>JAJIBD010003538.1:0-218725 GCA_021461705.1 Cryptotis parvus
GAATATTAATCCTAACACCATTAATCACCTGAAAACAGAATGGGATGTGGAAAATGGCGGCCCCCATGGAGTAGGGGGTATCGGTCTGGCTTGTTGTGAGGCTTTGCTGGGGTGGCAGGCCAGGGCCAGAACCCGCCATGCCTCCCGGGCACCTCATGAGCGGCTGGGCACAGGGAGAGCAAGTAACAGCTCTGCCCCATGTCTGAGAGTCCCTGGTTCAGCATACCTGCCCCATTTTCCACATCCAGACTTCCCTCTCATCACAACTCCACCCCTGCAGCAGTTATTTTTATTCAATCCGCCCAGGTATGCTGAACCAGAGACTCTCATACATGGGGCAGAGCTGATAGTTACTCTCCCAGTGTCCAGCCTCTCATGAGGCGCCCGGGAGGCATGGTGGGTTCTAGCCCTGGCCTGCCATCCTACCAGAGCCTCACAACAAGCCAGACCACCCTCCCCTACTCATGGGGCCCGCCATTTTCCACATCCGGACTTCCCTCTCGTCACAACCCACCCAGCAGACCAGACTATCACAGCCCAGCTCACGTGGCCGCGTAGCGGCGCAGGGTTCATCAATAAATGCTCTCTTTAGAGGTGACTACAAGAGTATGCCACCCCGCACGGCAAGCCTGGCAAGTTGCTCATGTCTTTTTGATATGCCACATACCAGTAACATTTATATTAGGTCATTCCCATGACCTAATATAATGGTTTGAGGCTCTTTATGTTCCTTGAGCAAGCGGATGCCTTTGGGTTCTACTAGCATGAGACAGGGCATATGGAGATATTACTGGTGCCCGCTCTAGCAAATAGATGATGAACGGAAGATAGTAATAGTGATAGTGAAACAGAATGGGGACAGAAGCACATTTAATATTTCTAAATAACTGGACCTGGGCTATCAGAGTTCTGCCTATGTGTTTCCTTTATATATTTGATAGATTAATGACACATTCTAATAACACCAAACATTAGTCAAGCTGCTCAATGCTGGTTGACTTCAACCAAGAATGTGGAAAGATAGGTCTACAGCTGAATCGCAACAAAACAATGTTCATGAAAAATGAACTAGTTCCAGAGGCCCCATTCACTCTAAATCGAAAAAAAAATCTCTAAATTAAATTCAGCAGTTATGTGTACCTAGGTCAAGAGTCAACATGATGAAGGACCTAAAATCTGAGCTGCACAGGAGGAAGAGCGCAGCATGGAATGCCTTCAAGAGCATCGAAGAAATAACTGCATTAACATACACCTCAGAGACCTGGCCCAAAAAAGCAGGATGAGAACCCTATTCGATCTTCCAAAAGAGGAATCGAAAGAGTTATGCTTGAATATCACTGCCTCACTCAAGTGAGAGAAGGAAACAGGAGTTCTGACCTCTGTCAACGATCCAGAGTTAGGGGATCTGTCTCCCATTTGCCAAGGCATTGAAAATAAAGCTGGACTGGACATGTAATGCAATTTGGAGATGACTGCTGGACTAGAACCATTACCAACCGGATTCCACGGACGTCAAAAGACCACGTAGCTGCCCACCTACGAGATGGTCAGACTTCTTCATCAAGACCCTGAATGAATGGTTTGAGGCTCTTCATATTCCTGGAGTAAGCAGATGCCATCGGGCTACACTGGCACATGATAGGGCCAAATGGAAACATTACTGACACCTGCTCGAGTAAATCAATGAATAACGGGATATCAAGTGATTGAGTGATCAAGTGTCAAGTGAATGTCTAATGTTAAGATCTTCATGTAAACAATGATATAGAAGAGACATTTAAATTTTTTCATTCACAACTGTGTCAAATAAATTAAGCACCTAGATCTCAATAAAGAATGATTGACTTATTTGTTGTAAACTATAAAGTGCTTTGAAAAAAATAAGGACAAGAAACAACAAAAAAGGAAAATTATCCCATGTATGGATTGTGTGGATTGTAAAATAGGCCTTCCTATACCCATCTCCATAAAGCATAAATAAAACTCCTATATAATTTTTCATGGCATTGTTCAGAGACATAAAACAAATGGTAATAAAATCTTGTATGGTACCTTTAAAATTCCCCATAAGAAAGTTCTGAAAAAATAATTTCATTTCTATAAACTATAATAGAAATATATAGAATCCAACAGTGTGGTAATGATATAAAAGCAGACCAACTGCCCTATGGAGAAGAAATGAGAGTGCAGAATTATCCACCTAGATATGGCAGTCTTTGAATACAAAGGTGCCAATATAATAAAGCAGATAAGAGAAATCATTACCAAGAAATGTTACTGGGAAACTGTTAATCCAGGCAAAGCAACAATCCAGATGCAACACTTTGCACTATATACAATGTTTATTTCAAATTAATTAAAGACCTTGATGCAGATCTGGATCCATAAAATCATGCCGTTCTTAATACTACATAGTGCTCTTCCCAACTGAGAATGTACGAACTTTCTTACTAGTGCTGATTTGTGACTTGATTCAGCTACAGAATGCAGTATCCATGGCAAGATATTTTTCGACCAAGATGATTGATGTAAGTATTTCTTTGCACTCATTTAGAATAGCATCCACTGGTTAGTTATATAGAAAGGGTGTCTAGAGTAGGCAGAGGTAGTCCATCTCTAAAGGCTCCATGCTACTTCTCAACTGATAAAGCCCAGGAGCAGTCAAGGTTAGCTGTTTAATATAGATTTTCAAAGCCAAGACTCAGTCTCATGAGAAACAATACAATTATATTAGTTTCAAACTTACAATCATATGTTTCAATTTTTATATACTTAATTCAGCTTGTTCTAGTTTTAACAAAAATTAATTCATTTTCAAAATACTTAGATTGGCTTCCTGTGTTGTATCTTAAAATTGAGAAATAAGAGGTTAAGAGGGGTCACACATTCAAGCAGACATCTAAGCATAACAACTTGCATCTCTGATTTTTCAATTAAATATTTACTCTTCCAGTTCACAATGATTACAATATTTAGTTGTTTACAATACTGATACTACAACAGTTGTTCTATTTATCTTGTCAATTAAAGATTTTTATGACACAAAGACCTGAAAGTGATTCATAATTTATATTTTTTTTTTTTTTGGCGGAGGCGATAGCACTGCAGGTAGGGTGTTTGCCCTGCACGCAGTCGACCGGGAGTTTGATCCCCAGCACCCCATATGGTCCCCCCAAGCACCGCCAGCAGTAGTTCCTGAGTGAAGAGCCAGGAGTAACCCCTAAGCATCGCCAGGTGTAACCCCCCAAAAAAAAGCAAAAAAAATAATAATTTTATATTTTTACTTAGGAGTTGCAATTATTTTAACTCTATGGAATAACATTTCTTATAGGAACTTTTTTTTACCATGATAGTAGCAGTATCATGTATGAGACTCCCATGTATGAGAATCTCAGACATGAGGCAGAGCTGCTACTTGCTCTCCCCTGTGCCCAGCTGCTCGTGAGGAGCCTGGGAGGCATGGCGGGTTCTAGCCCTGGCCTGCCACCCCAGCAGAACCTCACAACAAGCCATACCACCCTCCACTACCCCATGGGGCCAGCCATTTCCCATCCGGACTTCCCTCTCGTCACAACTCCCACCCAGCAGACCAGCAATCACAGCCGGATCATTGACAGCTACCCTGCAGCAGTTTTTTTTCAATCTGGCCCAGGTATGCTGAACCAGAGACTTTCAGACATGGGGCAGAGCTGCTACTTGCTCTCCCTGTGCCCAGCTGCTCGTGAGGCGCCCGGGAGGCATGGAGAGTTCTAGCCCTGGCCTGCCACCCCCAGCAGAACCTCACAACAAGCCAGACCACCCTCCCCTACTCCATGGGGCCCGCCATTTTCCACATCCGGACTTCCCTCTCATCACAACTCCACCCAGCAGACCAGACTATCACAGCCTGGCTCGCATGGCCACTAAGCGGCCGCGTGGTTCACCAATAAATGTTTTATTTAGAGGTGACTACAACAGTATGCCACCCGCACGGCAAGCCTGGCAAGCTGCTCGTGAAGTAATGATATGCCAAATACCAGTAACATTTATATTAGGTCATTCCCGTGACCTAATATAATTGTTTGAGGCTCTTTATGTTCCTGGAGCAAGCGGATGCCTTTGGGTTCTACTAGCATGAGACAGGGCATATGGAGATATTACTGGTGCCCGCTCTAGCAAATAGATGATGAATGGGAAGATAGTGATAGTGATAGTATCAGTATCAATTTATCAGTATATGTGGCTAAGATAGTAATCAACAGATATCCTCTTCAATAAATGAGAAACATCCATGTTCTGCCCCTTGACCGGTCAGTCCAGTCAGTGGAGTCATTTGGCTACATTTAAAAACAAGTGTCAAAAAATGCTGTGCTTTGGGGCCGGGGCGATAGCCCAGTGAGTAGGGCACTTGCCTTGCATGCAGCTAGCCCATGCTGGCCCAGGTTCAATCCCGGCATCCCATATGATCCCCGAGCACCACCAGGAGTGATTCCTGAGTGCAGAGCAAGAAGTAACCCCTAAGCATTGCTGAGTGTGACCCAAAAATCTCTACCATCTTGTTTGTCATTTTGTTTTTTTTTTTTTTTTTTGCCTTTTTGGGTCACATCCGGTGACGATTAATGGTTACTCCTGGCTCTGCACTCAGGAATTACTCCTGGTGGTGCTTAGTGGACCATATGAGATGCCGGGGATCGAACCCATTTCAGCCATGTGCAAGGCAAACATCCTACCTGTTATGCTATCACTCTGGCCCTTGTTTGTCATTTTGGACTTATGACTTCAGATGACAACTTTGCTGTCACTACACACATCAGACTACGCCAGACAGCACACTGTTCTTATGCTTCTGCTACTTTTATCAGAGAAGCAGTTTTTTTTTCCCTGTAGAAGGTCTCTAGAAGATTTCTGGTTGTACCACATTGCCAAAACTGTGTGATACAGTTAGCGCTAACAAACAGCAGGGAAGTTTAGAAAAAGGAGTATTTTTTTTCAAACATTAATATTCTTTTTTTTTTTGATCTTTACTTTTTTTTTCTTTTTTTGGGTCACACCCGGCAACACTCAGGGGTGACTCCTGGCTCTTCGCTCAGGAATTCACCCCTGGTGGTGCTCGGGAGGCCATATGGGAATGCCCGGGATCAAACCCAGGTCCGTCGCTTGCAAGGCAAATGCCCTCCCCACTGTGCTATTGCTCCAGTCCCAACATTGTTATTATTAAGACTAGCATGTTGGTACAGATAAGCAGCACCAGTAACATCTCCATATGTCCTGTCTCATGCTAGTAGAGCCAAAGGGCACCTGCTTGCTCCAGGAACATAAAGAGCCTCAAACCATTCCATCAGGTCATGGGAATGAGGTCTTAAATTGTTACTGGTATTTGTCATATCAAATACGACGTGGGTAGCTTGCCGGGTTCTGCCTTGCAGGTAGCATAGTCTTGTAGTCATCTCTAAATCCAGAATTTATTGATGAACCAGGCGGCAGCTTGTGGCCATGCGAGCCGGGCAGTGATAGGCTGGTCTGCTGGGTGGAGTTCTGACGAGAGGGAAGTCCTGATGTGGAAAATGGAGGCCCTCATGGAGTAGGGGGTCGTTTGGCTTGTTGTGAGGCTCTGCTGGGGTGGCGGGCCAGGACTAGAACCCACCATCCCTCCTGGGCGCCTCGTGAGAGACTTGGCACAGGGAGAGCCAGTAGCAGCTCTTCCCCATGTCTGTGAGTCTCTTGGTCCAAACTTAGACCATACAAAAGAGCCTATGTCTCCCACCAAAGAGAGAGGATCTCACCCAAGATGAGTCCTACCCAAATGCCAAAAGCAGGGAGCCAAAAGCCTGAAAGCAAAGGCTCATGTATATACTTATGCATGAGCAAATTAAATGCCATATAAAAGTCATTTTTAGAAAATGTTTATGTATAATTGACAGTATTAAGTACTATTTTATTTCCTGGAGATTCTTTGGTTAATATGTCATCCTATGAGTGATTAGAGTCGAAACTGTAGATGACTAGATAATTCTGGAAGATCTCCTCCAGAATCTAATCCAAATACTCATTTCCATATTATCAGACTTTTGCTAATTAAATTATAAAGTTATTAGATTTGAAACATATCCTTTGCAGTGATTTTCTGAATTGTGTCTTGATTAGTTGATCACTTGACGTCCCGTTATTCATTGATTTGCTCCAGCCGGTGTCAGTAACATTTCCATTTTTTCCTGTCACTTGCCAGTGTAGCCCAATGGCATCTGCTTGCTTCAGGAATATGAAGAGCCTCAACCCATTCCTTCAGGGTCTTGACAAAGAAGTCTGACCATCTTGTAGGTGGGTGGCCATGTGGTCCTTTGATGTCCTGTGGGATCCAGTGGTAACATCTCTAGTCCAGAGGTCATCTCCAAGTCGCATTATAGGTCCAGCCCATCTGATTTTTGACCCCTTGGCAAATGAGACAGCGTCTCTGACTCTCGAACATCTGCAGAGGTCAGAACTCTGGATTCTTTCTCTCACTTGACTGAGGCATGATATTCCAAGCATAGCTATTTTGATTCCTCTTCTTTCTAGAGACCTCAATAGCATTCTCATCCTGTTTTTGTAGGGCCCAGGTCTCTGAGGTGTATGCTAATGCAGGGAGAAAAATGGAGCTGGAGGTCTTCATCCTTTAAGCTATTTCTTCGATTCTCTTGAAGGTGTTCCATGCTGCTCTCTTCCTCCTGCACAGTTCAGGTGCTAGATTGTTTGTCATGCTGAGTTCTCGACCTAGAATTCATCATGTTGAGTTCTCTGCTTTAATAAGTAGAATTGTGTCTATTTCACTGTATCACTGACTTCCCGTTCATCATTGATTTGCTCGAGCGGGCCCCAGTAACATCTCCATATGTCCTGTCTCATGCTAGTAGAGCCCAAGAGCATCTGCTTGCTCCAGGAACAAAAGAGCCTCAATCCATTCTGGAATGAGGTCTATAATTATTACTGGTATTTGGCATATCAAATACGACACGGGTAGCTTGCCAGGCTCTGCCATGTGGGTAGCATACTCTTGTAGTCATCTAAAAAGCCAGCATTAATTGATGAACCGCGCGCCGAGCCGGGCTGTGATAGGCTGGTCTGCTGGGTGGAGTTCTGACGAGAGAGAAGTCTAGATGTGGAAAATGGAGGCCCTAATGGAGTGGGGAGAGGGGTCGTCTGGCTTGTTGCAA
The DNA here is from genome assembly GCA_021461705.1 of Cryptotis parvus. Taxonomy (NCBI): domain Eukaryota; kingdom Metazoa; phylum Chordata; class Mammalia; order Eulipotyphla; family Soricidae; genus Cryptotis; species Cryptotis parvus. The sequence continues at coordinate 7,170 of JAJIBD010003538.1, forward strand.
GGCTCTGCTCGGGTGGCCGGCCAGGGCTAGAACCTGCCATCCCTCTATTTATCTTGTGTCTATTTATTAAAATTAAAAACAGGGGCTGGATTGGGGTCTGGAGTGATAGCCCAGCAGGTAGGGCATTTGCCTTGAACACGGCCGGCCTGTGCCGGCCCCATTTGATACCCGGCATCCCATATGGTCCCTTGAGCACCGCCAGGAGCAATTCCTGAATGTAGAGCCAGGAGAAACCCTGAGCATTGCCGGGTGTGACCCCAAAAAGCAAAAAATAAATTAAAAAAACTAAAAAAAATAAAAACAGGGGCTGGAACTATAGCACAGCCAGGAGGGCATTTGTCTTGCCTGCAGTAAACTGGGGATTCCATCTCTAGCATCCCATATGGTCCCCTGAGTACCACCTGGAGTAGTTCCTGAGTGCAGAAACAAAAAAGAAAAAATAAATCAAATAGAATGAATGAATGAATGAATGAATGAATACAGAAATAAAATGAAAAACAATTATCAAGTAATGCTAATGGTCTAACATGTTATGTACACATTCCACTCACTTATTTATCCTTCACTTAATTGACATTATTTTTATAGCAAATTTCTGTGCAGTTCAGGTGCAACTCTGTGGGCAGATAGAAGTAGCACAAATATCTACCCTGAAAAACATGAATGAAAGAAAACTTCTATATATATTAAATGATCATCATTTTGAACTATAAATCAGAATTTTAATTCTAGTTGAAGAACATGCAGTTTTTCCAAGCTCAGTTTAATGTTACCCATTTACTCAGTTCTGATAATGCTTTCTGTATATTCCTATGCATCAATAACATAAAAAATAAAATATTCTGGTCCGGAGTGATAGTTAAATGGGTAGGGCTCTTGCCCTGAACACTGCCTATGAAGATTTAATCCCCAACATCATATACGATCCTTTGAGCATGCCAGGAGTGATACCTAAGTGAGGAGCTAGGGGTAAGCTCCCGAGGAAAGCTAGTTGTTAATCCCAAACCAAACTGTCAACATTTTCGTAAAGATTCAATTCCTCAGAGCTCCATCCAATAAAAAAACGCTATCTTCCCCCTTTAAATGTCATCAGTAAATGCTCGAGATGATTGCATTCTACTGAGACTATAACACCTACATGGCAAGCCTGGCAAGCTACCCGTGTTTTATTTACTTGTTATGCCAAAACCTGGTAACAATTATGGACCTCAGTTCCATAGCCTGAAGAATGGTTTTGGTCTCCTTCTGTCCCTGGAGCAAGTAGATGCCCTAGGGTTACACTTGCTCTTGACAGGACTAATGGAGATGTTACTAGAGCCCAATTGAGCAAATCGATGAACAATGGGAAGATAGTGACCGTGACAGTGACTGATTCCTATAATTACTGCATTGATGATATGATTTATAGTAACATTGTGAAGAGGTTGGGATAAATGCAGAGCCATGGCAGAGACTGGCAAGTTACCTATGGTGTATTCAGTATACCATAAACAGCATCACTAATGGACCTCATTCCCAATGAATGGAGATGTTACTGGCACCTGCTCGAGCAAATCGATGAACAATAGGGAAGACAAATACTACAAGTGCAGAGGTACCTAATAGTGATATATGTTGCTCAATGCATATATGTCACTGAAAAGGTCAGTTGCATTGACAAAATAATAAATCATTTGTCCTATTCTACTTAAATTCTTAAAAATTCATACTTTATGGTTATGTACCAAATTGCACATATGAATGGGTGTAGGTTTGTGTGTTTGTGTTATGTGTACATTATTTCAGCTTTAATTTTTTTATCAGGTCAAAAACTGCTTGGAATATTTTATACTTAACTAGTTTAAACTGCACTGCATTTTCTGCATTATTTTGTAATTTGGATAGTGGTTGGCTCAACAATTTAAGAATTTATCTTGGGAAGCATCATATGTTCTGTAGTTTTCAAATTGTTATATGTTTCATATTATAATATATCCTGACAAGCACTCACTGAGAAGAAAATAAGGGGCTAGTGATCATTGTAGTGAATATAAGTACAATTTCTATAAAATAATATTGGTTATTAACAATTTCTTATTACATCTCACTAAGCTGACATTTATTTTATTTTGCCCTTCTAGTGCTTTTGAAGATCCACTAAGAGCAAGACACAGTTAGTTTTGTTACTTTTGACTTCTCGATTTTAGTTTTGTAGTTGAACTTTGATTTCTGAAAAATATGAGATTGGCTGCTCCTTGGCACATGAGAAATTCAAGTCACATAGCACTACGTTTTCAAGAGAGCACTTTCTAATTGCAATGCTGAGTGCAATGTCAGCCGGACAGTGCTCAAAATCTGCCTCTCTCTTAGTGGTGTATATCCTACAGGAAATGCATAAACTTGAAACTTCCCTCTGGTGTACTTCTTGAAAATAGGAGGAGGGGTTCAGGCAAACAGAATAGGGGTCTTGAAGAAAAAAGAATCTCCAATTTTAAATGAATGACAATGCACTTTCTATTTATTTCTCCCTAACATTCAACATACAGTGGGTCTTAGATTCTTTGAACACCTTTGAAGTTTACAAATAAGAATAAGCCAGAAAGGTAAATAAGTTTCTGCTTGATGATATTGCCTGCAAAAGTGAGTGTGAGGGAACTATAATATTTCTTTCTAACCCAATTTTTAAGCAAAGTGAGTATCAACTTGAACCATCCCTTGAAGGCCTGGTTTTATTCCTGCTAAGAAATCATTTTTAAGAATGTTGTTCAGTTTGGAAGACCATGTTAGTTTAAACTAGATATTTTTACTTAAGTAGGCATAGAGAATGTGTAGCTTGTGGCAATGCTTTGAAAACAAATGAAAAGTAAAGTGGTTTTCCAAATCTCTGTGGCGTAAGGGATATTTTCCCTAATCCCTGACATGCAGGTATTGCAATCAGCACATCAGTTCCACAATTGGTACCATGTAAAACCTTATATTCTTATTAAGAATCTTGACCTTTATTTAGTTATACATATAACTAAATATATAACACTAAATATATAACACTAAATATATAACAAATATATATATATATATATATAACTAAATAAAGATCAAATTTAGCAAATTTTATATATATAATTTGCTAAAATTGACTGGATTTCTGGGAAGAGTGATAGTATAGTAAATAAGGAATGTGTCTGGTACATGAATGAGCTGATTTTAATACCTGGAACTCCATAGGGTCCCCCAAGTCCTCTCAGGAATGAATCCTGAATGCACAGCCAGAGCAAGTCCTGGGTCTTCCAGATGTGACTCTCCTAGATCCAAACAAATGTGATTATATTTGTGATTATATTTCTTTCTATATCAGAATCAATAATCTTGCACATGACACAATTTTAAATTCTATACAGTACTATCACTTCTTTCCCTAGTGTAAACTTGGAACATACATTCCAATAAAGAGAGAGATGGAGAGAGAGAGAGCTTTTATTAGTCTAAAAGTATTTCCCAAAAAGAGAATCCAAAATCATATATTAAATGTAAATTTATTTTATATACATCATAAAAGTGTATGACTATTTAAACTGGATTTTTTATGTTTACTGAAAAATAACTAAGCTTATTACAGAACTTTTAACATGTTTTAAGTATTATAGGATTAAAACAATCTAGTATTATACTTTAGTCTTAAAGGTATGTGCTTGGTGCGGAGATGAGCGGTGGAACACTGTATGACTGAAACCCAAAATGAACAGCTTTGTAATGGTCTATTGCATGGTTGTTCAACTAAAATAATTTTTTTGAAAAGGTATGTGCAATCTAGAAAAGGAGAAAAAGTGGAAGAATGATTCTGCACAGTGAAATGCCCAAATGGTTGAAAATGTTTTTATCTCTGACTTAAAAATATCTGGATATAGGATTGATTCCAGTATTCATGAATAGCTCAAATGTTTGCATTTCTCTCATTTTATTATATTTTCACAATTATACAATAATAAATTTATAGAAGTTAGATGTATCCCAAATGTGTATGAAGTCTCAGTAAGTTCACCCCTATTTTGTGAGGAAAAAAATCTATAATCTTACTATTTTTAAAAAGCTACATATAAATTTCATCTTGAAAGAAAGTATAGAACTGACATATACATATCACTTATATCACTTGTATCACTTGTCTTCCCATTGTTCATCGATTTGCTAGAGCAGGCATCAGAAACATCTCCATGTGTGCTAACACAGGCTTGTGTAACCCAAGGGCATCTACTCCTGCCAGGAACATAAAGAGCCTCAAACTATTCCATCAGGTCATGGGAATGAGGTCTATAATTGTTACTGGTATTTGGCATATCAAATATGACATGGAGAGCTTGCCTAGCTCTGTCGTGCAGGTGGGATATTCTTGTATTCGCCCATCAACTCTTACATTAATTGATGAACCACGCAGCTGCATGGCTGCCACTCGAGCCGGGCTTGTGATCAGCTCTTCTGCTGGGTGGAGCTGACAAGCTGGGGAGTCCAGATGTGGAAAATGGCAGTCCTCATAGTGTGGGGATTCCTCTGCCTTCTTGCAAGGCTCTGCTGGCACATATATAGATACTCATGTCCATTTTCTATCATCTAAAAAATACATTTCCAAAACATCAGAATTTTATAAAATATTTTTCTCAAAAAATATTTGAGAAAAATATTTTGTAAGTATTTTTATAAAAAATGTAGCTTTGTTATTAAAAATTATGTAGCTTTGATATTTGATCCATGGTTACAGGACACAAAGTTTCCTGATTTCAGATTCTGAGAAAGATGCTAAGTTACTTTCTGCTTAAGTAAATAATGAGGAATTTAACATACAAATGAAAATTCGGCTATTAGGCTAACATAACATAATTTCACCTTTATCAATGCATTGATTTAAAAACATATAGGTGTTTTCTCTTGCTGACATGGTAATGTAAAATTTGTTCTTTCAAAATGCTGGAGTTTATTATAACATCAAGGTAACGGAGAAATTAAAATTGAGCACCTAATAAATATTGTACATGCAACTAAGAATCATATATATGCATGCAATTAATATTTATAGAAGTCATATGGTAAATATAGTTTTAGTTTCATTTTATTAGAGGAAATACTATTTTCGAAAATTTTTTATCCTTCTTCCAATGTCAGAGAAACTAGAGATTAATTAATAACATATTTGATATACTTTTATAAAGTGCATGTTATTGTAATCACATAGCAAAATTAGAATAAATTGGAGATTTTGCAAAAAACATTAGAAAGTTAGTATGTCTAGGGCTCCTTGATCTCACAACTATTTATATTTGGATAATTTATTTTTATTGACCACTTCCTAGTCAATGAAGGCGTTTAGCAGCATTCCTAGTTTACCCCAACCAGATGCGAACAGCACATGCCAACAACTTTACTTGTATCACTTGTCTTCCCGTTGTTCATCGATTTGCAAGAGCACGCACCAGTAACATCTCCATACATCCTGTAGCATGATAGTGTATCCCAAGGGCATTTGCTTGCTCCAGGAACACTAGAGCCTTAAACCATTTGTTCAGGTCATGAGAATGGGGTCTATAATTGTGTATTTTTTTGCATATCAAATACGACATGGGTAGCTTGCCAGGCTCTGCCATGTAGGTTGTATACTCTCAGTAGTAGGCTCTCAGTTCATGCATTTAGTGATGAAATATGTGGCTGCAAAGCGACCACAAGCAACTGGGAGAGATGGCTTTTCTCTTGGGTGGATCTCTGATGAGCTGTGGAGTCCGGATGTAGAAAATGCTGCCCTCATGGTGTGGGTGTTCCTCTGGATGCTTGTGAGTTCTATTGGGATGGCAGGCCAGGGCTAAAACCTACATTCCCTCCCAGATGCCTCATTATCAGCTGAGCAAAGGGAAAACCAGTAGCAGCTCTGCCCCATGTGTCTGTGTCTCTTGTTCAAGCATAGCTCGACTTAAAATAGGCTTTGCTATAGGGTGAGATTCTGTTGAGCAGGGTTTGAGATCAGCTTTTCTCTTGGGTGGAGCTCTGATGAGCTGTGGAGTCCAGATGTTGATAATGTAAAATACTTTATAAGCCTTACTAAGACCTGGTCTATATACTAGTGGAGTATTACTAAGCCAGAAGGAATGAAGAAATCATGCAATTCCCTCTGACATGGATAGAACCGGACATGTTAAATGAACAAAGCCAGAAGAAAGATAAATACAGATGCCATACACAGTCACTCCAGGTTCAATCTCTGGTATGATGCATGGTTCAGCAAGACCTGCCAGATCTGAGTCACAGTCACGAGGAAGTCTGAGGACTTTTGTGCTTGACTCTTCGAAAAAAAAATAGGCATAAGCATGAATATCATAAAGCAAGATACTGGGAATGACCCAATGAGCTCAAAGGCCTCCCCACTCCAAGCAAGAACCCAGTACACTCATGGCCTACTTCATGCTCTGGATCTCACTCACCTGGCATTAAAGGTGGTCCTGGAGAGAAACAGGAAAATAGCTTTTCCTTTATCATGGGAATGCTAACTGTTTAGTCCTCAAATTGAGTTATAGGGGGAATAGAACCAGCGACATCCTGTGTACACTTGCAACAGGGCCTTTGCCAACAACTTAATTTTGAAAAATAAAAATGTCTCAATGTTGAGAAATGTTTTCTGGTAAAACAACTTTTTCCCTAGAAACAGAATTATGTGATTATACTAATGATAAGGAAACTAGACCCTGAACAATTTCTGCCTGCTTTGTTGTACATACAATCATCCTGAGGTTAAATTAAATAAAAATAAGAGAACAACAATGCAATGACCAGTTGTATGATGAAAGCACATAAAATAATTTATGCATGTACAATTGTAATATTTTTATTCTGTGAGACTCACTGTAAGAGAACTGTTAAATGCATTATAAATATTTAGAAAGGAAATCTTATTTCAAAGAATAAAGAATTTAATACAAGTTCCTATTCCTTAGTAAATGAGTCACTACATTTGCCTTTAAGCGTCTCCACATTCCTTAGAGATAAATAAAAGTAGCATTCAGGGGCCGGAGGCGATAGCCCAGCGGGTAGGGCGTTTGCCTTGCATGCAGCCGGCCTGTTGTCCGCCCGGGTTCGATCCCGGCATCCCATATGGTCCCCGAGCACAGCCAGGAGTGGTTCCTGAGTGCAGAGCCAGAAGTAACCCCTGAGCGACGCCTGGTATGACCCAAAAAAGAAAAAAAAAGTAGCATTCATATTGAAAACATTGCTAGAAAGACCAAGGCTATAGCTCTGGTATAGAGTGCTTGCATTGCTTTGAGACCCTGCATTCTATTCCTGGAACTACAAAGAAAAAATGTGTGTGTATGTGTATGCATACATAAACATCTATACATCTATACATATCTTTGGACATATGTATAGATGTATGTATACATATATATAAGCATTAACATGGATTGAACTGACATTATATGCATAATGAATGAAATGAAAATATATTGTTGAAAAAATATTTTATAAGTGCAAATGAATGTTTGATAATTCAACACTTTAACTTCTTAATCATGTTTAATGAAGAATTCCTTTGCATTGCATTTGATTACCATTTTTGTAAATGCTCAAGATGAGACCCTTCTATTGAGAGTATATCACCTCCAAAGCAGAGTCTGGCAAGCTACCTATGTTTTATTTGATATACCAACAACCAGTAACAATTATGAACCTTATTCCCATGACCTGAAGGAATGCTTTGAGGCTCTTCCTGTCCCTGGCACAAACAGATGCCCTTGGGCTACACTTGCTTGCAACAGGATGTATGGAGATGTTACTGGTGCCTGCTCAAGCAAATCGATAAACAACAAGAAGACAAGTGATACAAGTGATACCATTTTCTATTCTTGATTTTTTTTTATCGAAGGAAGTTTCTGTAGACTGAAACTATCTTAGAAAGGTGTTAGAGGAGAGGACAGAGAGGAAATACGTATTCTAGAGTGAACACATGGTCCCCTAATGTAGAAAGTGTTAGTATAAGACAAGAGAGGTCGGATGAGTCATTCACGGATTTGCTCAAGCGGGCACCAGTAACATGTCCATTTGTCCCTCTCATGTGCAAGTGTAGCCCAATGGCATCTGCTTGCTCCAGGAACACGAAGAGCCTCAAACCATTTCTTCAGGTCATGGGAATGAGGTCCATAATTAATGCTCTTTCTTGATACTTTTTGCTTATTCGTCCACTCGTCCCTTATGTTGTTTTTAATATGGATCCTTCCTAGGCTTTCTTCCCACTCTACACACTACTAACAGAAACCACAACTCACTTTATTGTCTTAATGTACATCCTGCTGCAAAATACTTCCAGAGTAAATCTCTCTCCTTGGCTCAGACCGAAACACTACATTCATTTGTCTAGGTAGCACTGGACCACCCAAGGCTACAAATATAGCTCTCAAGCAACTTTAACAAAGTTCACCAGCTTTCCTTTCAAATATATTTGGTCTCCAGTGTTCCCTTAAATCAGCAAGTGATCTTTTATTTATTTTTATTTTGGGGCCACACTTAGAGGTGCTCACTTATATTAATGCTTGTGGGACACATTAATCACTCCTGTTAATGCTTGTGGGACACAGAGGACCGAACCCATATGGGATGCCAGGGACTGAACCATATCAGCCACATGCAAGGCAAGTGTTATACAAGGCCATCTGTTGTACTAACTCTCCAGCTCCAGCAAATGATAAAGTCATCATGCCAGAAAGTTTACTTTTATCCTTGGCCACTCTCTTTTGCTAAATTTTCAGTCACTAAGAATTCTTTTAATTCTACCTATTAAAGTTTTTTTTTTGGGGGTCACACCTAGCAGCTCTTAGGATTTACTCCTGGCTCTTCACTCAGGAATTACTCCTGATATTGTTAGGGGACCATATGGGATGCCTTGGATGGAACCTGGATGCAAGGAAAACCCCCTACCAGCTGTGCTATCGCTCCTGCCCTAAAGGTTTTTCAGATTCACTGCCTTCTCTCCACCCACATTACCATCCTCTTGATTTGGGAGAAGCCTGTCTCTGCCTGAATCAGGAAGGCAGCCGCACCTTTTTTCACTGGTCTGGCTAGCTCCAGTTTAAACTTTAGCAAGCCTCTATTGCATGCCAAGGTTAAGTTTTTCAAAGTTTAGCTTTAATTGCACGGACTCTCCACTGCCCTTAGGAAGAAACTAATAGTCTTCAAAATAGTTTGCAGTGTCCACTGACTAGGAGCATCCCACCGACAGCCACCTCAGTCATCTCACCTGTACTCCTCTGTCCACTTGGATCCTGTGACCATCTGTTCTCTTCAACTGAGAACTTAAGTCTTTTGTTTCAAGCACCTGCTGCTCCTCTAGCCTAAGGCACTTTTGTCTTCCCATCTCCAGGGCTCCCCATTCCAGGTAGCTCCTCCCACCTTTCTTTCCAAGGACCAACCTGACTACACTCTTTCAGAAAGTTAACAATATGTCTCTGGTCCATCTGTTTCACCTGCTTGTGAAATTTGTCAGGATAATGAAGGACATGAGGGGGAGAAGAGATTTGGGATGGATAAGGTACAAAATGTCAAAATGTCAGGGGCCCTGGCCAGCAGCCCCGGCACAAATGACCAAGACCTAGATCTTGCCGGACTTCATCCCTGCTGAAAAGGAGAGGGATGGACTTGGGAGAAACTCTGCCTTGCCTCTGCTGAGAAAGGAAAGAAAGACACGGACACAGCCGGGAGTTCTGGATAGCAGTACTCATTTTACTGAGCGCAGTTTAAACCTTTTATACGATATTTGGGTGGAGGGGTGCAAGCAAAAATCACATGGAATTCACAGCTCCTGGGCCATTGCAATAGATAACAGTCACAGATTTAGCATTTGCAAGGTCCCATTTGCAAGGTTTACATAATACCATGGCCAAAGGTCATAAGACCAGGTACACCTTAGCTCAGATAAGCACAGATGTTTTGGGTGTAACCATATGGGCAGGGCCTTGTGGTTGAAGTGACAAGGTGTTTGTATAAAGAATTTAAATCAAAATAGATTCTTATTAAGCCATTATTGATATCTAGGTGATTATAAAGCTAAAAAAAACTGATAACATTTTTATAAGTCTAAGATCAATTTTAATCATTTATTCTTAAGAATTTCTGTTTTATATTATTTTCTATACTTAGAAGAGAATTAAGTTTAGAGAACTTAAATCTTTCAAATAGGATTAAAAAGCCTAAATCTTTCCAAGCTTACTTAGTTACTGAAAGAAATGGAATAATTAGCTACTTAATCAATATAGAAATCCTATCCTAGTTTATTTTCCCTAATATCTAAGATATTTCTTTTAAAAATGTGCCTGTAATTAAATCAATTATATAAATGTCAATCATTTCTTGATTTCTTGATTCCAAGCAAATAGCTCCTTTTTTTTTTTCCTTTTTGGGTCACACCTGGAGATGCTCAGGGGTTACTCCTCGCTCTGCACTCGGGAATTACTCCTGGCGGTGATCGGGGACCATATGGGATGCCGGGGATTGAACCCGGGCTGGCATGGGCTGACGGGGCGTGCAAGGCAAATGCCCTACCCGATGGACTACTGCTCCGGCCCAAGCAAATAGCTCTTTACTTCATCATATTTCCCACATTAAAAAATATTCTCAATTTTCATGAATCATATTTTCATTAGAGTATTCATTTGCTTTGATATTTTCCTGTTCTAGTCTCACATTTCACATAACAAAACTATCTATTATATATTTTAATGTATTTTTCCTGAACTAAAATAGTAGGCTGACCTTTCCTTAGTTAATCACTTTAGTATTCTTAAATATGGCTATTAGGTGTCCTTATATGATTTTTAATCCGACCTTTCCGAACACATATCCATTGCAACCCTTTTAATATGGGTGAACTTTCCTTCCTTTGGTGCTAATAATTTATGTTTAATTTCTTCAGATCTCACAATTCAGCGCAACACAGAAAGCACAAACTAAGAGTAAAGCTTTTCACTTTTCTCTAATATTAATGTTATAAGGTATAGCCTGCTTAGTAAATTTGTTAGATCTTTAGTAAATTGCATGCATAGATAAAGAAGATATCTTTCTAGTTGTTAAAGGACATATTGGTTCTCTTTTCTTTGGATGTATTAGATAACATAATTTGGCATAAATCACTATTAATGACACAATCAAACATAATGAATGTATAAAGCAAAAATGAGACTTTATAAAGGGCATTGTTTAATAATAGAAAGGGGAAAGTTCTTCAAGGTGGTCAATACTATCTTTTGTAGTTAAGTTTTCTGTAGTAACCAGAAATAATATCATATGGAAAGACGAAAGCACAAAAAATGATTAAAAACTCCTATAGATGTTGTACTTCCACCATATTGTGGGTTTGCTAATATTAGTCACAGACCTAATTTGACTGAATTTCACAATTTTTAAGGTGGATCTTGAAATCCATCACTCAAGCAACAGTACACTAAACACTAATTGATTAATAAAATTAAGCATTCAAAAACATTGAACTTTATATATGTGCATATACCGATAATGTATAGTTTTACAAATAACAATCTCTACTGCTATACTGGAAAATGGGGAAAATGGCGGTGGTAAGGTGCAGTAACTGTGCATATCAAAACCATGAACACTAAAGTTATTGTAGACATGTGAGTTTCCAAAAATCGAAAAATAAAAGAGTGTAACAACCACACACAAATAAATAAAAAAAGGGATTATTCCTGATTGCCAATGGGATTACATAATACAAGAGGTAGGTCATCATATTCTAATTTTGAAAAACTAATTTCTTTGATATCATTTTTGTCAACATGGATGTAATAGTTCCCATAGTTTTGATTAACAAGATAACTGTAAATTCACCCACACCAACTTGCCTCAGACCTTTCTCTTCTGACTGTTTATCTCCTCCTGCACATGCCTCCTCTATTTCCTCCTTTCTGTCCCGCAATACTTGCTAATCACAGTTTTACAGTCAAAAATCAAGGTCTTTTTATTGTTTGGGATAGCTGATTCTTTTGTTCCTCTATATATAGACAAATATGATCATTCAGAATTCGTTCTTCTCCCCATTATTTATTTCACTTAACATAATGCCTTCTAGTTTCAAGTTACAGCAAAATCACAATTTCATCTTTTTTTTTTAAACTGTGTAATATTCTACTGTGCATATATTCTAGAATATCAGGAAGAACCACAGACTTAGATCATACCAGGTATTGCTAAGGAATTAATACTACTCAGAGCTCTTTGAATCACGCCTTGAAAATCAGGCGACCATATGTAGTGCAGACCATAACATAGGGGAACAAGCTTATGTTAGCATCGCACAAGGTCAACGTTCACTGTACTTCCTCCTGAATTTACATTGTAATTTCTCTATCCATTCATCTGCTTTGGGGCATTTGGATTACTTCCATATCATGTCTATTGTACTACATTGAACATGGTGTTCATATCCTTTCAATTTACTGATTGGTCTTCATGTCTCTGACAACTTAAACAATAACTCACATGTTGGGTATGGTTGTGAAAGAATAATATTCTATTGTCTTTGGCCAGCCTGAGGGATCACTTGGGGCTGTCCAGTTAACCAGAAAGCTGCAGAGTCTGTGTGAACATTTTCAAAACTATGTGTGTTGTGTGGTTCATGAAATGTAGGTGGGAAAAAACCTTGTAGTACATTAAAGATATCTTTTTACAACATTATAAAATTCAACTTCTATCATTAAAAGCAAAGCCTATACAAAATGCAAAGTTAAATTTTACTAAATATGGTGATAAAACTGTATTATTTAACTGTGTTTTTCTTTAAGTTTCCTATTCTTAGTACTTTCTTTAAGCAGTGTTTTTTTACTCTTTTTTCATTCATTTTATATTTAATCTGAATGGCACACGATGGTTGTATTGATTCATTCAGATTGTCTAAGTATAGAATAATATTTCTCTAGTCTCCTGAACTTCCTTTTTGTAGAATGTTTATGTGAGACAGTTTATGCCTTCTTTTCCCACATCTTTGATATATAACTTTTAAAAAAAATCTACTGCTTATTTTACAAAATCCAAGGGCCAGAGAGATAGTACAGTGAAGTAAACACTGTCTTGAATATGGCTGACCTGGGATAAATTTTGGGCAACCCATAGGTTGTCACAAGCCTTCCAGGCGTGATCCCTGAGCACAGAGCCAGGAGTAAATGCTGAACACACCTGTGCATGCCCCTTTGCCCAATCCATAAATGTTTCTATAGAATTTTAGAATAATTTCTTGAAAATATTGGCTTCACTGCTTAATCTCTATAGATAAGCTCTGTAGGAGAGGCTTAAATTTGAAGGGACATTTATTTCATATTTCTTTGCTATCTCCTGAATATAGGAGCAGGTTTGCTTTTCTTTTGGCTTAAGCCAGTTAGCAAACAAAGATACCTTAATATATCAGATTTTCAGAAACCCTGGACCTTTATTTCAGCAAAATCAAATGTCAGAATTGTTCAGTGCTCTCTTTCTAGTTGTTGGCAAAAATATTACAATAAAATCAATTTCTATTTGTTCAACTCAGCTGGCGGGCACAGTTTTTTCTTTATTGAAATACAGTTTGTGCTTGGAATGTGATTAATATAACAGTATGTTCTGTCTATGGCCGAAATATGGCAAAATAAAAAAAACAAATTTAAACCAAATTTTAACTTCTACCCATAAAATAAGCCACATACTTAAAGTTAATTCTGGATCCTTTTATTTTTTCCTAAGAAGTCCTCGCATCAAAACTTATTTAGTGGAGTGAAACAAATCACTTTTAAAGTTCTTCATAATAGATAACATAATTCTTAATGTATCACTTGTCTTTTTTCGTTTTTCATCGATTTACTCAAGCGGGCACCAGTAACATCTCCATATATCCTGTCACATGCTAGTGTAGCCCAAAAGGGCATCTGCTCACTCCAGGAACATGAAGAGCCTCAAACCATTCCTCAGGTCATGGGAGTGAGGTCTATAATTGTTACTGGTGTTTGGCATGTCAAGTCCAACAAGGGAAGCTCTGCCGTGCAGGTGAGATACTCAATTCTTAATGTATCTGTTTTAAAGTAACATATAAAAAGTCTCAATTTTATGTTGTGAATATCTATTGCACTACATAAGAAATTAAGATAATTAATATAGTTATTTATAGCATTATTATACATATTAAAAGTGAGATTTGCTTTAAAACTGGAGATGGTTAATTATTGAGAATTATAGTTATTCAAAAATGCATATAAATATCATTTTTCATGCTATAAAATATGATTTGTATCATAAAATTCATATGTAAGGTTTGTAGTATAAAAATAAAATGCTGCTCAATTTATTGATTGAACAATATTATAAAAATAAGCATGTGTACAAAATATTACTGAAAAACTGTTTTTATACTGCTTTCATGCCTACCCCTATATTTTTGCTAACAGGATTTCAGAAACTTCTCTTATTGGAGATTAGGGTATGCACAAATAATCAAATTTATATGAAAGTGGCAGAGTTGTCTCAAATCCACAGCCTAAATAATATGCTTATAAGATGGTGACCACAAGCCAAGGATAAAGGCCTGAAAAATTCTTATTCAAAGTCCTGAGAAGGAAGCAGTCTCAAATATATAATAAATTTAGATTTCCAGCCTTTATAACTGTTAAAATATAATATTTATCCTATCATCACAGGATAAATAATTAATTTATTCTTTTCATGCCATCGAATTTCTCTACTTCATTATAACTGCCTTAACATACAATATCTTATTTTTGCCAAAAATATAATAAAGTTTAAATCACTAGATCACTAGACATGCTGTTGTTCATTGATTTCCTCAGTTGTCGCCAGTAACATTTCCATTTGACCCTATCACATGCCAGTGTAGCCCAATGGCATCTTGTTGTTTCAGGAATATGAAGAGCCTCAAACCGTTCATTCATGGTCTTGACAAAGAAGTCTGACCATCTTTAGGTGGACGGCCATGTGATCTTTTGACTTCCCATGATCCAGTCGGTAATGGCTCTAGTCCAGAGGTTGTCTTCACATCACATCACATGTCCAGCCCATCTGATTTTCGATGCCTTGGCAAACGAGACAGCGCCCTGATTCTAGAATAGCTACGGAGGTCAGAACTCCGGATTCCTTCTCTCACTTGAGTGAGGTGTGATATTCCAAGCACAGCTCTTTCGATTCCTCTCTGGGAGACCGAATAGCATTCTCATCCTGCTTTCGTAGGGCCCAGGTCTCTGAAGCGTATGTTAATGTAGGGAAAACTGTGGAGTCAAAGAGATATGCCCGGAGCCGGAGTTTCTTTTGTCCTTTTAGCTATTTCTTTGATGCCTTTGAATGCATTCCATGCGGCTCTCTTCCTCCTATGCAGCTTAGGTTTTAGGTCATTCATCATGTTGATTTCTCGACCTAGGTACACATAACTGCTGAATTCAGAGATGTTTGTTCCATTGAGAGTGAATGGGGCCTCTGGAACTAGTTCATTTCTCATGAATATAGTTTTGTTGAGATTCTGCTGTAGACCTATCTTTCCACATTCTCGGTCAAAGTCAGCCAGCATTTGTGCCGCTTGGCTAATGTTTGGTGTTATTACAACGATGTCAGCAGCGAAGCATTGGTGGTGTAGTTGCCGACCATCTCTCTTCACTCACATTTTTTCCAACTCCCATTCTTCTGATGCCCTAATGGATTTATCACATCTTCCAGAAAGGCAATGGAAAAGATTATCCATGACTTCCACTCAGATCTCTTTGGTAGCCACATCCACCTGCCCACATACCAAAGTCTGCAGGATGGATATGTTGTTCCCAACATTATCCCTTCTGAAATCCGACATACCATTTCATCTGTAAAGAAAGGAACAGCACCAGACCCAGGCAAAGTCAGACCCGAACACCTGAAGAGTCTGCTGTCAGTACTCATCAATACATTAGCTCAGCTCTTCACACGCTACCTGTCCGAATGCAAGGTGCCCTCCCAATGGAAAACCAGCAGAAAACAACAGTTCTATTGTTCAAGAAGGGAGACATTCATGATATTGGCAATTATCTCCCATCTGCCTGTTGTCCATCATCTACAAGCTGTTCACTCGAGTCATCCTGAACAGGATTGGCAGAACATTAGATGAAGGACAACCATGTAAATAAGCTGGCTTCCGGAAAGGATTCAGCACAATCGACCATATCCACACAGTAACCAAGCTCATTGAGGTTTGTAGGGAGTTCACGATGTCACTCTGTCTCACATTCATTGATTTAAAGAAAGCCTTTGATTCTGTGGAGACTGAAGCGGTTATTAAAGCTCTAGCCAAGCAGGGTATTCAAACCCAATACATCAAGATCCTTTGTGAGCTCTATTACGGATTCATCACAAGGACCTCACCATTCTACAAGGAAGTGATCATTAATGTCAAAAGAGGAGTCCGGCTGGGTGATACCATTTCACCAAAACTCTTCAGAGCCACCCTCGAGAACATCATGCGACAATTAGAATGGGAAGGAATAAAATTCAAATAATGTGGTTTACTTAAATTTCAGTTGATAATCAAAATTTAACAATAGTAAGTAGATCTGTCTTCTTACTATTGTAGGAAGTAATCCAATACTAAGATATCCAAGAGTATCCTAACATGTGTTTGCATACTACTAGGATGATATACAATAATACATCTTGCCTAGTTGAAAGTTTGGTTAAGCTACTCCGTAACTTCATCACCATCCACTTTGTATGTCTACGTGACCAACAGAGAATTTGAACTATCAACAGTACCCCGTGGGACACATATCTCACCACAGGAAGTTTCCCACATGATATTCAATTGTTCTTGTGATAAATCCTACTGCACCATACCCACAGCTGCCTTATTTTTTCTCTCTTAAGACAAAAACCCATGAAGCTTATTAAAACCAGCTCTTTGAATTGTCATCGTCTAAATCAATCTTTGGCCCAATTATACCAATGCTATTAAGATTATTCCAAAGCTCACCCTGGCCCTTGAGTGTTGAGTACTGCATACTGCCTCTTTCAGACCCTGTAAATAATATATGTCTCTGAATCACTTTCTCTTTCAGTCTTTATTGAAACTGAAAACACCATCTCTTATTCTGGCATTTGTGCAACCTAGGAAATGGTTAATTCAATGCCACCTGTTTATCAATGAAACATACTAATATTTAATCATATATAATTTCTGAAATGGGTATAAGATTCACCCTGTCAATAAATGTCACCCAGACTCCATATAAAATATTACAATATTGAATACAATTTTCCAAGATTCCCAAAATTTTAAAATTTTACACATTATGACTTTGCCAATATAAAAATAAGTTGAAAATGATCCCAAAGATGCTTTATGATACTACAACTGATAGGATGAATGCATAGTATTGACTGGACTTGGGTACAATTCCTGGCACTATCTGTTCCTCTGAGCATGTCCAGATATATCATGGCATCAAAGGGTCTGAGCAGAATTTCAACCTTAACATAAAATTAAATATCAGTCTGGTTGGTAGAGAACCATATGGGAACCCTGACTTTCTGAATACCACTTTAGAGAGCCCACTAAAAAAATTGATATTGGCAGTTCTTGGATAAAAGCAGAGAGTATAAGGAGTCTGTAGGAAAATTCACAGAGATAAACTAAGCTGAGCTCTTCAGATGTTGTTATAATACCTTTTTCTATCTTCTTTATTGATCTTCAATATAAAGTCTACCAGGACATTTCTATTAATTTTTATACTTACCTTTAAACCTAGTTTACTTCCTTTTGTTTGTGTTAAGTATCATTGAACTTTTTGATCTTTATGACACTTTAATAATTCTCTAAAGTCAATGTGTTCACTCATCTTTCACAACTTGAAATTGCACAAGTGCATTCACAGCTGAAAATTAAAGTTTAATATTGCCTTGAATGCTGAGGTGTATTTAAAGATCCTGAGAGCTACAGTGTGTCAAACACTTCACTTGTTGAAACTCAGAGTAAGTTATTGCTTGAGACAATATACCAAAACTGAAACCATATGTGTGCCATGACTGCATTCACTTTTCTCTGTTTTCTATACTGTATGCTTTTTGATTCATACAACCATAAGTTTTTATCTGCAAATTGTATTTTTCATAATAATTGTTTATCTTTCTAAATTTGCTGGTATCATTCACATGAATTTCAAACAACCTGCTTAAAACAGTCCAACCTTTATCATTTTAACATTAACATTAGCATATTTGAATTAAAACTTTGTTATAATACTGAAAAATATCCTCTGATTAACTCTCTCTGTTTTTTCTTTTTTTTTTGAGGCGGGGAATGACATCTGGCAATGCTCAAGGGTTACTCCTGGCTGTCTGCACTCAGGAATTACTACTGGCAGAGCTGAGGGACCATATGTGATGTCAGAGATCAAACCTAGGTCTGCTGCTCTCAAGGCTAGTGCCCTAACTTCTGTACTATCACCCTGGCCAATGAGTATCTTTAAAGAAATTAAAACTAATGCAAGAAGTTAAAGTATCTTTAAAGAAATTAAAGTATCTTTAATTTCTGAGTATCTTTAAAGAAATTAAAACTAATGCAAGAAATGCACACTGTCCTCCAAACTATTCATTTATTATCATTAAATACATTCTTTTTGCAGAGAGCATTTATTAGATATACTACATTCCCAACAACCTTAGGACTTTCATTAGAAAGTAACATATGATAGGAAATTCTTAAGCAATTTGAAGAAAATGTTAAAAATTATAATTTGGTTATTTTGAAAAAGCATACATCAGCAATACATGCACAATAAATAGAGAATAAGGAGTTTAAATAGAGGATACCTAGAGTTTGAAGTAGAAATAAATGTTTGAGTTATTTGCCCAAAAGGAGTAAACTATTTTAAGACAATGGATTTTCTGGGCCAATTGTAGAGTTTCAGTTTGATGGAGTTTAAGTAAATGCCCTTGAACTAATTTCTTGGCCTCCTGTGACTCATCTATAGAATAGTAAAAAAAGATACTTGTTTTATATGGTGTTTATCAGAAACCAATGAATTAAAACATGTGAAACTCAGAAGCACAGAATATAAATAATATTTGCTGACTGTTAGCTGCTACCAACAGAGCTACCATATTAATATTACTACCACAGCAATATCATTATTATTTCTATCATGTCAAAGCCATTGATTACTGCAGGGGTGCCCACCCAGGGATGCCAGATGTCAGGGAGCACTGCTGGGGTCCCCGACAGTGTTGGGAAGCAAGTTCCCTCTACCTCCGAAGCCGGCAGGGAATGGATGAAGACTCAGGAATCCGATGCAGTTTCAAAAGGACTTTACTATCACAGGTTCCAATATACAATCCGAGAGCAGGGAAAACCTCCGGACTCTGGGTTCCCAGCTAGGCCCCAGCCAGGTGTAGGCCAAGATGGCTGCCACCACATGTTGAGACCCAACAGAGAATGGAGAGGACGGAGAAGCAAAACACCAAGGGAAGCCGAAATTGCAAAAGGGGGAAAATAAAGAGAGAGGCTAATTTTTATTGCAGCTTATTTTATAGCTAGAAATCTGCCCAAACTCCCCAGCTCAGCCCATTCTGGGCAGGGCTATCTAGAGATGAAAACAGGAAAATAGCTCTATAGAAATGTAGCAACTTCAGGAGACTACCTGACTGTTTACAAGGACCCAGAGCTAATTCAAAGCCTCCTAGCAGAGCTGGGAGAAGCTATAGCTAAATGTAACTTCCCTTGGCAGGAAGGATCAAATGCCCTCAGGTAATTTCTCCCAGCACCTCACCTAATGTCTTGAGCCAAGATCTGCCTGGAATTGCCTTTATAGGTTAGAGAAGGGGGTTTCTGAGATGGCATGTCTCTGTACCAAAGAGTAATACTAATGCCAGTTAAATATTTCTCCAAGCCTTCACAAGAGTCTTGTCTACTTCATGGTAGCATTGTATTTTAGTTGCCTTTGAGTTATCACGGAGCCATGCTTGCTACTTGAGGCAAACAGCATTCTCTCTGGTCTAATTACTTAGAGATCCAATGTGGCCAGGCAAATATGCTGGTAAGATCTAGCTAGTCCCACGATGCTTGTGGTAGCATGAGAGAATATTTATACTAGCCAGTACAGAATACATGGTCAGATAAGACTGCCACATTCAGACTACCCCCTATCTATGAAGTGATCTGCAGGAGGCAATCCAGGACAGATGCAGAGGCCTAGGCTTTTAGGTGTCATGCAATAGATTACCATATTGGATCATTTATTTTCCTTTATTTTTTTTCTGGCAGTGCACAGGGAGAGCAAGGAACAGCTCTGCCCCATGTGTGAGAGTCTCTGGACCCTCATGTTCATGAGGCAGTCAGGAGGCATGGCGTGTCCTAGCCCTGGCCCACCACCTCGGCAGAGCCTCACAACAAGCCAGACCACCCCCTCCTCACTCCACGGGCGCCGCCATTTTCCACTTCTGGACTTCCCTCTCGTCAGAACTCCACCCAGCAGACCAGCCCATCACAGCCCGGATCACCGACACCCACCGTGCAGCAGCTTTTTCCTCAATCCGCCCAGCTATGCTGGTCCAGAGACTCTCACACATGGGGCAGAGCTGTTCCTTGCTCTCCCTGTGCACTGCCGTTCATGAGGCAGTCGGGAGGCATGGCGGGTTCTAGCCCTGGCCCACCACCTCAGCAGAGCCTCACAACAAGCCAGACCACCCGTCCTCACTCCACGGGCGCCCGCCATTATCTACTTTTTGGACTTTCCTCTCATCAGAACTCCACCCAGCAGACACTTTTGGACTTCCCTCCCGTCAGAATTCCACCCAGCAGATCAGCCCATCACAG
Organism: Cryptotis parvus; assembly: GCA_021461705.1. Classification (NCBI taxonomy): domain Eukaryota; kingdom Metazoa; phylum Chordata; class Mammalia; order Eulipotyphla; family Soricidae; genus Cryptotis; species Cryptotis parvus. The sequence continues at coordinate 27,994 of JAJIBD010003538.1, forward strand.
CGCGGTTCATCAATAAATGCTTTATTTGGAGGTGTTTAAAAGAGTTTGCCTCCTGCTCGACAAGCCTGGCAAGCTTCTCGTGTTGTATATGATATGCCAAATTCCAGTAACAATTATATTGGGTCATTCCCATAACCTAATATAATGGTTTGAGGCTCTTTATGTTCCTGTAGCAAGCTGATGCCCCTGGCTCTACTGGCATGCAACAGGACATATGGAGATATTACTGGTGCCCGCTCTAGCAAATAGATGATCAATGGGAAGATCCTGATCTTGAGATCGTGATTTTTTTCTGGGGCAGTTGAATGGGATGTGGAGTAGTTGGACCACACCTGATAGTGTCCAGGGATTACTTTTTGTTATTATACTCGAGGATCACTCCAGGTGGGGCTCTGGTTATTATATGGGGTGTCAGGGATCAAACCGAGGAAGTCTATGTGTAAGATAAGTTCCCTACTCACTGTACTATCTCTCCGATCCCTGGGAAAATTTATTTAAGCAATTGAGTCTCAGTTTCCAATATCATGTGATAATATACTAAGGACATTTCACTGATTGCAATTTTCATTTTAGTATACAAATGTTTTAGTGGTTCATGTCCAGCAAGCTATTTATTACTTTAACTCTTTCCTTTGAAATTGAAAAAGGTGATATTTTAAATTCCATTAAATTTTAAAGGTTACTCTTTTCGCATATGCTAATAATTTACTTTCAAAAAATTTCCATTATTTACCTCAAGCATAACCCCAATAACTCATCTCACTTATTAATATTACCATGGTAAAGAATACTATATGATGCCATCTGTCAAGTTGGAAAACACTGAAAAGTTTTTAGGATGAACATGTTATGAAGCTCGAAAAACTCCTTTTAGAAGCTTTTACCTATTATGATTGTCTCAGAAATGTGGTATTATATTCTTTCTCATTATGTTTATCAGCAACAATTAAGCTAAAAGGCAACGTTTAGTTTTAAAAAGTGTATCCATTTTGTTTCCTCAATTTTTTCATATTTATTCTTTCCATAAAAAGCACATTTACCAGAAGTTTGTTACATTAGTTTTAATTGGAACACAGTTTTAAATTATGTAAATGATTACATATGCATTAACAAAAACAAAGCAAATCCAAAGCAGTTATATTTTTCCATAATGTATCATTCTTCACTCAGAGAAAATATAAAGCTTTCCTGCTAGGGTTTTGAGATGCTAACCCCTTCCCCCTATTTCTCATTTTCTGCATTCTTTATTTACTTAAAATCATCCCGAATATAGGTTATCCTTTAATTATTCAAAAGGTACCTTATTAGAAATTAAATTTTACCATTGAAATAACTTTTGTAGATTGTCCAATATTTTAGTCCTAAGGTCAAATGATTTTGCAGGAGTGTTTTTTATTTTTGTCCTAGTTTTTGGACACAGTCTGTGCTGCTCTTTGCTTACTTCTATTCTCCACTCAGACCATTCCTGGTGGGACTCAGGGACCCCTACATGATGCACGGGATTGAACCCAGGTAAGCCACATGCAAAGTGAGCACCCTCAAACTGAATTCCATTTATAATGTGATTCTTGTGAATCATCTTTGTTTTACTTAGATCTTCATCAGCCTATTCCTCTTAGATCCTTAATTATGGAATGCATCTCTAATCTTGTGTGCATGCAGTTGGGATTCCTCTTTCTATAGTACAGAGATTCCCAAAGTTATTTAACCTCCTGCTCCCCTTTTCAGAAAATAAAACGACTCAGTGGTCGCTAGAAAAATCTTTTTTGCATGAGTAAGCACAAAGCAGTCCTCAACTGCATCTGAGAGTATTCCCACCCCATGGATCATTCAAGCACCCTTTGGAGAACAAGTATATCCCCATTGGGAAAGATTCGTATATACTTTAAGTACCACTTTCTCATGGGAATCTCAATGACTCCTAACCTGTTGTTGATTATATCCAGAGATATGATTCATCTCTGCCCCATGTCATGGGGCAGAGCTGCTACTGCTCTCCCTGTGCCCAGCCGCTCACAAGGAGCCCAGGAGAGATGGTGGGTTCTAGCCCTGGCCCGCCAGCCCAGCAGAGCCTTGCAACAAGCCAGACGACCCCCCCACTACATGAGGGCCTCCATTTTCCACATCCGGACTTCTCTCTCGTCAGAACTCCACCCAGCAGACCAGACTATCACAGCCCGGCTCGCGCCGCTATGCGGTTCATCAATAAATGCTTGACTTAGAGATGACTACAAGAGTATGCTACCTGCACGGCAGAGCCTGGCAAGCTACCCGTGTTGTATTTGATATGCCAAATACCAGTAACAATTATAGTCCTCATTCCGGAATGGATTGTGGCTCTTCATGTTCCTGGAGCAAGCAGATGCCCTTGGGCTCTTCTAGCATGAGACAGGACATATGGAGATGTTACTGGGGCCTGCTCGAGCAAATCGATGAACAACGGGGAAGACAGTGATACAGTGACAGTGATGATTCATCTCACCAAACTGTTACCCAAGTGTTACCTCTATGGCTTTCATGATCCTGACAGTGTAACTATGGGAGAATTGGGATTGCCCTTCATATTACGGATGCATGAATGGAACTTTATTCCCCCATGTACTTCTTCACTTTTACCACTCAAAAATGTTCTATTTCTGCCTCATTGTGTCTATCATACAGAATTTCTATCATACAGATTTACAAGTATTTTAATTCATAGCCTTTTCAGTCACTGTACAATTGTGGAATTGAGGAGACCTAATAGATTATAGAAGGCATATTTCAAGGTGCATAAATTTTCTTTACAAATTTGACCTCTGGACAAAGCATCTGAGAACTCAGAAATTGTAAGCCAAATTGTGTGTTTAAATGTCTTACTTGGTTGAGAATAGCTCCTTTGTTTTCATAGAAAGATTTTAAAACCAGTCATATAGAATTATACTTTTTCTTTCACTATTTCTTTATTGCTTATGCTGAAATGATTCCATCTCACAAGCATCCATCAGATCTGGACTTTTTTCCCTTTTACACTATAATCACATTGGATGTAACTCATAAATCCCTTCAGAGTTTCACAGCCCTGCTATAGCTCTGCTTCAGATACAAGCGTGAGCAACTAAGCAATTAAGAAATATCAAAGAGAAAGGCGATATTACATTTTGGAACTTTCTTACAGATTATAATATACATATCACATGTTATTTTCTATGATGTTTGGACCACAACAGCCAGTATTAAGAGCTTATTCCTGGTTCAGCACTCAATTCTTATGGGTTTCTCCTGGTGGGACTAAGCAGTGCCTTGAGGGTCGGAGGACTCCAATCTGAGCCTACATGCAATGGTGAACACCATCCTACAAGCTGTACTTTCGCTCAGGAAAACCAGGCTGTGAGTGAGTGAATCTTCTGGGATGTAGTTTCTTTCTTATTGCTCAAAGAGAATGCTTTATTTTCCACAAACTTTTCTGTCAATTTTCTGGTAAACCTTTCCTAAATATTGAATTAAACTCTGTGTTTCCCCGCTCACTCTATCTTTTTTATCACTTGATCACTTGATCCCCTTGAATCCGTTATTCATCGATTTGCTCAAGCAGGCGCCAGTAACATTTCCATTGGACCCTATCACGTGCCAATATAACCCAATGGCATCTGGTTGATTCAGGAATATGAAGAGCCTCAAACCGTCCCTTCAGGGTCTTGACAAGGAAGTCTGACCATCCTGTAGGTGGGCGGCCACGTGATCTTTTGACATCCCTGGAATCCAGTCCGTAATGGCTCTAGTCCAGCGGTTGTCTCCAAAATGCATTACATGACCAGCCCATCTGATTTTTGATGCCTTGGCAAATGAGACAGCGTCCCTGATTCTGGAATAGCGACGGAGGTCAGAACTCCAGATTCCTTCTCTCACTTGAGTGAGGTGTGATATTCCAAGCATAGCTCTTTTGATTCCTTTCTGGGAGACCCAAATAGTATTCTCATCCTGCTTTCCTAGGGTCCAGGTCTCTGAGGCGTATGTTAATGCAGGGAGAATGGTTGAGTCGAAGAGATGTGCCCGGAGCCAGAGGTTCTTTGTCCTTTTACCTATTTTTCGATGCCTTTGAAGGCTTTCCATGCCTCTCTCTTCCTCCTGAGAAGCTCAGGTTTTAGGTCGTTCATCATGTTGATTTCTCGGCCTAAGTACACATAACTTCTGCATTCAGAGATGTTTGTTCCATTGAGAGTGAATGGGGCCTCTGGAACTAGTTCATTCTTCATAAACATGGCTTTCTTTAGATTCAGCTGTAGACCTATCTTTCCACATTCTCGGTCAAAGTCAGCCAGCATTTGTGCTGCTTGGCTAATGTTTGGTGTTATTAGAACAATGTCATCAGCCAAGCGGAGGTGGTGTAGTTGCCGACCATCTATCTTCACTCCCATTCCTTCCCATTCTAATTGTTGCATGATGTTCTCGAGGGTGGCACTGAAGAGTTTTGGTGAAATGGTATCACCCTGCCGAACCCCTCTTTTCACATTAATGGTCACTTCTTTGTAGAATGTTGAGATCCTGGTGGTGAATCCGTAATACAGTTCATGAAGGATCTTGATGTATCGGGTTTGAACACCCTGTTTGGCTAGGGCCCCGATGACTGCTTCAGTCTCCACAGAATCAAAGGCTTTCTGTAAATCAATGAACGTGAGACAGAGCGGCATCTTGTACTCCCTACAAACCTCGATGAGCTTGGTTACTGTGTGGATATGGTTGATTGTGCTGAATCCTTTCCGGAAGCCTGCTTGCTCGCATGGTTGTCCTTCATCTAGTGTTCTGCCAATCCTGTTCAGGATGACTCTTGTAGGCTATATAGTGTAAGGTTTTCAGGTGGCAAATATTGTTAAAATATGAAAATGTATAAGCATTAAAATATTTACACATTCACTTTTGAGAACCATCACAAAATAATCTCTTTATATAAATATTTATAGGAAAATTTCATGTCAATGTTCTCAATGTACAGCTTGAAGTGCCTTACCTTTTTAGTGTTAATTATCAAATTCATTATTACTTTTATGATGATATCAGAACATAAAATAAAATTCAATGCAACATATTTTAGATTCCAGGGTTTAAAACTTACTTAAGTAAATAAAAATAGGAATTTTATTTTTATTATTAAGTGGTTTTAATTTTCTTATTTATATAGGTGAACATCATATAGCAATCACAAATTGTTTATCCCTGATTTATTTTCTGAGCATTCTATTTGCCATTTCTTTTTAGCTTTATTGGAGTGACAATATGAAGTAAAATTGTTATGTGAATAAGGGAATTAGTTGGGTTTGGGAGGGAAATTGGGGCTATTGTTTGAGGGAACATCGCATTGCTGGTGTTGGAACACTAAATACCTGATTGAACTGTATTATGAACATCTTTGTAAATCACAGTAGTTTAATAAATAAATAAGTGACCCAAATTGCTTTCCCGGTATTATTTGGTGACCTAAGTTCTTGTGTTCATATTCTGGATAATGTCAGTTTCACCATTTTTTTAAAACCTATGTTTTAGTGTTCAAAAAAATTAAATGGTTAGTGAATATTATTTTATGTGTCAAAGAGAATCTGGTTCCCTGAGGTCAAATTCTAGGCTGCACTCTAAAAGTACTGCTCTAGGCTAAGATCACATATATTTCTAATTTGCTTTCATACGGTACACAGAGTCATTACCTACTAGACCCCATGGGACATCAAAGGATCACGTGGCCGCCCACCTACTGGATGGTCAGACTTCTTCGTCAAGACCCTGAACGAATGGTTTGAGGCTCTTCATATTATTGAAGCAAGTAGATGTCATTGGGCTACATTGGCACATGATAAGGTCAAATGGAAATGTTACTGGCTCCCGCTAGAGGAAATTGATGAGCAATGGGATGTCTAGTGATCTAGTGACTGCACACAATTCATGACACTGTCTTCTCTGTATCACTGTCTTCTCGTTCATCATCGATTTGCTCGAGCGGGCACCAGTAACATCTCCATATGACCTGTCTCATGCAAGTAGAGCCCAAGGGCATCCTGCTTGCTCCAGAACATGAAGAGCCTCAAACCATTCCATCAGGTCATGGGAATGAGGTCTATAATTGTTACTGGTATTTGGCATATCAAATAAGACAGGGGTAGCTTGCCAGGCTCTGCCGTGCGGGTAGCATACTCTTGTAGATTCATGACACAGATGACCAAAATATTACTTTTTTTCCTTTTTACTCACTGGTATAACCAAAATACCAGTGTTCAGTTTTCCATGCTAATCATCAAAATTCCTAAGAGAAAAAGTGAGACAAATAAAACACACTGCTTGCATTGAGAACTAGTGCTTCAGCTTTTCAGTCACAATAGAGAGAAAATATTTAGAGATCATATATTTTAGGCGATGCAAATTAGCGATTTCTTTTAGCATGTTGCAGTCAACAAGCCTTTTTGAAAACCTTGTTTTAAATTTTTGGGTTACATTGACTGTGTTCAGGGCTTACTCCTGTTAATTCAACATTCAGAAATTACTCCTAGTGATGCTCCAGAGACCATATGGAATGTGAAGGATGGACAGATAGACCCCAGGTTGGCCAAAGGCAAGGCAAAAGCCATGCCCTCTATACTATTGGTCCAAGCCCAATACTTAAGACATGTTATCCTGGATCTGGTATAAGATAAACGGACTTGTTCTCCATTTGATCCTAGTCTGCAAAGAAAGATGATTTAATTGTAGCTACTAAATCAGGCCTCCAATTATTTAATCGTAGAAAAAAAATTAAATAATCTTGTAAAGCTAAAACAAGACTGAAAAATAATCTGGGGCATTTAGGTCAGTGAAAGGTTTGGAATAATTCATTAAAAGTGATATAAATTAAGCTATGTATAATAGCTATGAAAATTTTAGTAAAGCACAATAAATGTTAACTAGTGTATCAGTTTCTTAGACCATAGATGTACTAGAAAAGAGTTTACACACTTGTTCTATCCTAACGTGATAATACAAATTTGGAAAACACTGTTATGTTTGAAACAGTGATGATTTATGAAAAGAGAAAATAATAATTCTGAACATTCATTCCAATTTGTTTTGAGCCTAACACAGTAATAGGAGAGGTCCAATAAAATTTGCATTGATATGAATTGAAGGTTGGAGCACAATAAGAATAATCACTGGCTATTACTGTAAAATGTACTTTGTGTCCACATTTGCCAATAAAATTGCTAAGGAAGTGTTAAAGGACTATTTGCTTTGCAAGGAAATAAAGTGACACTATTCTAAAAGCTGAAATAAAGAAACAAAGTGAAAATAATCATTCAGAATGAAAGTCTTGATCCAGAGACTCAGATACACGGGGGCAGAGCTGCTATCAGCTCTCACTGTGCACAACCGATCATGAGGCATCTAGGAGGGAAGACAGGTTCTATCCCTAGCCTGCCATCCCAATAAAGCCTCACAAGAATCCAGAGGAACCTCCACACCATGAGGGTCATTTTCAACACCCAGACTCCAGAACTCCTCAGAGCTCCACTTTTCTCCAAGAGAAAAACTGATCTCTCCCTTTGCCCGTGGCCTCAAAGCAGCCACACAGTTCATAAAGCAAATGCATGAGATGAGCACCTACTACTGAGAGTATGCCACCAGCACGGCAGAGCCTGGCAAGCTACCCGTGTTGTATTGGATATGCCAAAAACCAGTAACAATTATAGACCTCATTCCCATGACCTGAAGGAATGGTTTGAGGCTCTTCGTTTTCCTGAAGTGAACAGATGCCCTTGGACTAAACTAGCACATGACAGACAGCACATTTGAAGACGTTACTGATGCCCACTGGAGCAATTGATATACAAAGGGAAGACAAGTGATACAAGTGATACAATGGAAGTCTTAAAGTCTGTTATATGCATTTTATCAAAACACTTTATAAGAATAGATACAATGCCTGGATGGAGATCTAAAATAAACCAAATGTAAGCATTTAAGTGAAAGAAACTCTGGTTAATATGTTCTTTACTTGTAGCAACACGACATACCAGATAACTACCTCTAAAGCTATCTACAGTCTCTCAAATTCTTAATTTAAGGTATTGTAGGATATTTTTGGTTTTTTTTTGGGTCACACCTGGCAATGCTCAGGGGTGACTCTTGGCTCTGCACTCAGGAATTACTCCTGGAGGTGCTCAGGGGACCATATGGGATGCCGAGGTTCATACCCAGGTAGGCCGTGTGCAAGGAAAATGCCCTACCCAATGGACTATTGCTCCGGACAGATATTTGTTTTTTAACATGATTTTTGTCTTATTTATTTATATTTTATTTTCACTTGATTGGTGTCCCCATAGTCCTGTTTTCTTATTCACATATTATCTGTAGAATTGGTAATGAAAAATGTAACTAACTTCAGGCAATGAATCCTGAAGTTAAACTATAAAGAAGGATATAGAATGCTTCCTCAACCAAATGGTATGTTCACATGAACTTAATAATTCAAATTGTTCAGCAGCCCAAAATGGAAATCTACAATTTGTGGTTTTAACTTTTCCTGATTCTTTAAAAAATATGCAAAACAGTTTGTTTTCATGTGTAATGACTCAAAATCAGAGTTTATATATAGCCTATAGTTATAGATATTGTTGATTATTAAAAATGGATGCTGACACTTGTATTTGATAAAATTAAAAAAACTGTGATTATTTATTTAATATAAATAAGATGCCGACAACTTAAAGGAACAAATACTGTTAAATTGTCTGTTCAGTAGAGTGTGGTAGATTAACACACTAAACTAAAATCAAACAGAAATACTAAATGCCGAAAAATCCAGTGGTGTGTAAACACCCGGGAGGTATTTTAAGCAACATAATATAAGATTTTTCCTCTGCTAATTAAGAAATGAAGAGATATAGAGGTGGACTAGACTTTTAGTTCTAGAGATATCACAGATTACATCTAAGAATTCAAGTCACTTTTTGAGCAGTATCAGTAAAATATAAATTATATTTAAAAATATTTATATATATTTTATAATACATATATATATGTAACTTGTATCACTTGTGATACACACTTCCCATTGTTCATCAATTTGCTCAAGCAGGCAACCGTAACATCTCTATAGGTCCTGTCGCATGCTAGAATAGCACTGCGGATAGGGCGTTTGCCTTGCATGCAGCTGACCCGGGTTCGATCCATGGCATGCCATATGGTCCCCGAGCATCGCCAGTAGTAATTCCTGAGCAAAGAACTAGAAATAATCCCTGAGCATAACCGGGTGTGACCCAAAAAGCAAAAAAAAAAAAAAAAAAAAGAATAGCCCAAGGGCATCTGCTCGCTTCAGGAACACCAAGAGCCTCAAACTGGGAGAGATCACCTTTTCTCTTGGGTGGAGCTCTGACAAGCTCTGGAGTCTGGATTTTGAAAATGGCAGCCCTCATGGTGTGGGAGTTCCTCTGGCTTTCTGAGAGGCCCTGTTGGGATGGCGGACCAGGGCTAGAACCATCTTCCCTCCCAGATGCCTCATGATCAACTGAGCAGAGGGAGAGCCAGTAGCAGCTCTGCCTCGTGTGTCTGAGTAAAATATATATTATATATACACATATTTTGGCATTTCTGCCCAGTGCTCTGAATGTCAAATATATGTATATAAAATATATATTTGTATTTAATATATTTATATTTTTATATTTAAAAATATAAAATATAAGCTGATGGACAGAACAATGATGTTCTGTTCAAAACATATACTCTTGGAGTTTCAAAAACTCTGTTTAGTAGCTTACTCAGTCTATACCTTAAGGAGCTACAATGCCAGTGTTCAACCCATATGAGGTGTCTCAATTTCATCCAATTTCTGTCTAGAGATTTTTGTAAAGATCAATATCTGCTATTCAACAATAAGTAGTGATATTTTGGAGGAGGGACAAACTTTGCTAAACTCTTGCCATATGTATTTGCTCTGAAAGACAGTTGGATCTTTGAAGAGGCTTCAAATTCAATTTGTTCTTTTACAGAAGGCACGCATTTATTTTAAAATCCAGGATTTCCATTGGCTCTGGTTATTGAAAACACATCTGATTAGAGAGGGAAACACAAAGACGTACTGAGAGTTATCTATTTTGAAATATGCTATAGCAGTTCCCATCTCAGATATTTAAAAAGAAAATATCTTTTCTTTGATATGCTATTAGTATATTATTATTATATTTTTGTTTACTTTTGTATATTTTAGATGGAAGTATGTTTTTGTGTACTTCCATCTAAATATAAAAAATACCAAAAAAAAAAAAGTAAAAACAATCCTAATACCGAGCGCCAAGTTATAAAACAAGTTTTGTCTTGAAGAGGAAGAATCAAACTTGCACATAATTAAGTATGTGTAAATCTGCAACTATGTTTCACACATTTCAGGATGAATTGGATATGAGAAGTAGATATTTCTTGGCACCTGAAAATCATCAGAACATAAGTAAATAAGGTAAGTGATAATGAAACCATTCACATACATAGGAAAAAATGGCAGAAATCAAGCTAACTCCGACTTTTCTCAGAATTTAAAATTTGAATAGCAATTATTGACCTTCTTTATCAATATCTTCAGGAACTAAAATCATCTGAAATGCTCCCTGTGAAAATATGAGATTATAAGTAATTAAAAAACTAGTGATTCACTTTAGCAATTAGCATCTTGACTGCAATGAGGTCATTCTGAACTGCATAATTAGTATAGAAAGCAGATACCCACAACTCTATTAGATGCATGCAACTAAAAATCAGCATTTTGTAATGTGCAGTCTTTTGTATTACCTGAACAAGAAATCAATTATACAGTACAGTGAGTTGTACTAATTGGACTATAGCACTGAATTTAAAATATCACATATAATGGAATTTTTATAAACCTTTTAGTTCTCAAAGGTGTGATGTGTTTGAAAATGAGAATGAGCTTTTAAGAGTTCTGCTTACTAAACTTAAGTGATAGAAACTTAATTGTGGTTGATTTGCAAGATAAAATGATTTGTTTGCCCAATCTTGATGTGTAAACATAAAAGGACTTTTTAATTTTTATTTTTAATACATTTTATTTATTTAGGCATTGTTCCATATAATACTATTAATGTATGGTTTAACAAATACCATGCTCCAACAGCATACTCTTCACAAGCACCCCTTCAACCTACCACGTCTACCCCTCTCCTGCTCTGTCACCCTTGGATGCTTAGATGGCAAAAAATAGTGGGTGGAGCCTGATGCTGTAATAGGTTTACATAAACTTTGTCTATACATTTATTTTCTCCATTAGATGAACCTTTGCCCTGGGAAAGAAAATATAAATTTCCAAGCCTAGTTTAAATATTTCAGTTCTTAAAGTCTACCGGATGTTTTCAATCACCACAACAATATAAGTGGGAGTGAAGGAAGAAAAGGACAGTGCAGTGCTCAGCCTCACTTTGTTCCTTAAAGAATGGCATCCTTGCCGGAACTCTGGGCCCACTCCGGAGGAGGAACAGAGTGAAATTTAACTGCAAATGGAAATAAGTGAGAACAACTTTTTTATTGAATGATAACAAAATAAAAGCAATGATTCAAGGAAAGAAGTGAAAGATACTTTCATGTCATGAGAGCAGGAAACTCATATGATTTCTACCTTAAACTCAGTTTGCAAATAGATCAGAGTGATACCCTGTCAAAACCGCTAACTTTATTTAAAGATAAACAGAACATGTCCAGAAATGTTCATAGTGAAATTTAGCAAGTAGTCACATATCTGGATGATCTGTGTGATAGATTATTTACTACTTTTCATAATATTATGTGAATGGATATTGAGAAGAGGTTTAACATTGATTTTCCTTTTTTGCTTCCCATCTTATGCTTTATAAAATCAATCACATTGGGAAAATATTGGCCCATAGTATATGGAACCTCTTACCTTCCAGATACCTGCAAAGGATTTTGTTAAATAGCAATCATGGAACATTATGCAGTTAAAGACCTAAGTAATATGGTTAAAAAGTGGCTGAATACAAAGAACTCAAATGATCTCACATGTACAAGTTATCATAGTTTACCTGTGTACAAGTTTGTGAAAGTAGGAACCATAACCAAGACATAGATTACCTGGTAAGCTAACATTATTTTTAGTTTACAATGACTTGGGGTAAGCAAAAACTCTCCTATGGAAAGTTTTTTTTTGAAAACTTCAAGTAAATTACATTTGAGTGCTCTCAAATTACATTTGAGAGCATTTATACAGACTGTTTAATAATTCAATAACAGGGTAAAAATTATCGACAAACTCTAGTCAGTCAATATATTCAATACCAACATTTTTGACAGATAAGTATAAAATGCTTGCAGAAACTTGAGAGCTTAGGATAACACTTACTCAAGTCTCAGAACCATAGAATGATCTAAACTTTTTTTTCAAATCTTGAGAGGAAAACTAAAAAAATATGGATGAATCTAAATTGTTCTTTAGATTTAAAGTTATGCTTTGAAGTTGGTATAGACTGACAGTGATCTTTATAGAAGAAATTGTTTCAGATAAAGAAAATAGGAAAGGAAAAAAAAACTATGACCTCATCAAACAACTGTAATGCCCTAGAGGGGTTATAATTAGGGAATAAACAGCTACACTGACCCAAGAATGTCTGTTAGGTTAAGATTGTGCAATGCCAATGCAGGGGGAAACCTGTGCAGTGAGAGTTTGGGGAAATCAGCCACTAGGAAAGAAATTGTGAATTGTTTTGAGTCCCACTGACTATGATGCTATGTTTTTCTGGATATTATATTTTTTATAAATATCTCTTTTTGTCTAGGTTCCATAAATTCATTTTAAGAAGAAAATGTACCCCCAAAGTGCAATTATCAGCATTGATACTCTTGAAACTTGCCTAGAAGTTTTACTAGGATGGTAAATAGAATTTATGTAAGCAAAAGACTCTACTGGGAACCTATAGATTTCAGGGTATGGAAAGAGAAAACAGAACTCCATTTGTCTGAGAGTTGACCCTTTGAGTTATTTAACAATTCCAATGACTAAATTAGTTGTAATAATGGCTAAACTATCCTATTCTAATAGGTTATTCAGAGTAAACAGCAGAATCAAATAATGTTTTATATGCACTTTTTATTATATATTTTTATATATTATAACGACTAGGCTGCTAGTCATTAAATGCTCTAGTTATGACATATTAGTTCCAACACTTTAAAATTCAGAGATTTGGGGCCGGAGCGATAGCCCAGCGGGTAGGCGTTTGCCTTGCACGCGGCCGGCCTGTGCTGGCCTGGGTTCGATCCCCGGCCGGCAACCCATATGGTCCCCAAGCACAGCCAGGAGTAATTCCTGAGTGCAGAGCCAGGAGAAACCCCTGAGCATTGCTGGGTGTGACCCAAAAAGCAAAAAAAAAAAAAAAAAAACCTAAGTAAATAAAATTCAGAGATTTTAAATTTTATCACTTAAAATAAGTTAATTGAAATCTATACATAACCCACAAGATTGTGTTGAAATACCTGTTATGCAAGCAAAAATTCCTGTCAGGGGAAAACAGCTAGATTCCTTTGTGTGATATGAATGATTAATGACCTATTTCTACTTTAGATGTATTTTATTTTTAATTTTTAAAATATTTGATAAGCTTTTTATTTTTACTGAGGCATCATCCTTTAAAATATTGTCAAAATATCCTCATGCATATAGTGAGAAAACCCACCACTTTCCCTCTAACAATTTCCAAAGGGAACTGTCCTTGTTATTCTCTCCTCCCTCCATCCACTTATATCTGAGGATCGGCTCTTCACTTACATTGCCTTTGACAAGGTGATGCTCCTTTAAAATGTTTCCTTATATCTCACAAATGAGAGAGGAAGTTCTGTATATCTGCTCTTCCCTTCTAACTGGGGTCATCAGCTTGACTTCCTCCCTTTCCTTCCAAGTAGTGGCAAATTGCATGATTTTATATTTTCTTTTAGGTGCATGGAATTCCATTGTGCATGTGCATCACTTCTTTATCCATTCATATGCTGTTGGACATTTGGAGTTTTTCCATAGAAGTGTTTTAAGCAATAGAAAAGAATGAATGATGATTATGGCATATGTGTAATTAGGAAAGTTATACTAAAGGAAGGAAATTGTTTAATTGCAAAGTTAACATGAAGTTTCCGGGGAGATGTTTTATACTCTGCAACCAGGTGTCAATGGAACCATGATAATGACCAATGGGTAGAAAGGGATATTTCCAGTATGGTGATTCTAAACACAGTAACACAGTTAACTCATATCAGAAAAATCCTTTTGGGGAAAAAATCCTCTGGAATCAGTCCACTTTTATCCACATTGGTTGTAAAACTGGGTAGACTAATTTTATATGGTATTTATATGAGTTCATCAATAAATGCTGGACTTAGAGATGCCTACAAGAGTATGCTACCTGCATGGCAGAGCCTGGCAAGCTACCCGTGTTGTATTTGATATGCCAAATACCAGTAACAATTATAGACCTCATTCGGAATGGATTGAGGCTCTTTATATTCCTGGAGCAAGCAGATGCCCTTGGGCTCTACTAGCATGAGACAGGACATATGGAGATGTTACTGGGGCCCGCTCGAGCAAATTGATGATGAATGGGAAGACAGTGAAATCTTTCAATGGTGGATCAAAAAGAGAAGGTTCTAGAAGCAGTGGACCTTCAAAGGTGCTAGAAGCAATGGGCCACATAATGAGAGAGTGCTTTTCATGCAGAGACATTAAAATAATAAAATACCAAGCACTTTTTATTTTTTTTTTGTCACTTTGTCCTATCAATGTCAAGGAGATGTTTGATAAGTCTATTTCCTTCTGGAGTGGATACACATTCCACATGATAATGCACTTAAACCATTTCTTTCTGTAGAATGAATTAGACATATCACCTAACATAAGTCATATTTTTCTCAAATTCTTTACACAGTATAGAGTCAGTGTGCTTCAGCAGGCAGTTTTCAGAAATCCTTCATAGTAAAAAATTTAAAATATTCTGTGTTTCAAAACTGAGGCATTTCTTTTTTTTTTCCTGCTTTTTTGCTTTTTTGGTCACATTTGGTGATGCTCATGGTTAAAGGCTACGGAAGAGCCAGTAATTCCTGGCTCTTAGCTCAGGAATTACTCCTGTCAGTGCTTAGGGGACCATATGTGGGAGATGGGGGTCAAAACTGGTTTGACTGCATGCAAGGCAAATGCCCTACTAGCTGTGCCATCACTCCGGTCCCCACAACTCAGGCATTTCTGACTACAGACGATGCATTAAAACTTTGGCAAAAAGTTTTTTTTTCAATGTCTTATATACAAAATCTAAACATAAAATATTAATGTCACAACAATTTACACATCAAAATTTGATTCAGATATACAATTTGACACCACTTCAAAAATGATACTCCAAACCAGAGGCACCATGGAAGTACCAATACCCACCCCAAACCACACTACTTAGTTTGGCATTGTTTTGTGTTTTCAAAATCAAAATATGAATGAGGTCATCTATTCTTTTTTTTCTTTCTCTTGTATTTCACCTTGCATGTTCCCTCCATTTCCATTACTATTTGTTATAACTTAGGTAGTTATAGTATTTTACAGTGCATAGTCTTTTGGATATATGCCAGTCTCTGTGGTGTTAGATGATATCTCATTGTTGTTTTAATTTGCATATCTCTGATGATGAGTGATGATGAACATTATCACAAAGCTCAAAAACAACAACAAAAAATGCAGTAACCAAGACCAAAATTAGGGAGAGAAGATAAACACACATTTCCTTAGAGATGATATACAGATTAATATCAGGCATATGAAAATGTGTAAATGATCATTTATTATCAGGAAAACTCAAGAAAAACAATAAGGATATATATCCGCAAACAATGAGAATGACATGTATCACAAAAATTAGATGCTATAGTTGACAGAGATGTTGATGAGACTGTATTAGACTATTATAACATTATACAGTAAAGTTTAAATAAAAATATTTAACAAAAAGATTGATATAACATTTAAGTTATGAATATTACATGTTAAATATTTAAATAGTAGATCAAAATAAATATTGAGATACACATAAAAGCTATTGCAAGATAAACCTCAAACCATAAATTTATTATACAGCACTATTTTTAATATCAAGCCATAGTTGCATAGTTGAAAATAGAATGTTATGTTTAAACAAAGTACTAATGAATTTGCACTACAGATGCAATATCACAGAGAGATAGGCTAAGAGAAACTGAGCACATATTTTGCACAGGAGAACACTTCTTTAGAAAAAACTCCTTTATATTTTCAAAAATTCAGAGGCAAAGTATATTAACTACTGTATAAATAAAAAAAATTGATAGAAAATAGTGCATACATATATTAGTTATCAAACATATGAATATAATTTTATAAATCATAAAATGGATGTAATAACTATATTTATTATTATTCACATGTGAAAATAGTAGTGCACTTTTATTTAGCTTAATCAATGAAACTATCATAATTCAAGTATCTTAAATAATTCCTTCTCTGTCTTTGTTTCATTTCTGTCAACTCAGAGTGAGTTTTACTGGATTTCCCCTTGCCATGAACTTAATAGAATACTGTAATTTTTGGCTATATTATTCTGGATAAATTACATATATTTATTGAGAAACAGCTGAATTAAATAAAATTTCTCATATATAAATCGATAATATGACAAAAGACACATTAATGTATGGTAACTGTATCTGTAACAAATTTCAATATTTATTTAATTTGATATGCACATTTAGACTTCTTAGTATTAGGTAAAGTTTCATAAGGCAAGGATTCATCAGTTAGCAGATCAACCTTTGAACTCATGTGATTTATATTTCACTGACAGATATATATATATATATATATATGTCATTCTGTGTGTACATGTATGCATATGTAAAATTAGGATTTTAATTAAGAAGTGAAAGACAATAATCAAATGGTGACATTTAAGGACCCTTAGAATGGTTCATGACATAGAATGACTGCATATTTTGTGTGGTATAGAAAGACATAATGCAAAACTAATACCCAAGAATGGTATTAGTTTTGGGTATTAGTTTATTAAAAGTAGGGCCAAGAGGACTGGTCCAGAATTAGAAGCTTGGCAAGTATGGGGCAAGGGTGCAGGCAGAGATCAGTTTTGTATAGAGAGAGACCAGCAAGACAATAATAGTTGGACATGATCAGCTGAACAAGAACTGTGTAAAGAGGTACATGATAACTTTTCAGTATCTGCATTGCAAACCTAAAGTCTAAAAGATGAGAGAGAGAATATAATTTTATTAATCATATAAATGCATGTAATAGCAATATAAAATGCCATTAATAATTTTCCGAATCTGCATTAAAACTATTCCAGATAGCTTTAAAATATTTGTAATACAATTAAGTCTTGATTTATTATATCTTAAAAACTTTAAATTTGACTCAGGTATTTAAAATATAATTTAAAAGTTCAGAGTTTTAAGTTTTATTAAGAAAACAATGCTGGACTATAGCTATTTGTTTGTTTGGGGGGCCACGCCAGGAAGTTCTCTGGGCTTATACTGACTGTGTGCTCAGGGATCACTTCTGGCAGGGTTCAAGGTACTGCATGTGGTTACAGGGATCTTTCTCGTATTTACTGCATGCACATAAAATCTTACCTGTTATACTGCCTTTCCAGAACTTGGCTGTGATTTTTGTAGGACTTGTAAAATACGTAAGGCTATTGATCAATAAAAAATTATTGTGAAAATAGGGGTCGGAGGGATAGCACAGTGGGTAAGGTGTTTGCCTTGAAGCGGCCAACCAGGGTTCGATTCCCTAGCATCCCATATAGTCCCCAAGTGCTGCCAGGAGTAAATCCTGAGTGTAGAGCCAGAAGTAACCCCTGGGCTTGCCGAAAAAAAAAAAAAAACATTATTGTGAAAATAGATTTGGAACTTGCTAACTAAGATTGTGGTAACTTGTTCTTGCAATAAAACAGATGGTTAGCACCATTTTGCATTTTCATGGACCTAATATGCATTTCCTTTTCAGATACTGGAAGAAATTATGATAAATAATCCTGGTGAGAGCAATTAGGAACAGTAATTTATTCTCCATGGCATTTATTAAGCTTTACAAACTCATATGTGTCTCATAAGTAAAAGATTATACCTTTTAACTCACAATTTATCTCAAATTGGATTAAATTAGGACTCCCTCCACATTCTCAGTTAAGAATGAGCCTCACTACAGAGAATTTTAAAACATAAACTAACTGACCCCTTTAAAAATAATTATATGCTTTCTTAAATTTTTATGCTGTCAATCAGCACTCAAAAAGTCCAATTTCCAAGGTTATAGAATTTGTCTATTTTACATATTTACTTCCAATCTATATATTGTGCCACTAAAGCATGAATTTTTCAATTGACAAATTAAATTTCAAATGGAAATATTCATAGATTTAGGACTGAAGGATGTTCATTTAACAATAAGTTAGCATGCCAATTCTTAAGTAAAAACAGTAATGCTTACAAGAAAACTATTAGAAAGCACTGACATACAGCATTGTGGTTTCTGCAGGGGGTGTTGGTATAGATGATAGAAAGCAGGGACTGGTGTGTTGTGCTACAGGATATTGATACTCTAGTGGTGGTTCTGGTAAGTTAATATGCTCTTTGTCAAAGCTTAATATTGTACTCTAAAGGCATATAGAATTGGAAATTAAGTATAGTTATAAGATCAATTTTCTATGAAAATTTATCACAAAGTCCCATATATTTTGGCAATTTGACCAACAATAGTCCTTCAAAAGGAATGAGAAAGACAAAGATACAAGGAGACAGACATATCAGTACTGTTAGGGTCTCCTGAACAGTATTGAGCTCATCAGTTGCACATTTATTCAGTCCAATATGCCCCCAATCTATTTGCCAGAAGTAGAGTTTAATTGGACAGAAATATTAAAGACAGTGAACACATTAAATCTCCACAGGAATGTGAAAAACAGATGTGGCAATATTCACATGGTCTGTAAGTAGGGCCCCTCTAAAGTATAAAGTTATGAGGCTTATTCTTCCCTTGCCTCCACTTCCCTCTAATGCCCATTTAAATACCCTAAGCTATTTTGTTCTGCTCTTTCCCAGGTGCTTTGGCCTTGCCTGATTATTTTCCAAAAGATCTAAACAGTTTTGCCCAAGGGACTATTCAAACCTGGCGGGTTTTGTTAGGGGGTAATTTCCCACAAAGGTTTAGAAAAGGAAACATAAATGTTATTACTGTTGAAATCAGGTACTCTGATCTGAATTTTGCTTTGAATTTCTGATAACTCATTTTGCTTTTAGGATCATATATAGCTGCAATTTGACAAGAATCTTTACCTCTCATTCATCTTGCGTCTTGCAATATTGGAAAGCAAATAAATCATTAGTATCCACGGTTAATGCAGATTATATTAATTGAATCATGAAATTAAGTAATACAGAGACACTCTAGTTTTCTATAACATAATTAAAATTAAAAAGCAAATAGACAGAGCATTCCAACCCAAAGGGATAAAAGTCCTTTTGGAAATCAGTCAGGGCTCCCTCTCCCCCTCTGGAGCAGCCTGCCTTCTCCCTTGAGCGTGTTTCTCTCTCTCTCTCTCTCTCTCTCTCTCTCTCTCTCTCTCTCTCTCTCTCTCTCCTCCCTCCCTCCCTACTCTTCCCCACCCTAAAATATCTGTTTTACTTCAAAGAAAAGCAGATAGAATATTCTTATTTTATATCAACGCCCAAAGGTATGAATCAATACCATCTCATTTTTTTTTTATAGCTGTTAGGAAAGAAATCACATTCACTTTTTCTAAATTTGTATATCCCTATCTCACAGAACAATTTTATTGAAACACTTTGCATACAAGTCAAGTACTCCCCACTGCGCTATCTCTTTGGCTCCTCAAATGGAGTTTATAAGAGCAAGAAATGATATATATGATAAACAAAACTAAGATAGAAAGAAAAATGATGAGATTATGTGCATGGTTACATTCAAACAGTTAAAGTACACAAATGAAATTCAAATGAGAACCAGGAAATGATCAGAACACTTTCCTGTTAGAAGGCTAAATAGCTTCAGTGATGCTTAGAGTCTTAAGCATAATACAAATATCAAAGAGAAAAATGATTTTTAATTGAAGAACTATTTCCAAATGTACCTCCTGTGGTATTCTGGGAAATTAATAACACCCTGAGACAAAGGGAGAGTTATTTTAATATAAGTATGCACTTATAAATAAGTGTGATTGGTTATCAATCACAATACCTTTATTATTATAAATATATTCTGCCATATTTTATTGAATTGATGCTTCTTTGAAAGTGGCAGTCCAATTAAAGAAGTGTCCTTATGTGAACTATAGTTCATGTACATTCTGAAAGGTTTCATAGCAGTAATACAACTTTGGCATTGTTTATAAGATGACAATGATTTTAAGAAAACGTTTTGTTTCTTAAATGTATTTGCCAATTATTTATTTATTTATTTATTTTTAAATTTTTTATTATACCACCGTGAGACATAAAATTACAAAGGTGTTCACAATTGGTTCTTGGTAATACAGTATTCCAGCACCCCTCCCTCCACCACTGCCCCATTTCCACCACCAATGTACCCCCAACCCCTCCCACCCACCCCCAGGCTGCCTCAACAGCAGGTAGTCCTGTTTCCTCTCTTTCTCTCTCTCTGTCTCTGCATCTCTCTCCCTCTTGTTTTACACATTGTGGCTAGCCCTGAAGATATTTAGAGTTTATCACTTAAGTCTCTTTGTGTATATTAAATGGTGAGTTTTAATCTGCCATTACCATTTCCCACATTTAGTAAAACACTGGTATCTATTTATATCCTATTAATGAATACAGTCATTCTATATCTCTGCTTTTCCTTCTGACTAATTTCACTCAGCATGATAGTCTCCATGTCCATCCATTTGCAGGTAAATTTCACAATTTCATCTTTTCTGACTGCTGCATAGTATTCCATAGTGTAGATGAACCACAGTTTCTTTAGCCAGTCCTCTGTTCTTGGGCATTTAGGTTGTTTCCAGATTCTAGCTATAGTGAATAGCGCAGAGATGAATAAAGAAGTGCAGATAGTGTTTCTGCTATGTGTTTTTGGTCTCTCGGGTATATTCCCAGGAGTGCTATTGCTGGATAAAATGGGAGCTCAATGTCTAGTTTTCAGAGGAATGCCCATATTGTTTTCCCAAAAGGGATGGACCAGTAGGCACTCCCAACAACAGTGGATGAGAGTCCCTTTTTCCCCACATCCACGCCAGCACCGGTTGTTCTTGCTGTTTTGGATGTGTGCCAGTCTCTGTGGGGTGAGATGGTACCTCATTGTTGTTTTGATTTGCATCTCCCTGATGATTAAAGATGAAGAGCACTTTTTCATATGCCTTTTGGCCATTCGAATTTCTTCTTTTTTGGAAGCTTCTGTTCATTTCTTCTACCCATTTTTTGATGGGGTTAGCTGTTTTTTTTTTGTGAAGGGCTACCAGTGCCTGATATATCCTGGATATTAACCCCTTGTCAGATGGGCATTGGGTGAATATCCTTTCCCACTCTGTGGATTGTCTTTGTATCTTGTTCACCGTTTCTTTTGAGGTGCAGAAGCTTTTCAATTTTATATAATCCCATTTGTTTATCTTTGCTTCCATTTGCTTGGTCAGTGGTGTGTCTTTAAAGATACTTTTCTTTTCGATGTCGTGAGCGTTTCTCCGATGATTTCTTCGATGTACCTTATAGATTCATGTCTGATGTTGAGATCTATAATCCATTTTGATATGACTTTTGCGGATGGCATTAAAAAGGAGGTCTAAGTTCATTTTTTTACACGTAGCTGCCCAGTTTTCCCAGCACCATTTGTTGAAGAGGCTTTCTTTGCTCCACTTAATATTTTTTGCACCTTTATCGAAGATTAAGTGGTTGTATATTTGAGAGTGTGTTTCAGGATATTCAGTTCTATTCCAAAGGTCTACGGGTCTGTCTCTATACCAATACCACACTGTCTTAATTACAACTGCCCTGTAGTAGAGTTTGAGGTTGGGGGAAAGTGATAGCTCCCATCTTCTTTTTCCCAAGGATTGCTTTAGCTATCCGTTGGGGTTTATTATTCCATACAAATTTCAGGAGTGTTTGATCAATTTCTTTGAAGAACATCATGGGTATCTTTATAGGGACTGCACTGAATCTGTATAAAGCTCTAGGGAGTATTACCATTTTGATAATGTTAATCCTTCCAATCCATGAGCAAAGAATGTGTCTCCATTTCCTCAGGTCTTCTTTCATTTCCTGAAGTAACGTTTTGTAGTTTTCTTTGTAGAGATCCTTTACATTCTTTGTCAAACTGATTCCTAGGTATTTGATTTTCTGCGGCACAATTGTGAATGGGATAGTTTCTTTATTATCTTGAGGATTATCTTTGGATTATCTTGAGGAAGTTTCCTTCAATCCCCATTTTACAGAGAGCTTTTATCATGAATGGGTGTTGAATCTTGTCAAATGCCTTCTCTGCATCTATTGATATGATCATATGGTTTTTATTTTTCTTTTGGTTGATATGATGTATTATGTTGATTGACTTGCGGATGGTGAATCATCCTTGCATTCCCGGGATGAATCCCACCTGGTCGTGGTGCATAATCTTTTTGATGACTCTTTGGATTCTATTTGCTAGTATTTTGTTGAAGATCTTAGCATCTGTATTCGTCAGGAAGATTGGTCTGTAGTTTTCTTTTTTTGTGACATCTCTGTCTTCTTTGAGTATCAGGGTGATATATGCGTCATAATGGCTATTTGGGAGTGTTTCTGTTTCTTCAATTTGCTGGAAGAGCTTAAAAAGAATTGGGAGTAGGTCCTCTTTAAAGGTTTTGTAGAATTCACTGGTGAATCCATCTAGACCTGGGCTTTTGTGTTTGGGGAGACTTTTGATTACCGAATCTATCTCCTCGATGGAGATAGGTTTGTTGATGTATTCCAAATCTTCTTGTTGCATACTTGGGAGGCTATAGGAATTCAGGAATTTGTCCATTTCTTCTAGGTCCTCTTGTTTCATGGCATACAGGCTCTCATAGTAATCTCTGATGATCTTTTGAATTTCTGTGGTTTCTGTTGTGATATTCCTGTTTTCATTTCTGATTCTATTTATTTGGGTTCTCTCTTTTCCTTTTCTTAAAAGTCTTCCAAGTGGTTTGTCAATCTTGTTTACTTTTTCAAAGAACCAGCTTTTGGTTTCGATGATCTTCTGGATTGTTTTTTGACATTCCATCTCATTGATTTCTGCTCTAAGTTTTATTATTTCTTTCTTTCTGCTTGGGTTGGACTCCTTTCGTTGATTGCTCTCTAAGATCTTAAGTTGTGAAGTCAGACTCTTTGTGATGGCCTTTTCTTCTTTTCTGATGAATGCTTGAAGAGCTATGAACTTGCCTCTTAACACTGCTTTTGCTGTATCCCACAAGTTCAGGTAATCCGTGTGTTCCGTCTCAGTTGTGTCCAGGAATCTTTGGATTTCCTCTTTGATTTCTTTTATGACTTGCTGGTTGTTCAGCAGTGAGCTGTTTAATTTCCAGGTACTTGGTATTGGTCTCCTTTTTTTGTGTACAATTAACTTCTATTTTCAGTGCATCATGGTTTGAAAAAAAATAGGTGGCACAATTTCTATCTTCTTGATTTTATGGAGGTATGATTTATGGCTCAGCATGTGATCTATTTTGGAGTATGTTCCATATGCACTGGAGAAGAAAGTGTATTCAGCTTTTGGGGGATGAAATGCCCTGTATATGTTTACCAGCCCTCTTTCTTCCATCTCTTCTTTTAGGGCCAGTATTTCCTTGGTAAGTTTAAATCTTGTTGATCTAACCAGGGTTGATAGAGCAGTGTTGAAGTCTCCAACTACTATTGTGTTGCTGTCAATGCCTCTTTGAAGTCTATTAGTAGTTGTTTTAGGTATTTTGCTGGCCCCTCGTTGGGTGCATATATGTTTAATAGTGTGGTTTCCTCCTGATATATGCATCTCTTGACTATTAAGAAGTGACCTTCATTGTCCCGTCTGACCTTCTTTAGCCTGAAGTCTATGTTGTCAGATACCAGTATGGCTACCCCAGCCATTTTGGATGGGTTGTTTGAGTGTAGGATTGTTTGCCATCCTTTTTATTTTGAGCCTGTCTTTGCTCCCATTGTTCAGGTGTGTTTCTTGAAGGCAGCAGAATGTCAGATTCAATTTTTTGATCCATTTTGCCACTGTGTCTCTTACCTGGTGCATTTAGACCATTGACATTGAGAGAGATTATTGTCATGGGATTTTGTGCCATCTTTCTGTATAGATTGGTTGTTCTTTTGGGTTATGTCTCATCTTAGAGTAGATCTTTCAGTCCTTCTTTTAAGGTTGGTTTTGATTTTACAAAGTTCCTAAGCTGTTTTTTTCTCCAAGAAGTTGTATATCTGTCCTTCAAATCTGAGTGAGCAGTTTAACTGGATAAAGAATTCTTGCTGAGGCATTTATTTCATTAAGTTTTTTTACTATATCCCACCAGTGCCTTCGGGCTTGGAGGGTGTCTTCTGAGAAGTCTGCTGTA
Organism: Cryptotis parvus; assembly: GCA_021461705.1. Lineage (NCBI taxonomy): Eukaryota > Metazoa > Chordata > Mammalia > Eulipotyphla > Soricidae > Cryptotis > Cryptotis parvus. Next base: position 52,596 of record JAJIBD010003538.1, read on the forward strand.
AGTCTAATGGTTGCTCCTTTGTATAGTATTTCCTTCTTTGATCTTGCTGCCTGAAGAATTATGTCTCTGTCTATGGCATCCATTACTTTGAGTAGGATGTATCCTGGGGTCTTTCTATTGGGGTCTCTTCTTGCTGGTACGCGTCGGGCTTCTAGGATCTGGATGTCTTCATCCTTTAACTTCGGGGAACTTTTCACCCAGGATGTTTTTAACTGTTTTAATTTCCTTGGGGTTACTTTCCTGTCCCTCTGGGACTCTGATAATTCTTATGTTATTCCGCCTGGCTTCATCCCATTGTTCTCTGTTCCATTGCTGATCCAGTTTCTGGTCTTTTTACATCTTATGTAGTTCTCTGAGTGCTTTCTTCAGCTCATCTTCAGTCTCACTGATTCTCTTTTCTGCTGCTGTCATCCTACTGTTGAGAGCCCCTATTGTGTTTTTCATTTCATCTACTGAGTTTTTAAGCGATCATATTTCTATTTGCATGGTTTTCATTTCTGCTCTCTTTTTCTCCCGTATTTTATTGACTGCCCTTTCAACTGCTTCGTTTATGTTCTCCTGTATTTTATTGGACATCTGCTCCATTTTTTCGTTGAGCTCCTTAAGCATCCTACCAATTTCTTTTCTAAATTCATTGTCAGAGAGATCATGCACATCTGCATTCTTTTTTGAGTCTTCAGGGTTGATTCCTTCATCTGTTCTTCGAATTGAGGATATTCTTTGTTTCCCTATGGTGTTCAGGGATATATTCCTCTAGTGTACTGTTTCTTTTTTCCTGAGGGTATTAACTTCACCTGGTGTTAAATTTCCTAGCTTTTGTATTAATAAGTGGCCGTGTGAGTGGCTGCCCACCCGGCCAGCCGCACACCCCAGGCGGAATGAGGCAGAGACAGGCCTGTGTGAGGAGTTCTAAATGTCCGTTTACTTCTGCTTCCGTTCAGACTTCTGGGGGTTGTAGTTCCACCTTCTGCCAAGGCCTGGGCTCTACCCCGACCCTAGGCGCCCGTCCGCCAGCAGCACACCCCCAGGGAGAATTACCAAATTTTTATTGACATCAACACTACTTTGTGCCTGTGAAGTAAAATAATCTCAAGTACTAGTGCATAAAGAAAGCAAATTAAGATGAGAAGAACGTTGTAAAAATAGCTACACATAAAAGGATGGAAGGGTGTTTACCTTGTGATGAAGTCAACCAGGTTTCTAGACCTTGCAACCCATATGATCCCTGAGCATAGCCAGTAGTTCCAGAGTGTAGAGCCAGAAGTAACCCCTGAGCATTACCAGATGTGACCCAGAGAGAAGAAAAAAATAAAAGCTGCACACAGTTATTGTGTAGGAGACCAAAAGGAAAATGAGATTGATGAAAGAACAAATTAGAAAGAATAATACTTGACCTTTCAATTGCTCAATGCTTTTTGTTATTTGTTTATCAATATGTTATACTCTCGAAGTCAAATAAAATGCACTACACAGAGGATGATAAGAAAGCTTTATATTTGAAAAGTTTAGTTTAGGATTGCCTGGAGGAAATCACTTATGGAGTTCTGACTTACCATCCTCCATCCCAAAGCAAACTCTGGTTTACATACCATTTTGACCAGGTGGCTCCTTTTCAAAAACTGGAAAAAATGTAAGAGACAAATTAGTTTTCTTTTCACAGACATATGGTAATTTCTAATATTCTGGCTAAACAAGAGAAAACAAAAAGCAGTTGAAGTTAATCATAGCCAGAGGCAGCAAACATTCTATGTGTGAGAAAATGCAAATGTAGAAGCAATTCATCATAAGAGAAGATTTTATAAATCTTCGAGTTTTTCTCCCTAGGTATTATAGTCACCCTATGTTATGCAGTGTCAGCAAAGGGACTGGAATGCAGATTAGCTTACAGCAATTTTCATCCAAGAAGGGTATTTTTTCCTCTTCCTCATTGCTCTCTAAAAAAAAATCACTTTTTAAAAATTTCAGCATTTATATTAATGAATGGAAATTCATCTGTTTGTACTATATATTAAATATAAAAAATTCATTCTGTAAGTTAAATAAACATTTATTTTAATTATTATGAGATCATTAAAATAATTAAAATAATAAAATAATTAATTTATTTTAATTATTATGAGATTAAAAGTGTACTGGAACATAGATTATTGGACATAAACTTTTTAAGCACATTTGTTGGCTTTGAATTGGAATTGATAAAACTCTTTTCTATAAAGCAGAGTAAGCAAATTGTTGAATTTCTGACTGAAGAGATTTGGCAGTTATTTTACACTGTGTTGTATACATACTGTGTTGTATGCTCCTCCTCAGGAGAGCATGGGAATTCTCTTGGTAAGTATCCCATTGGGTCAGAAATAGGATAGGAGATAAGGAACCCGCCTTGCCCTGGATCTACCTGGGTTTAAAGAGTCCCTGAGCACGGCTGTGTGTGGCACCTACCCCCCAGTTACCTGGTACTTCTAAAACTTTTTAAATTAAACAAAATTATAAGGCTATAAAATTGCTTTAGTTTGGGAAAGTAAAACTATTCTAAGGAAGAAAACAATCAGTACCTGTCAGGGAGCCGCTAAGGTCCCCAACAACACTAGTGAACCATTTCCCTTCTACCTCTGCAGCTGGTGGGGAATGGATGAAAGCTCAGCAGTCCAGTGCTTTAAAAGGCTTTACTCTCACTGTTCTGGTATACAATCCAACAACACGAAAATCACTGGACTTAAGTTCCTAGCTGGGACCCAGCCACGTGTAGGTTCAGAGCGCTGGGCCAAGACGGCCACTACCACATGCTAAGGCCCAACAGGGAAGAGAATGGAGAGGATAGGAAGAAAGCCAAGGGAGGCCAGTAAGGCAAAAAGGGGGCTTTCTACTTTCTTATAGCTTATTTTATAGATAACAACTGGCCAAACCTTCCAGCCCAGCCTATCATGGGCTGGGCTATCTAGAAACGAAGCCAAATAAATGATGCTATTGAAATGGCAGCTCTTCAGATGGGTCTTTTTGGCTTCACAAATGCCAGAGCTGATTTAAAATATCCTTAGGAGATTTGGAAGGGGCTGCAAGCTAAGTGTAGCTGGAGCCTAAGGCTCAGTAGGGCGTGTCACCCTATAAGTACCCTTAATCTGTTTTCAGATCTAGTAGATGAGATTCATAGCAAGTGCCATTTTTGATGATTTCTTTTTCTCTGTTAAACAAGCAATATAAATCTAAGCATGTGAGAACCATGAGTGAGGCCAGAGTGATAGTATACTGGGGAGGGAAAATGGAGAACACACATGGGTGCTATTGAACCTGCTTCCACTACTTGCAAGGAATGTGCCCTAACTACTATAATATTCTTACATCCCTATTTCCCTCAGTTTCCTTTGCATTGAGTTATATGGATTACTTTAGTATGTTAATTCCTTGTGTATATTAGTTTTTTGCCATAAGTATAACATGCAGCTTTTCTGTTTTTATTTTTCTTCAAATTGTGTATTTAAAAATCATAAAATGGCACAGTTGTGGGTCTGGAGTATCTCTCTTCTGGTGTTGCTGGCTGTGGTGGTTGGGAGCTCACAGCCATGCCCACCGACATGGAAGTGGAGGAATGGGAGGAGGGGTCAATATCAAAGTTTGGTATTTGATATGTCAAAAATCAGTAACAATTATAGAACTCATTCCCTTGACCTGAAGGAAGAGTTTGAGGCTCTTCATGTTCCTAGAGCAAGCAGATGCCCTTGGGCTACACTTGCTTATGACAGGACATATGGAGATGTTACTGGTGCCCACTTGAGCAAATCGATGAACAATGGGAACACAAGTGAAAAGTGAATAAATGCAGTATTTTTCTTTTTTTGAAAATTTGTATTTTGTAATCCAAATGTCTCCTTTTAATTTTGTTAAAGTTATAGCATACTTATTCACAAAATATCAGTAGACATAATACTGTAGATATTCCCCTAAATTTATTACAAATCTGAACTGAAACAAATAATAGCTTTCTATTTGTATAGACCTTTGTGATAATTCAGTGTAAAAAGTAGATTTTAACGACTCTTCCCTCATATTCTGAATGTAATAATACATCTACTCCATGTTAATATTCTACCCAGCTTATAAAAATTTCTTATAAAACTATTTTTCACTTTTACTTCACAAGCTGAAGCTTTGTATTCAACAGTATTGAAACAAAAGACAGAATAATTTGTAGCAGGTGTCTTTCTTCCCTAATGGATCAGAACATAATGAAGGGAATAGCTTTCATCTTGGCAGAACAGAAGGGGCACATTTAATTTCTTGGAGCCAATTTTTTAAATGCTACATTAGTTCTAATTTAATAATAGGGGATTTATTTTTAAAAGATTTAATTGATTTCAGTGAAGTATTTCTTTCTCTTTAATTTTAGTGCTGTTCTTTCAAATACAGGATTACAAAATTATGAATGTGCATGTTACTCTGTAGACTCATCCATAAGAATTTTCTCTCTAACTGGAGATAATAATCACTTCACTTGTATCATTTGTCTTCCTGTTGTTCATCGATTGCTCGAAAGGGCACCAGTAACATCTCCGTACGTCCTATCACATGTTAGTGTAGCCCAAGGGCATCTGCTCAATGAAGAGCCTCAAACCATTCCTTCAGGTTATGGGAATGAGGTCTAAAATTGTTACTGGTTTCTGGCATATCAAATATGCCATGGGTAGCTTGCCAGGCTCTGCCAGGCAGATTGGATTCTCTCAATAGCAGACTCTCAGTTCATGTATTTACTGATGCAACAGGTTGAGATCAGCTTTTCTCTTGGTGGAGTTATGATAAGCTGTTGAGTCCGGATGTTGAAGATGGCTGCCACATGGTGTGGGGGGTTCCTCTGGTTTCTTGAGAGGCTCTACTGGGATGGTGGGCCAGGGCTAGAACCAGCCTTCCCTCCCGGACGTTTCATGATCAGTTGTGCACAGAGAGAGCCAGTAGCAGCTCTGCCCTGGGCTTGAAATAGCGATAATAATGCAGCATTATTCACAATAGCCAGAATCTGGAAGCAACCAGAGTGCCTGAAAATCGATGACTGGATAAAGAAGCTTTGGTACATCTACACAATGGAATACTATGCAGCTATTAGGAAAAATGAAGTTATAAAATTTGCCTATAAATGGATGGACATGGAGAAGATTATGTTGAGCGAAATTAGCCAGAAGGAGAGAGACAGACACAGAATGATTGCATTTATCTGCATAACATAAATATATATGTACATATTAAGATACCAATATCCAAGGTCAAGTGAAACATATATCAGGAGGTCTTGTCAAAGGTGGAAATTATCACAAACGTGTGGGAGTCAGAGGTTAGGTAAGACAGAAAATGGAACAGTGTGCTAACAATTGTCGAGGGTACTAATGCCAACCTAGAACTGAGCATTAAATAGAGGCAAAAAGGATACACATGACAACCCTTTTAATGTATGTTCTGTAATCCATAGTCTGGAGGGGAATGAAAAGAGAAAGAGAGAGAAACCGGAAAGAAATAAAGAACCTGCCATGGAGCTGGGCTGGGGAGGGGGAGGGAACTGGGGACGTTGGTGGTGGGAGATGGGCACCCGTGGCGGGATGGGTGCTGGAACACTGTATGACCAAAACCCAAATACAAACTTTTTAATTGTATATCTTTGTAATTGTAAAAAATAAAAAATTAAAAAAAAAATAATATTTTAATTAAATGTATGAATGCCTTCAACAGGAATTCCCCAAGCCATTTCATTAGTGCTTTTATTGGCAACATATCTGCAATATTTGAATGTATATGCATTATTTGGGGCCAGGGATGAAAAATGAGTTGTAGTTCCTGTGAGCTCAGAAACAATGCAGAGAGTATAGAAGAACATGGAGCAGGGGGTGGGAACTCTTCCAGCAATGCAAGTACTTTCCAGGTGACTCTCCCTACCCTCAATAGCACATGCATTACAGTAGCATCTTAGTTTGTAAGGAAAAATATGTGAACCATAGTTTTATATAAATCCATATTGACAAATTCAGATAGTTGAAATAAGGAAAATTAGTACTAGCATTTCAAATTATTGAATTCAGGGGAGGGGGTGATGGAGAAATTAAAGTAGAGGTGTTAAGCATTTGCCTTGCACACAGTCTGATGTGGTCCCCAGATGAACAATTGTATCTCCATCTTTTGTAGCCACAAAAGCTATTTGCATCAATAAAAATGATTAGCGTATAATGCTCTGGATATATTGTGACTTGCAACTACCCGGCATGACATATCCACTGTTCCATTGCTTGTGTGACTTTTTAATCTGACTTAGGTGTCTGTGATTGTGTAAGATAATATCATAGTCATTGATTTCAGCTCAGCTTTTGGTTTGGTTTTTGCTGAAAAAAGATCATTTCTTGTTAGCCAGACTTCCAGCCTTCCATTTCCTATAAATCCTCCTGATTTTAATCAGTTAGCTTTCTCTGCAAATCCATCTTGTCTCCAGAGGTATTCCTTAAAACTTACTCTGCGTCATAGGCTAAAGATCTGACAGGGTGCTGTGCTTTTACAAAGTTAGGTCCCTTAGAAAAGAGAATGAAGCTGAAAAATATATCTGGGAAGAAGCTTTGTTAATGTGAAAAAACTTTTAATTTTAAGCAACTATTTTGAATTAAGTTCTATATCAATTTTACCATAATAACATCTAGATTCTAGACCTTATGCATTTATACTTTGAATTTTAACATGAACATTTATGTAATTTTGATTATTTTTCAGCTCATGGACTCCACAGTATTAAAAACAAATAAAAAATCTGTAGAGAAGAATATTGTTTTTCATAAATTAAATAATAATAACTAAACCAAGTAACTCACAAATAAAAATATGGTAAAGAAGTAAAACTAAAAATGAGTAAAACTAAGCATGTTAACAAACCTATATAGACTGGAATAAATGATGTTACTGTATGAATCTATATTAAAAAATACTTGGAATGTGTTGCTGTAGGATAAAGTTTTACATTTTAATTTACTTATACCAGAAATAAATATTTTAGAATGTTGGATATATTCCATTTTTAGCATTGTTTTATGTTAAATATCACCTTTGTGAAGTAAAACATTTTAAAATAAAACTATGATTATATTATATATAAATATATACACAAAATAATAAATTTATATATTGTATTATTATACTATATGACATTTGCCTTATAATTTTGTCATATTATGGTATGTGGTATACATCATTTTATATTAAAATATAAATATATAGTCATAAAGTGTGTTAAGTAGCATGTAATATGCAATAATTTATATAAAATATAATTATATAGCATAGTGTAAAAGTCCAAGAAAATCAATGTATTCTTTTTATTTTATTCTAAGAATTCATAGGTTATGTCTGGAATTTTATGGTGCCATATATATTTTAATAATGTCTGCTTATGTCTTTTGAAAATGTCATTAGAATTTTTTTTAGCCACACCTGATGGTGCTCACATACGGCTTACTGCTGACTCTGCACTCAAGGATCCTCCCTTGTGGGCTCATGGGGAGATATAGGGTTCTAGGCATCAAACATTGGTCAGCTGCATGCAAGGTAAGCACAATATTCACTGTACCATCTCAAGCCCTGGGGTTGTATAGGAATTACACAAAAGCTGTAAAATATTTGTGGTAGTAGGGTCCTTTTTTAAATACATCAATTATTCTAATAAATGAATCTGGAAATAATTCATTTCATTTTCTGTATTCTTCAATTATTTGAAGTGACAAATAACCTTTAGTCTGTGACTTTCACAGCTTTTATTTGCTTTACATGTGCTTGTTTTGGAAAAATTGTAAATGAGTCTTCTCAATTTCTTTCTCCTCTAGTTCTCTGCATACCAAAAATTCAGTAGACTTGGATACTAATTTCTAAGACTTCTGTTTTACTGCACTTGTTTTAAAATGTCTATGCTTTCTAGCAGTCTATGATGTCTTCTATGTATTTGTCATGCTTTCTGCAATTAGTGACAGTTTATGTCATTCTTTAAAATTTAAAGGCTTTGATTTCTTTTCTTGCTTAATTTATGCAGCTAAGCCTTCCAAACTATATTTGATAATTGTGGTGGGAATAGGTGTTCTGCCACTGATGATAGCTATGATATTACAATTTATTGTCTTTACAGTTTTGATGTAGCTCTTTCTATCTTTATTTTGCTGACCTATGTTATCATTAACTAGAATTGATTCACTAAAAAGATTTCTATTTATTATTATGAAAATTTTTTGTAATTTTGTTTGATTTGCTTATATAATTTTTGATCATGCTATGAATCTCACTTGATGATGGTGTATGATGCATTTGATATTTTCATATTCAATTCATAAGAATTTGTTGACAATCTTTACATTGATGTTCATCCAGGATATTGACCTACAGTTTTCTTATTAACATATTTATATATGCTTTCATAGGTGCTAAGAATTTCTATTCTTCTATTACTTGGAAGATCTAGAGGATTTTAGATAATAGGTCTTTGAATATTTAGTAAAATCTACTAGTAAGCTTTTGTATAGTCTTAAATTTCTGTTTTGGAGAAGACATTTGGTTCCTATGTTGAATCCCTTTCTCATGATTTGTCTGTATAGGTAATTTTTTCCACACCCTTTTATTTCAGTCTATGCAGTCCTGCAAGGTTGTTTGGTTCTAAAACCAACCCATTTCTTCTGGATTCTTCAGCTTTGAGGCATAGAGTTATTACTACTAACTTCTTAGGACTTTTGTATTTCTGAAGTATCTGTTCTAACTTCTTCCATTTATTGATTAATCAGAATTTTCTATTTTTTCCTTGTCAGTCAAGCTAAGTTTATCAATTTTTTCTTTTTCAAAAGTAGTTTCTGGTTTCATTAACATTTGTACTGCCCCTTGAATTCTGATTATTGATATATGATCTAATTTTTTCTTACTACCATATGCTTACTATGGGTTTCTTTTGATATTTTATTTCTAGCTTCTGGAGATGGGATCATTTTTTCCCTCTTGTAAGCTGCATTGAAGTAAACCTTCTTCTTAATACTTTATTGTGTCTCTATTTTCAGTCATTCCAGGCACATTTTTACTTTTTTTTTTAAACTTATCTATTGTCCAACAGTTCTTCAGTAGATGATTTTCAATGAACAACTTTGAAAGTTTTTCCCAGGTTTCTTTTAGGAATAACTTTTACCATCATTTCCTGGAAGTGTTATAAGTGACTTATATGGTTTCCATTTTTGTGTCTGGACATTTCCTTTTGTGCCACCATGTGGGCTATCTTTGGGCCTGTTGATGAATAATGAAAGAGAACATGTAGTCATGTGTGTGGGAGGCATGTTTTACATGCTTCTTAGTATTACCTCTTCCACTTACTCATTTAGGGGTCCTGTTTCTGCTCTGCCTCTTTTCCTTGTTGATCTACCAAATGATGAGAGAGTAGAATTTGTCTACTACCATTATGTTGCCATTGATATATCTTGTGAGTTTTGTCAGTAGTTTCCTTAAAAACTTGGCTGTTTGAACAAAAGTGCCTGAGAACAGAGGACTGGCTTAAGAAATTATGGTACATCTACAGGATGGTATACTAGGCAGCTGTCAGAAAAGACAAAATTGTGAAATTTACCTGCAAATGGATGGGCATGGAGACTATCATGCTGAGTGAAATTAGTCAGAAGGAAAAAGACAGATATAGAATGACTGCATTCATTAATGGGATATAAATATATACCAGTGTTTTACTGAGTGTGGGCAATGGTAATGTCAGACTAGAACTCACCATTGAATATATACAAAGATACTTACATGATAAACTCTAAATATCTGCAGGGCTAGCTGCAATGTGTAAAAGAAAGGAGAGAGATGCAGAGAGATACAAAGAAAGAAAGAGAGAAAAAGGGGTACCTGCTGCTGAGGCAACCTGGGGGTGGGCGAGGGGGTGTGGGTATACTGGTGGTGGATGGGGCACTGGTGGAGGGATGGGTGCTGGAATACTGTATTACCAAGAATCAATTATGAACACCTTTGTAACTGTATGTTTCATGTTTCACTGTGGTCTAATAAAAATTAAAAAAAACTTGGCTGTTTATTTGAGACATATATAAGAATCAGTTATTCCTGATATTTTTTACCACTTAATCAGTAAAAGAATGTCCACCACTGTCTCTTCTTACCTTATTTAGTTTGAGTGCTGTGCAGACTGATAATGGTATGCTATCCTTGACTTCTCTTGCTACAGTTTGCTTGTCTTACTGCTTTCCAATCTTTTATTATAATACTATTTGGAGTATTAAAATATGTTTTTTGTAAGCAGCAAATACTGAGTTTCATTCTTTATTCTATTTAGCACTCTGCACTTCTCGATTATAGAGTTCAATCATTTATGGAAAGTATAAACAAAAATTATTGGTAAAATTTCTGTAAGAATTTTTATACCTTTATTTTATTTATTTGGTTTTTCTTTTCTCAGTCTACAATTAGATCACTTGTATCACTTGTCTTCCCGTTGATCATCAATTTGCTCCAGCGGGCACCAGTAACATCTCCATACATCCTGTCACATGCTAGTGTAGCCCAAGGGCATCTGCTTGCTTCAGGAACATAAAGAGCCTCAAACCATTCCATTAGGTCATACGAATATGGTCTATAATTGTTACTGGTATTTGGCATATACAATACAACACTAGTAGCTTGCCAGGCTTTGCCATGTGGGCTCAATTAGATACTGAAAACAAATTTTTACTTAGATTTCCAGAATGTAATTTATCTGACTTAAAGGTGGTCTGTTGTGGTTTAAAAGCCACCATGCGTGTGTGTTGTGTGTTTTGAGCTCTATTCACCATTTAGTTCTACCAACAGTAATGGTAGCTAGTCTCCATCATGGTATGGAAAACTCTTTCATCAATTTACCCCATCTCTGTCTTCTTTCTGCAGGTTGATACTTCACTTTCAAACACAAATATGCATATTTCATGCAGACAAAAACAACTAATAATAATGATTATAATGATAATAATAATAATGGTGAAATATTTTCTGTGACTTTGACTTGATTGGTGTCTTTTTGTACCTTTGTTTTCCAGCATCTATTCTAACATTCTGCCAGAGAACTGCCAAAGAAAACAAAACATATTTTCATTAATTGGAATCAAATCCAAACCATGAAATCTGTTTTGTGCATACAAATGAAAAAGATGAAGAAAGTAGCATTCTAACATTTTCAAAATTTAGCTTTTCTGTAAATAATTATGTCATATTATGGCAAGGCTAGTTTTTTAAAATATGGTCAAACTTTGCATCAGTAATGTTTTAACTTAAGAAATTTTAAATGTATGCCTTTGATAGATTTGATTAGAGACTGTTATCTGTAGTAAGCAATTTCATATTGACAAAAATCACACATGACAAGACATCACTTTTTCTATGGATGAAGGAAAAGTAATATATAAAAACACTTAAATACTTTTATCAAAACTGGAGCAATAGTACTTCATGTACTTGTCTCTCTCTCTCTCTCTTTTTTTGGACTCTGTCATGCCAGAGATGTTCAGGAGTTAATTCTGGCTCTGCAGTCAGGAATTACCCCCTGGCACTGCTTGGGGACCAGGTGGGAGCTGGGGATCCAACATGGGTTGGCCACAAGCAAAGCAAATTGCCCTATATTCTGCATTATTGCTCTTGCCAAGGGTAGGGTATTTTTTTTCAGACAGCCAATCCTGGTTTGAAACTGATATCATGTATGTTCAATACTGACCCTGATGGACCTCTCCTTCATTCACACCCAGTCAGTAGAAATCCCTGAATACAATTGATTGTGGCCCCAAACCAAAACCATATTGTTAAGAAATTAGTTTAATAAAATTGTATTGTGTTACATATAACTGTATTATAATTTTAAGTCTTCATTATTTGTGGGATACTGTACAAATTGTCAATGTAGCAACTTTAATTTGGAATGAACATAATTTTTGTTCTTTTCTAGAATGTTATCTGAGGCATAGTGATGTGTAATAGTTTTAATGACAGTTTCATGACTACGAATTTGTTTTTTTTTTTAATTTTGGGGGGTCACACCGGAAATGCTCAGGTATTACTCTTGGCTCTGATCTCAGGAATCACTCCTGGCAGTGGTTGGGGGCCCATATGTGATGCCAGGGATGGAACCAAGGTCAGCCACGTTCCAGGCAAACACCCTGCCCGCTGACTGTGCTTTCTACACTACACCCTCCACCAAAGTGTCCGTCTCCCTCTGCTACTATCTCAGTGAACACGTCTTCAACTCTTTGCTCCCAACCATTATAAAATAAGCTCTGTCCTCTAGTTCTCATGTTCCGTTTCCTTGGGCCATTTGCTGTTTTCTTACTGATGTGGTTTTTCATTTGTATGTTTGTTTTCTGCCCCATGATGAGAGATATCGTCCTCTTATATATCATCCTTCTGACTAACATGAATAATCACGATACTCTCTAAATTCATCCACGAAGGAGAAAGATGCATGCCTTGTCTTATAACCAATTAGTACCCAATATGTCATATTTTCTTTATTAATTCATCTGTTCTTGCACACGTGAGTTTGTCTCCAAATCATACCTGTTGTGAATATTGCTGCAATAAGCACAGGAGGGAAGATTTCTTCTTGAAATATTATTCTTGGAATAATATTTTCTGACTCTTGAATAGGTACCAAGTTGAAATTCTGGGAAGTATGGAAACTCAATTCTCTTTTTTTTCCCTTTTTTTTCTTTTTGGGTAAAACCACCCAGCAATGCTCAGGAGTTACTTCTGGCTCTACACTCAGGAATCACTCCTGGTGGTGCTTGGAGGACCATATGGGTTTCTGGGAATCGAACCCGGCTCAGCCGTGTGCAAGACAGACACCCTACCCACTGTGCTATCACCCGGCCAAATTCTCTGCTTTTTTGAGCAGTGACCATAGTCTATATTTTTTTTTCCAAAGAGGGCTAGTCTATCACAACCCCACTAGTAGTGGATGTGGATTATTTTTTCTCCAAATCACACCAACACTGTTGTTTTGTTCTTCATGATCTGGGCCAGTCTGACTGCTGTGTGGTAATGTGATATTTTTATTTTGATATACATTTCCCCAGTGAAAAGGACTGAAGAGCACTTTTTTTTTCAATAGACCTACTAAATGAATTTCTGTTTATTTAATCTTCCCATATTTTGATGAGGTTCCTGGATTTTTTGGTTATGTTTTTAAGTGGATATATCCGTTGGATATATCCAGGGGATATGATAGATGATAGATAGATAGATAGATAGATAGATAGATAGATAGATAGATAGATAGATAGATAGATAGATAGATAGATAGATAGATAGATAGACAGACAGATAGATAGTAGATAGTAGATAGATAGTAAATAGAGATAGAGAAAGAGAAATACAAACCATGTGTCACATGAGGGGTAGAAAAATATTTTCTCCTGGTCTATGAGGTACCTTTATTCAGGCATTATTTCTTTTGTGGTGTATAAGCTCCTTACTTTGATTGTTTGTTTATCTGTATATACATTGTACATTTTACTAATCTGATCACCAGACTATGAATTAGCTAAAAATAAAACCAATAAATATATCTGCAAAAGATTAACTACAGGAAAATGATAACTATAACATCCTTATATCTAATGCATATGAAAAGAACATATTAGAACAAAAAATTCTCTACTTATACCGAAGGACTTATAAGCATGAGTTTGCAATCTTTACCTGCCCTCTGCCTACCACATTTCAGTATAAGTAGTCTACTTCAAATTCAGTCTGTATTCCAACCATACATTACTCCTCAGTTCCTTTTTCAATCCCCAGATGAGGTAAGCACTCATGTTCTCTTGTGCACTTAAAACTACCAGTGTTACATTTCTGTATATAGAGGCAGCACATAGAGGTACTGAAGTTTGAAATGAAACAGGTTGTTTTAGCACCTGCTTCAACCAGAACATATTTATTCTTTAATATTGATTCTAAGGGACCTCTTTGTTCAAATTCAACCACAATCATCACAATGGTTTATCTGTTTTCTGAACTTCTAAAGTTTAATGGTCTTTAAGATATATAAATTAATGAATTCCACTGAGTCTGAATGAGAATCTACAGGGGATGCATAATAAAATACCTGCTCCCAAGAAACAGCTAATCCAGTGGGGAGGTAGACAATAATGCAGAAAATAAGTTAATTGCAATCAATTTAAAAAGAGATTAAAGCGATATCATAAGTGTATTGTAATTTTGTGAATAGGGTTATTAGCAAGTAGTACTTTTGCATAAATCACCTTAATAAACAAAGCAGATGGCTATATCATTAATGTAAAAGCAAAAATAGTCACGGTGAAAATGCACGGATCTGAGACAGGCAGAAAAAAATAATGGTATTACTGAGCTTATGTGCACTAGCAAAAGATTCTTTAGAAAGGGACTTAACTAATAACAGAGAAAGTCTGAAGTGACATTTATTTGGAACTCTTGATTTTGTGATGGTGCGACGGAAGCTAGCATACTACAGGTATATCATAATTGACATTCCAACCATCATGCTTTGTGATGACAAGTGTCAGACAAAATGACTTTTCTTAAATTTTCTGAGAGCACACTTGCATATTTTAAAACTGTGAATAAAATTAAATACTTTTAAAACTGATCATGTAAAGTTACCATTCTATTGTTTTATCATGTAATTTACTATTTTATATGCAATCTTACTGTAACATTGTTCATTATATATAGATGATTATTTAGGAGATATGGTTGCAACATGACTGACATTACTTAGGAATTTCTCCTGGCTCGGTGCTCAGTAGTCATACATGCAAGGGACCATATCTGATGTTGGGGATCAAACCAGGCTCAGGTGAATGCAAGGTTAAGTGCCCGAACTCTTGTACAATGTCTAAGTCCAGATAATAACAAATTGTTAAAATTCTATCCAATGTTAAAAGTTATATATGGGGCTCTATAAACAATTAACAAAAAACATCTGTAAATATGGTTACCAAAATTGTTTAGAATTCTAACTTAGTTTCGGGTTTAATTATTTGCTTTATACTTATGAATGCAATTACTCATATTTGTCTTTCTCCTTCACATTTTGGCTATGCATAACCTTCTGCTGTTTTTCTCATGTTGACCCTAAAAGCAAGATTTCTTATAATTGAGTGTAATTTATTGTGTTGATTTACACACACTTTATTTACTCACAACCTGATTTAATTCTCTTTCTTTGCTTCTAAAACATGCACTGAGAATAATTATAAGAGTCATAAATATTGTCCCAATATTTTCTATTCTTTAAATGTCTACTAGTATCGTAATTGTAGGACATACAAGAGAATAATAGATTATACAATTCTAGCTTCTAGCTTATTTTTATTCTCATTCTTTGC
Organism: Cryptotis parvus; assembly: GCA_021461705.1. NCBI lineage: Eukaryota > Metazoa > Chordata > Mammalia > Eulipotyphla > Soricidae > Cryptotis > Cryptotis parvus. Next base: position 67,973 of record JAJIBD010003538.1, read on the forward strand.
TTCCATGCTAGGAAGTGCAAATTTATTTTTTTAAAGTAACATATTTTAGAATTTTCCAAGACATTACTATATAAAAAATCAAATTAGTTTTGTAATAGAATATATCAAAAACAAAATACTTGACTTTGAAATAGAGTGGTCTGAGCTTTGTTTTCATGATGTTAGATTTTGAATAGTTAAATGCAAATTAGTGAAAGTGAAATAGCATCATTATATTTATTTACATATTTATTGTAATAGTTATTGATAATAAGTAACTAAATCTTATCTTTAAATCACTGTATCACTATCTTCCTGTTCATCATCGATTTGCTCAAGCGGGCTCCAGTAACATCTCCATATGTCCTGTCACATGCTAGTAGAGCCTAAGGGCATCTGCTTCCTCCGGGAACATAAAGAGCCTCAAACCATTCCATCAGGTCATGGGAATGAGGTAATCTCAAATATTTTAGTTTATTTTTCACAAAGGCTGTCTTAAAACATATTCTATATGTCCAAGGTGCAAAATGTTTTAAGTTTAGCTTTTACAATTTGATAAAAATATTAGTGAACTAAAGAATGGACAAAAGAAATAAAGCAAACTGAGATTTAAAAATAATTAAAAGTACATTGTAAATCTCTGAATTAATCTGAATGATTATTTATCAAATTTATTAGGAAATGTATCTTCAAATATAATTATTACAGTAGCCTTTAGGGCCGCGGGGCGCCCCCGCCCACAAAAATAGAATTTATCTTGAAATACTTATATTTATCCTTAAATATGAATATTAAAAGTCTGTCTTATTTTACACTTTTGTGATTTTGTTTTCAATATATTATGGTAGCAGATATCTACAATTCTGTTCAGCTCTATCACCCAAAACCTGATTAATGTCAAGAAATTATTTTGCTATATCTAATCTCATTTGAAAATGTCAGTGGCAAATGGTTAGAATTGAATTTTAACACTGATCTTGAGTGTAATGAAGTTTGCACTCTAGACACACAGTTCATTTACTAAAGTCAATATTGTACCATAGTGCAAAAATAATTTTATGCCTATAATGTGTGGAATATAAATATAAGTCATTAAATATAATTTTAAAATAAAAATTATTAGCATAGCATATAATCATGTTTTGTATGACTTTCATTGATAGAAACTGAATCAAAGTAGCCATCTAGATTGTCGACCTAATGAAACCAAAAAAAAAATCTCAGCCTTTTAGTCTTTCATCATATACCTTTCTGGGTATTATATACTATAAGAAATATTACATTATGCCTTTGTCTAAGAAGAGGAAATGTAAATAAGTCCCTCAATTAAATGTCTCATGAGCCTCATTCATATTTTCTCAATTCATCTTTATTGTTTTTCTTCTGTTTATGTTTGAAGCCTCACCTGGGGGTGCTTAGGCACTTCATGTCTTCACTCAGAAACTACTCCTTTTGGTGCTCTGGGGACCATGCAGATGCTAAGGATCAAACTCAGGTTGACCTTCTACAAGGCAAGTAACTTTACCTGCTGTACTATTTTTATCCTTCATGGTGAGGAAGGTAGGTAGATAGTTGGATGGCCCCTGGCAAATGACATTTCTGAAAAGTAATGAATCCAATAGCCCTAAAGCTGCAAAATTTAAGCCTAGGCCTGATAGAGTCTTCCGGACACCAAGAACAGACCCTGAGAAGGTTGGAGCCACCTTTGAGAGAAGCTCTAACAGGAGCAAAGGATAGGGATAGAATTTCAAAAAGAAACCATCCACCATTCCCAACAATACTTGATCACTTGAATCCCGTTATTCATCGATTTTCTCGAGCGGGAGGCAGTAACATTTCCATTGGACCCTTGTCTTCCCATTGTTCCTCGATTTGCTCCAGCGGTCACCAGTAATGTCTCCATTCTTTGGGAATGAGGTCCACTATTCTATTGTTACTGTTTTTGACATAATGAATATACCGCAGGTAGCTTGCCAGGCTCTGACGTGGCACTGGGTTCATCCCAGGGCAAAACCTTAATGACAGACTCTTACCTCAGTAGAAGCCTCGAGTGGGAGTAGCTTGGTAAAAAACCTTTAAAAGTCACCTTGAACCAAGGAAGCGCCAGACCCATATGCTGCTTGTTTCCATATGGCTGAACACATGTGGTTCACAAGCATGTGTCATCTCCCTCTGGATGTGCACTCTCTCTCTCTCTCTCTCTCTCTCTCTCTCTCTCTCTCTCACCACACACACACACACACACACACACACACACACACACACACTTTATCTCCTTATGTAGGCAGGCAGGCAGAGGAGGGCCCCTAAGGCAATGAACTTTCTGGGAATAGAGATTGGCTCCCCAAACTGTCCAGAACCACCTTGTAGAATCAGGAACCAGAACCTGATAGGGTGTTTACCTGGAGCTAGTCCAGACCAGAGAAGGCAGGACACACCCTTCCAAAGAAGATCCAGCAGAAACAGGGATCAGGAAATGGAGGTTCAAAGACGACCTCTCCTCCTCTCCTCCTCCATTTTGGCAACTGCCCTAGCAATAGACTTTAACCTAGCTAGCAGCCCCATGAGGGGGCAGCTTGGAAAAAAAAAAACTATAAAAGACACCTTGATCAAAGGAAGTGCAAAGATATGCTGTTTGCCCACATGCTGAGCACATGTGGTGTTAGACCCCATCTCTCCTCTTGAGATGTGTACTCTCTCTCCTTCTCTCTCTCTCTCTCTCTCTCTCTCTCTCTCTCTCTCTCTCCCTTTCTGTTCTCCTTCCCCTTCCTCAAACCTTCCAAACAAAATCTGCTTTTACTTCACTGCTCATCTCCTCCTTAAATTCGTGGGTAAGGCTTAGGTCCTGGGGCTTCAGGTGCAGGGCGGGAGAGTCTCACCTCTCACCTAACATAAGCCACCCAAGGGGACCGCCAACATCAATAGTTACTACAGAATTGAAGTCAAGTCAATGAAAATCACAAAGCCTATAAACATGAGCCTGTGCTGATGTTTATAAAATAAAATAGATTTTCAGTAGATTTAAATCACAAATATTATTATTAGGAAGCACTACTGAAAGCAGTATGCATGCCAAGGAACAAAAAGGTCAGCAGAAAGTATGCCCCCCAGCCCACCCCCAATATCGGTCCGCTTATAGATTCATCACTTTTGTTTTGTGTTTAAATAAATGGCTGAATTTTCAGCAATTAATATTTCATTACATAAAATTTATATATTCTAAGTTTCTTAGCTAAATCAATGGCTGAATATTTCAAAAACCAATCAAATAAATTGCATGAAACTACTTCTCCAGGCTTTCCAGGTTTTAAACACGAATTAAGATATTTAGGTAGGTACTAAAAACACTTCTGTTGAAGCTAAGAGTATAAATTTTAAAATGTATAGTTTTTTTTGTAATTAAGGTAACACTAATTCTTAGGATTATATAAATACCAGAAATACTTTCATATTTAAGCCTACATACATAAATGCTAGGATGTGATAAAAACAAAAAATGAGGAATATTTATTATCCTAGTAGAGTCAGATTATGGCTAAAAGAATATGGAGAGAAACCCCAGTTTTCTTGCTCTGAAAAGCTTTCTCTGATTAAGAGATTAAGCAGTCTTGTTGTTCAGAGGTAGTGCTATCGTACTCATGAAGTATATTGTCAGGAAAGAAATCCATGCTGTCTGTTTTAATGCTTCAGGAGAGATTTGGAGATGAGTAATTTTCCATAAAGTTACAAGAGGGCAGAGTTGATTACCTTTGGAGTCAATATTATAAAATGGATATGAACATTGAAATTCGAGTGCAAAATACTGGTTTTATATACTAAGCAACTATATTTTGATCAGTTGATTAATTCAACTAAATTATATAAAATTGGAAACTATGTTTTATTATCATAAAATAATTTTTAAGAAGTAAAATGCAATTTTGTATCAGAGTAAATTTGATGTTTGATTGATGTTATATTTATCAGGTAGACTTAGGGTCCTAGCAGCACTAATAATTGAGAGAACTCTAAAGTATAATTTCTGGTATTTCTATAGTTATAGCTGTTTTAAATACCTTCTCATGCTCCCCAATCGTAACATTGCATTAGCTAATTTCTTATTATATAAAGATCCATGCTACACAATTCTATATCTACTTTATAGAATTTCCTTAATTTTGATTACTTTCTTTTGCTATATTTTATAATTTAACAAAACCAAGTTAATGTTATTTCTAGATTATATCATACTTATTATATTACTTATCATTATACTAATTATATCCTACTGATTCCTTCTTCATGCATCTATTACAACTTCCCGCTATACTCTAAATATCCTCTTGCTGGGGGCGGAGCGATAGCCCAGCGGGTAGGGCTGGGTTCAATCCCGGCATCCCATATAGTCCCCAAGCACCGCCAGGAGTAATTCCTGAGTGCAGAGCCAGGATTAACCCCTGAGCATTGCCAGGTGTGACCCAAAAAAGCAAAATATATCCTCTTGCTCCAGTAATTAGATTTTCACTTTATCTTTCCTTCATATTTAGTTTAAGATATATTTTTATTCATCATTTGTGCCTTCAACTGATATAACTAGCTCTCTCCACATCTTTTATTTATCTCCTAGTCTCTTATTCTTGTTAGCTCAAATCAGCATTAGTCTTATAGCTTCTTATGTTCTGGTTTACAAATAGCTTGAATTAGAGGCCATCACATTTTTAAGTATCAGAAAGTGCTGATTATAATGCACAATGGACAAAAGTGAATTCCTATAATCTGACTACTAATATTTGTCATGTGCAAAGATATGTTCTTAAGCTTTCAGCATCTTGTCTCTTCAGTGAACTAACTCCCTAATACAGTTCAAATGTTAGAAATATTAATAGCCTCTTGTAAAGCGGATGGAGTTAAACAGAGATTTTTCTTCTCCCAATATGGGCCTTCAATGCTAAGAAAGTTGTTTCTCTGAGCAGGTGTCTCCAAGAATCAGCCTGCAGGGAGTCATTTCAAACCAAGATACAGGAGAGTAGTTTCCATGGAGGCATAAATTAACCCCTAGAAATTTTATATCTCGTTCACATCTGGCACCATTTCTAACAGAGACAATTGAGGCAAATTGTCAAAAAGAGCAAAGAAGAGCAAACTATTCTCAAAGAAGAGCAGTTGGCTATAGACATTTACTATACTACAGTTTCTCTGTGACATGTATTTAATATGATTGTTTAAAACAAACAGCTACATGTAATTTACTAAAAACAGTCAAAAACCCACACACCTAGCTTCTAAGTGACTATACTAAATTTTGTTATTTTACAAGAACAAAATTATTTAAGTATTCTTTAAGAATATTGTCCATGTTTCCCAGGCACCTAACTTCCCTCTCTTTGGGTATTTTTAATACTTATAATTATTATATAACCACTGGAAAGTCATTAATTATCAATTTAGAGAAAAATATTTTGGGCATGTGAAAATGCTTATTTGTTTCTAATAGAGTCACATTTTAAAAATCTTGAGAGACTGATATTTGAGTTTCAGAATATCCCTTTATTCATACATTTTTTAGTACTGAAGAGTAAAGCACACATTTTCCTATTTTATTTCCTCATTTTTCTGCAAAAACCAATGATCTAATATTTTTGAAAATAAGGAAGGTAAGATGGATAAGTAATAAAACTTTGTTTTAGACCATTTATTTTTCAACTGGCATTCAAAATCTTTATACAACAAGCATTACATTCAATATTGAGTTTTTATATTTAAATTTAGTGCCTGCCTTAGAGGTGGGCGGGGATGAGGAGAGAGGGAACCTCAGGATGTTGGTGGTGGGAAATGTGCAACTGTGGGGGAATGACTGCTGGAACAAGTATGACTAAAACCCAATCATGAACAGCTTTGTAACTGTGCATCTAATGGTGATATAAAAATATTTAAAAATTATAAATTACTTTTGAGAATACACTTTCAGTATGCAAAAGATTTTCTTCAAAGGATATCAATATAGTTTTAAATGGCAATGTTACAAATTAAAGAGATCACTTGATCACTTGATCACTTGAATCCCATTATTCATCGATTTGCTCGAGTGGGCGCCAGTAACATTTCCATTGGACCCTATCACATGCCAATGTAGCCCAATGGCATCTGGTTGGTTCAGGAATATGAAGAGCCTCAAACCATTCCTTCAGGGTCTTTACAAGGAAGTCTGACCATCTTGTAGGTGGGCGGCCACGTGATCTTTTGACATCCCATGGGATCCAGTCGGTAATGGCTCTAGTCCAGCGGTTGTCTCCAAATCGCATTACATGTCCAGCCCATCTGATTTTCGATGCCTTGGCAAATGAGACAGCATCCCTGATTCTGGAATAGCGACGGAGGTCAGAACTCTGGATTCCTTCTCTCACTTGAGTGAGGCATGATATTCCAAGCATAGCTCTTTCGATTCCTCTCTGGGAGACCCGAATAGCATTCTCATCTTGCGTTCGTAGGGCCCAAGTCTCTGAGGCGTATGTTAATGCAGGGAGAACGGTGGAGTAAAAGAGATGTGCCTGGAGCCGGAGAGAGCCCCACAAAGTAATGAGAATATAGCGCCCACATGGCAGAGCCTGACAAGCTGTCCAATGCGTGTTCGATATGCCAAATCCAGTAACAGAAATGTTTATTTTTCCTGACCCGAATTAAGAGATAGCTTATTTCATATTAAGCTATCGCCAGCTTAATATGAAATAAGCTATCTTATTTAAAACATAACAAATATATACAATTATGATCTTTACCTAAAGAGTATATAAGAAGATGACTGTGAAACTACAGTGACTTATAAGATAACTTGAAAGTATTACAGATAGCTAATTAAATTTAAATAAAGCTTGATCAAAATAACTTAGGTTGTTTAACACTATTTTCACCACTTTCAATATTACCCCTATTTTTTAAAAATTGCACACCATGACACAATTAGTACTAGGATATAAGAAAACATTTAGATTATTTCAATACATATATAGCGACAAGAATCACCATTCAAGTATGTGACAGAATACACATATATTTTACTCTTCTAGTTTTTGAATTTCCTTTTTTCTAATAAATATTTGAGTCATTTTAAATGCACATTTATTTTTATTATAGACCTCTGGATTAGCCTTACCTGGGCTTGAAATAGATGGCTGTAGGGTGGGACTCTGAAGAGAAGGAATTATGCTAGCGGCCCTCACTGGCTCTCTCTGTGCTCAGCTGATCGTGGGGCACCCAGGAGTGAAGGAGGGTTCTAGCCCTGGCCTGCCATCCCAGCAGAGCCTTGCAAGAAGCCAGAGAAACTCCCACACCATGAGGGCTGCCATTTTCAACATCCAGACTCCACACCTTGTCAGAGTTCCACATAGCAGAATAGTCGATCACAGCCCTGCTGGTCAGAGTCCCACCCTACAGTCATCTACTTCAAGCCCAGGTATGCCTGATCCAAAGACTCAGATACATGAAGCAGAGCTGCTACCAGCTCTCCCTGTGCCCAGCTGATCATGAGGCACCCAGGAGGGAAGGCTGGTTCTGGCCCTGACCAGCCATCCTAGCAGAGCCTTGCGAGAAGCTAGAGGAACACCCACACCATAGGGGCCACTATTTTCAACATCTGGACTCCACAGAATGTCAGAGCTCCACCCATCAGAATAGCTGATCTTTCCCTTCTCACACGGTTGCAAAGCGGTTCATCAATAAATGCATAAGTGAGAGACTACTACAAGAATATCCAACCCACATGGCAGAGCCTGGCAAGCTACCCATGTCGTATTTGATATGCCAAAATCCAGTAACAATTATAGACCTCATTTCCATGACTTGAACAAATGATTTGAGGCTGTTCGTGTTCCTGGAGTGAGCAGATGCCCTTGGGCTACGTGACAGCACATATGGAGATGTTACTGGTGCCTGCTCAAGAAAATCCATGAACAACAGGAAGACAAGTGATACAAGTGATATAGACCTCACTATAGAGGTCTGTATTATATTATAGACCTCATTCCCATGACCTGAAGGAATGGTTTGAGGCTCTTCATTCTCCTGGAGTGAACAGATGCCCTTGGGCTATACTAGCTCACGACAGAATGTATGGAGATGTTACCCGTGCCTGCTCGAGCAAATAGAAGAACAACGGGAAGACAAGTGATACAAGTGATATATTTTCATATGACAATTTTCAAAGCATATGTTTGCACATATGTTCAAATTACATATAAAGTTGAATATAAATTCAAGTTCATGTACATTTTAAGCATCCTTACATCTTCAAAAAGCAAATATTTTATATGTTCAACAATAAATATATTAATACATTTCCTATTTTCCATACCTTTCAAATATGAATGATAGTACTATCATTTGTCCAAAATCCTCCCCATTAATAGTAGTTAATAATCAAAATGGAATCTTTTGTGAATTTAGTTAGTGGTGGAATATTGAATCGTACTTATGTGCAAAGAAATATGTTGAGCTGTGTTAATAAGTGGTTACTTAAGATAATGACTGTAGTCAAATGATATAATTAGTTAGACTTATTAGTTATGTCCCTTGTATAGACAGTATAAGTGTTACTATTAATTTTTTAATTAACTTTTCTTGTCTACTTGTCTAAGGCGTGTTTGATTATTTGCCAGCCTAGAAAAACCCAAAGGACTTGGTTGGAATAATTATCCTTGCTTTTTGACACCTGTCTCTTGGTAGTTTGGGGTTGTAGCTTGTCCTCAGTTCACGGATGGGTAAGATATTTTAATTGTTTTTCTTATCCATGAAGAAAAGAAGATTTCCTTTTACTATCTGAGATATAAAGTCTGAAATGAATGTTCTATAATAATTTTATTAATAACTTTGAACTTAAAAGCTCTTAGGTTTTTATAAACATTTATCATCTGTATTTCTATGCCTTTATATACATCTAATAATATAATCACAACAGTTTTACCTAATTATTTTCAGTTTTAAGATTTTTTTTATTTATTTATTTATTTATTTATTTATTTATTTATTTATGTTTGCTTCTTGGGTCACACCCACCAATGCTCAGGGGTTATTCCTGACTCTGCACTCAAGAATTACTCCTGTCGGTTCTCAGGGGACAAATGGGATGCCAGGGATCAAATCCAGGTCAGACACATGCAAGACAAACACCCTACCTGCTGTGCTATTGCTCTGGCCCATTTATATTTTATTCTTCTTTTCTAAATTGAATCACGCTGATATAAGAGTTACAAAGCTGTTAAAATTGGGTTGCAGTCACAAAGTATTCTAACACTTGTCTCTACACCATTGCACAATTTCCCATCACCAATGTTCCCTGTTTCCCTCTCACTATCTCACCCTCCCCAGCCTGCCTCTATGGCAGACACTTTTCTTCTTTCTCTCTCCTTCACCCTCTCTCTCTTTCCTGTTGGGCATTATGGCTAGTAATGCAGGTACTGAACGGTTATTGTGTATATTTCTTTACTTACTATTAGCATGAAGTTCTTGTCCAGATCCAGAGTAGTCATTTTCAACAACCATTAATAGCAGTCGTTAAGAGTAAAATCTCACATTCAAACCATGTCTCCATCAAATAAATAAGTATTCATGAAAAGTATAATGAATAATGTAATTATAATAATATTATAGGCTAGATCAAACTAGGATTTCCTGTCCAATAAGCTTTGAAGAAAGAAATGCTTCATTTTTTATAAATTCTTAGTTTGAAAATTATATATTAGAATCAACATGTCAATATTTTTTTAATATGAGAACAATTCTTGTGCAGGGTTTCCTTTGGGGAATTAGTTTAACAATGTGAAGGGTTAACTCTATGAGAATAGTGAAACTTCAGGGATTATTATAATTAATAAAACTTTCAAGTTACAAAAGATAGAGTAAAGAATACGAACTTTTCCTGAAAATATTCTGTTATACAAGAAGCCCCATTGTGTCCGGTTCTATGAATTTAACTTTTTTTTATTATACGGAAACAAGAATTTATTTTTTTTGCTGGTTAGGTAAGAAAATATGTTTGCAGGGTGAAAGCGGTGTGTAGATGAGCAGCGTGAAGGCTGGCCTCAGACCTTCAGTCTAAATTCAGTTTTGCTTCTGAGGTTCTCCTGTGGTTCTCAGCATGAGTTTTAAAGTAGCCTTTAGTTCAGAAATACAGAAAATATCATCATGTCCAGAAGTAAACAGCATGAGTGGAGAGCAAAGAAATCTGCTATAAGTGATCTGCTAAAAGAAAACTTTTTTAATTGAATTTGCATATATCTGATCATTTAACAGCATGTCCAATGAGCAGCTCACATTTACTATGACCACGTGTCAGTGCCAATGGCTAGAACACATTGGGGCTCCGGGACAACGTCTTAAATATTGGATTTCAAAATAGCTGCCTCTATAATCACTTCAGTCATTTTGAAATCTAATAGACAAATATATGGAAATATAAAATCATTTGAATAATCACAAGTATTTGATCTGTAAATATACACAGATCAATGTAAGTATACCCACACTTACATTTTTGGTCTTAATTGCCGTTATCTAAAAAATGCTTACAGCTATTTTTTTAAATGACATATAATTGATTAACATGTTTATCCACTAAATTTTAGTGTTGTAAACTCTTACTGTTACTCAGATAAAGTAGACATGTGAAGGAATATGGCTTGTATTAGTTTTGAACTTTAGGTTTAGTAAACAATTAATGTTTAAATAAGCCAAATCATAGATATTCTTTGTACTTTAATTCATAGATTTTCAATCCGTTAGTATGGTTGCAATTTGAGAAGATATATGATTTTGCATTTATTTTTTTAATTAAATGGTAGGGCCCAGAGTGATAGTCCAGCAGGTAGTACATTTGAGCTCTGTGCAGCGGACCTGGATCTATCCCAGCATTCCTTATGGTGCCCTGAACATCATCAGGAGTGACCCCTGAGTTCAGAGGAAGGAGTAGGCCCGGAGTACCACTGGCTATGCTGCACAAAAAAAAAAAAAAAAATAAAAGCATAACAGAAACCTAGTCTTATGTTCTTACCTGTATTTTGTATTTCACTGAGTTCAGCTAGGGCATAAACAGCCTAATTTGCTCAACTATTGCAAAAGTTACAGAAAAATGAATTTATTTCTGCATGCATTTTTAATGGTACATGGCATAGTAAATAGAAAATAAAAATCACAATAGTCCTTCTTTTGCTCTTTGTTTTGTCAATTGTTTCTCAAATTAACTGTAGCCAAAGATGTTAAATTACAAATTGTCTCTATTTTATTTATATATGAAATATCAAACTAAAAAATTTATTAAGTTAATGACTGATGCTGAAAATTATTTGACAATATGAATACTGCAGATATTTCAATTTTTAAAGAAATTTTGTTTTAGTATTGAGGCCATATCTGTTGAGCAAATCATGGGGATCACCCTAGGTAGCACGTAGGGACCAAACGTGATTCTGGGTAAGGAAACCCACATTTACTCTGTGCAAAGTAAACTCCTTGCCAGCCATACGCTCTCTAGCACCACACATACATAATTATTGCTATATTTCACATATTTTTACCCAGGAAAATAGACAAATGTTCTAAGATGTTAAAGCTTCCAAATTTCTTGAGTTGCTTCAAAAATGTAAACATTTAATTAGTTTAGGTCTTTGATACTCCACTTTGAACTTAATTTGGAAAAGTTGTTTATAGCAGCCTTTAAAATGTGCTGAGTATATGAGTAAATTGTGCAAGCAGTTTGTTTTTCATTTTACTGTAGAAATATAAAATGAAGTGATTTTAAGAAAATAATTAGCCATAAAATGATTAAACTCATTATTTTTTTAAATTCTGACTCTCAAAATTTAGCAAAGATAACAAATTTTTACCAAATACCCACTAATATATTCCTTTAATATTTATATCTACATATTCTCCCCAAACCATAAGTTTAGTTAGTTTCACACTACATTGCTTCCTTTACTTCTATTTAGATGTAATGATTTTTTCATATTATTTCCTCCATTTTTTTTTTTTTTTTTGCTTTTTTGGGTCACACCTGGCAATGCTCAGGGGTTACTCCTGGCTCTGCACTCAGGAATCACTCCTGGTGGTGCTAGGGGGACCATATGGGATGCGGGGATCGAACCCGGGCCCGGCATAGGCCGGCCGTGTGCAAGGCAAATGCCCAACCCACTGGGCTATCACTCCGGCCCTCCTCCATTTTCTCTTATGTTCCTTTCTCCACATACAAAATAGTGCACTGACATCTTTAAAAGTTACATTTCAGGAATAACATTAGTTTTTTTCTTCATTATCAAAAATCATGATTAAGTAATGAATGTGCTAAATAGCTATAGTAAATGTATTTCAATAACAAAATTACTGTAAAGACAGAGAAAGTTAACATAAATTCATTAATACATTGTAGAGTTCCTGATTCATAAATTACACTTGAATAGATTTAGATAAATGTTCAAGAATCTAATTAGAGCTTTCATTTCAAAGTCTCACCTAAGGGTGTTTAAAAATATAAACAAAACTACAAAAGCGATTTTTAAAACTTTAATTGGTGCTTTAGAAAGACTGTCTCATTTCTCATTACTATAGTAATATTAGTAAATTTAAGAAAATGTAATACAACAAAAATAATAATTGAAGAAAATTATTTCTGGTGCCATATCACTGCAAGTGGTAATTATCTAAGTGTCTTGGTTATTTTCATTAAAAAACAATTTATTATATTGAAAAATTTTGGGTATTTTCAGGAGTTAATTTCAGTTCCTCATAAGCAAAACAAGGCAAATGTTCCACCGTTGAGCCACATATTCTGTCCAAGAGAGAGATTAAAATTCTTTGATCAAAGGGGCATTAGTCCAGCATGTAAGCTTCATTTTTTGAGTTACAGGGACCCTTAAAAATAATATTAATTGAATTAAAAATGATACAATTTTCCCCACATGTAGATACAATGATGTATTTTTAATCCAAATATAATGATATATTTTTAAGCTATAGACGATATGTTGACTGGTAGACAATAGAACCTCTGAAAATAGTGAAAAAGTTTTTCAAAATATGTTAGAATGTCCAATGATATTTTGACATGTTTTTTTTTCTTTGCTTTTTTGGGTCACACCCGGCAATGCTCAGGGATTACTCCTGGCTCTTTGCTCAGGAATTACTCCCGGCGGTGCTCGAGGGACCATATGGTATGCCAGGGATTGAACCCAGGTCATCGCAGGCCGGACACGTGCAAGACAAATGCCCTACCCGCTGTGCCATGTTTTTCTATATTTAAAATATTTTCTTCCTTTTCGCTATCTTATATGTATGCCTTGATATCTAATTTATAACCATTTTTGATGTTTCCTAATATTGTGTCTATACTTAATGTTTCATTTGCCTCTTCATTATGTTCCAATAATGGTAAGTATTAAATATGTGAGTATAAATATATAATTAGTTATTAAACATATAAATAAAATAGGTAGCATATTTATGTGGTTATATGGTGCAAAATCTATAGATTATATAGCATATAATCTATGTACATAATGCAGGCAAATGAATGACATGCATAACTATAAATATTGTTGAAAATAAGTGCAGTGTGCTCAGATAATTTACAGTGTCATGTAAATTCCTGAAAAACAGTGCAAGCAATGTCTTCAATTTCCCGTTGTCTCCTCTTAAACAGCAGAAAGATTTGAACATAATAAGTACTAATATATATTTTCAACGTTTCATAGTATCGAGGATAATATACAGTAGGAATTGAAAAAAGTTTATTTCAATGATTCTTCCTAGATATTGAAGGCAGAAACTAAACACATACTAAGATATAAAATTTAAATGTATCTATCAATTAAGCTCAACCATTTTTATAGATAATGTTAAAATACAGATTTCATATTTTTAAAAATTAAGATAATAAATGCCATAATATTTAAGCACATTCATATATTATAGTATTTATTTTATATATAACAACTTCTTCCTTTTTATGTTAAAAACTATTAGAGAAAATCGAATATATAAATGAATGTATATTATTGCACAAAGGAAAATTATTTTGTCACATTTTCTTAAAATAATTATAGGACAAAGTCTGTCTAATGCTATCTAAATTTTGTTTACTTTTTAAAAGCAAATTAATCTAATTAGTGCTCTCATTGGCATCGCTCTATTAAATATAGTGAATGCACCTATAGGAAAATCAGTTATTATTGAGTTATTCTAAAATCTGGGTTTTCCTCCAGGCAAACACATCCACTTCACTGTATTATTGGCATGGAAATCACCTCTTGTTAACTTTAGAAGGTTTTATTCAAGTGTAAGATTGAAAACACAGATATTTATAACAAGCAAGGAACTGAGAAAGTTTACAATGCAGTAGCTAAATATTAGGTGAAAATGACCTCTTTGTCTTTCAAGTTTATCATGATTCTTAAAAGCAATCCTAGATGCATGATGCTCTATTTTTTTTCAGCACAGTTTCATAGACATGATTCTCAGTAAGAAATTGTGATTTAACGGCACATTTTGTTCCTACAAATTGCTCCTTTCATAATTCATCAACCAAAGAAAATGCTGCTGTGTTTTTAGAATATTTATAAACTAAATACAAAATAACACTTCTTCCTGATTTTATATTTAAATGAGTCATGAATCAAGAACTCTAATCTACTTAAAATTATAAGTTTGTTTATATAATAGATAAAAAGTCAAACTTTTTAATTCCTTAAAATACCAGTTTAGAGATTATATTTTACCTGTTCAAAGTATGCTGTGTGGAAAACACTGATGATAGATCAAGTACTTACTAGTATTGTAAAAGATGTATACATTTTTAGAACAATAATTTTCAACAGTTATAGCACAAACTCATATCTACCTGAGCCTAATGGTTAAATGTTCTTTGAATTTTCATTATCTTTTCTGGTTTTTCTTTCATGTTCTGAATAGCAATCTGATGTAATTATATTTTACCAATTCAGACTTGGGACAAATTTAAACACAGACAACATCATGTGGATCACAGGCCCTGTTTTTCAGGTTCACAAATTAAATCTTGAAAATCAAGCCAGCAACTGAAATTCATGGACATACCATGTCCAAAGTAAAAACTCTTGGTGCCCTCAAGTTGGGGGAAAGCCAAGTTTCTGCCCTGCGGAAGCCCGGCCGGTCTCAACTCCCACCTACAACTGCCACCATGTCTGTGGCCCAATTCCACAGTTTTGTTAAGAATCTGGGCATACTCATCACAATTCTAGAGATCCTCAAGTTTCTGAACCACAAATCAGCAGGTATTAAATTCTCATAGTGGTGGACAATATTATATGGGAAAGTAACAGAGATGTCAACTAAACTCAGCAAAGACAATAACACAGAAGGTTCAAATAGCAACGGACAGTTAGTAAATCCCTGAGAAGGGAGACATACCAAACCCGCAGTGAAATAGAAAAATTTTCATGAAGTTTCTTTTTACTGAAGTATGTTCAGTAACTCCTTTAACTACTTGGTTGTACAAACAATATAAAACGGATTGTGGGCCTGCAAAGGGAAGCAGGCAGGCGTGGTGATTGGGAAAATGTGGAGAATTCCACATTTTTTATTGGAAGGTCACTCAGTGGTCAACTAGTGTTGGGAGATGGAAAGTCCATAGCAATAAACTATAGTGCTTAAGTAAAATTTAAAAAGAAAAATTATTTTCAACATATTTAGGGAAAATATTATTACTGGCATACAGTACTCAATAGAGCAAGTCAGTGCCTCCCAAAAATTAAAAAAAAATAGATCCAAATAGGGTCACTAGTCTGTTTTTCCAAACAAAGAGACATATTCTCTAGCTTCAATTGTTCCTCCAGGAAGCCTAAGTGTTGGAATTCTCACAAACATTTTTGATGATTGCAATACTACACTGGCATCAAAAACAGAAAGAGTAATTGCTTTAGGAAAATTATGGACCAGTATATTGGATGGACATGCATGCAAAATCTTGACAAAATCTTAAAGAATAACATTCAACAATATACTGAAAAGTCATACACTGTGGCTAAGTGGAATTTATTCCAGCGAAGTTATCTATTTATAATAGTAAATGTGACATATCACATTAATTCAAGGAAAAACTAAAGTCAGGTGACTCTATGAAAAAAATGCAGAGATAGTATATGATCTAACAGCCATTTATGATTTAAAATATTATGAACAAAATAAGGATTGAGCAGCTATTCTCAGTGTACAGCTAGTATCAGACTAATGATTAGAAAAAAAAAGAAACAAATAAACAAAAAAATACTTTCAGATGCTTTTTCTCCCTAACTTTAAAAATACCTTCATGTCTTCCCTTTAAGATGAAAAGGATATACATTTCCTTGTAGGTATGTGACAAGGACATACACTCTTACTTAGCAAAGTATTTTAAGTTCTTGCAGTAACAATTATATGACTAATAAATCTATTGCTGTACTAGATCAACATATCTAAGATTTAAAACTCCTCTTTAAAAAAACTGAACAATAGGGACATCCGAAGACAATACAGGGGGTGGTGGTTGCATTTGATTTACACATTTATGGTTCTATAGAGCACCTCCAGGAAGCATCCTTGTTCACAGGCCCAGAGTATGCCCTGGATATAGATAGCCTGGTATGACTACAAAAGAAACGAATAAAACAGAAAATCCAACACTGAAAACCAAGTCACAGGTCATTTAACGTTGAACATTTCTTTTTTTATAGGTAGCCAATAAAAAAAAAAAGGAAACTACTAATTTCTCTTACAAAGAAAGGAACAGCTGCTTTTGCTACAGTTATTGCTGTCCTGTTCTCTTAAACATTCTGCCCTCATTTGCCCAGGAAATTCTTTCTCCTCCAGGGCCTAACATGCTTTTTAATAAATTGTTGTGTAATCTATCTAATTTGCCTTTCTTACTGACAACTCAGAACCTAATAAATCTTTGTCAGGACCCCATTAAAGTCAAGTCAGCATGAGATTTCACACACGCAGACAGGGTCTATGCTCTTTCAGTATGAAGAACTTACAAAAAAAATGAACTTTTTTTCTATGGATCCCTGAAAATATTTAATGAGGGGGTGAGTGAAAGCTCTAGGTTGGGACATCTTGTAGATAGTAGATGGGGTGAGAGGTGATGAGGAGCTTTGGGGAAACAATAAAACTTAAGAATAAATTGCCTCAACTGAAAGTAACCCTAAGGAAAGAACACATTCCTTTAAGATACGAACTTGGAGCTCACAGGAAATGGAGAAGCGAAGGCAAGCAAAGGCACCAGCCTGTGCAGAAAGCAAGGGCCCCTCAGTGAAGAAGCTGGTGAGGAATAAGGTTGTAATGAGGACAGGACAGGAGACATTTTCCTCCCATGTCTCTACGTCCCCTTGCTTTGTCCTCCCTGGAGAAGCCTGTGCTCACTCTTGAATATGTCCTTCCTTACTTTCTCTCTCCTCACATTTTCTATGCAATTTTAATTATAAAGCATCTGACTTCTCTCTCTCTATCTATTATCTATCTATCTATCTATCTATCTATCTATCTATCTATCTATCTATCTATCTATCTATCTATCTATCTATCTATCTATCGATCGATCGATCGATCGATTGATCTATCTATCTATCGTATCGATCTGATCGATCGATCTATCAATCTCTCTATCTCTCTATCTCTCTATCTCTCTCTATCTCTCTATCTTTCTCTCTCTTTCTCTCTCTATCTATCTATCAATCAATCTATCTATCTATCTATGCCTTTCCCTCCCTCTTTCTCCCTCTCTCTTCCCTTATAAGTTCAAAAAAACTTCCTCCAAAATTTACATGGTAATTTTACTAAATATTGTTAATACTGGCAGTGTTAAGAAAACACCCCTAACAGCTGAAACAAACCTGGAAAGAAATGCTTTTTATCTCTAACTTTAAACTCTAAACTTGAAGTCATTTAAACTGTGAAATACTACAATACATTTAAATTCTTAGACCAATGAAATAGAATTGAGACTCCAGAAATAAACTCTGAGAAACCCTGTGTCCATATCTTCTGCTGTGCAGTTCTGGTTTAGCCATCTGGTCAGGTTCTATAGGAAAAAATACGAATACTATTTGTTTCCTTTTAGGGTCACACCCTGCAATGCTCAAGGGTTACTCCTGGCTCTTCATTCAGGAATTATTCCTGGCGTTGCTTGGGGACCATATGGGATGCCGGGAATCTAACCCAAGTCGGCCATGTGCAAGGCAACTGCCCTACCTGCTGTGCAATTGCTCCGGCCATGGATCCTATTTATTTTGTGGAGTAAAACATGTGAAAAAAATTATTTCTTTATACAAACACACACACATAAGTAAATGGACAGTTTGAACTCTCACACCGGCCTGTCTCCACCTCAGTATTCTCCCTGGGGTGTGTGGCTGGCCTATAGAGCGGCTGCTCATGTGGGAGCTATTAATACAAAAACTAGGAAATTCAACACCAAGGGAAGGTAATACCCTCAAGAAAAAAGAAACAGTACACTAGAGGAATCTATCCCTGAACACCACAACACCATGGGGGAAACAACGCAGATCCCCAGTTTGAAGACCAGATGAAGGAATCAACCCTGAAGATTCAAAAAAGAATGCAGATGTGCATGATCTCTCTGACAATGAATTTAGAGAAGACATTGGTCGGATTTTTAAGGAGCTCAACGAAAAAAGGAAGCAGATGTCCAATAAAATACAGGAGAACATAAACGAAGCAGTTGAAAGGGCAGTCAATAAATTACAGGAGGAAATGAGAGCAGAAATGAGAACCATGCAAATAGAAATATCATTGCTTAAAAACTCAGTAGATGAAATGAAAAACACAATAGGGGCTCTCAACAGTAGAATGACAGCAGTGGAAGAGAGAATCAGTGAGACAGAAGATGAGCTGCAGAAAGGACTCAGAGAACTACATAAGATGGAAAAAGACCGGAAAATGGATCAGCAACGGAACAGAGAACAATGGGATGAAGCCAGGCGGAACAACATAAGAATCATCAGAGTCCCAGAGGGACAGGAAAGTAACCCCAAGGAATATAGGCAGTTAAAAACATCACTGTATCACTGTCTTCCCGTTCATCATCGATTTTCTCGAGTGGGCCCCAGTAACATCTCCATATGTCCTGTCTCATGCTAGTAGAGCCCAAGGGCATCTGCTTGCTCGAAGAACATAAAGAACCTCAATCCATTCTGGAATGAGGTCTATAATTGCTACTGCTATTGGGCATATCAAATACAACACGGGTAGCTTGTCAGGCTCTTCCGTGCAGGTAGCATACTCTTGTAGGCATCTCTAAGTCCAGCATTTATTGCTAAACGTGCGGCACGCCACGCGGCCATTATGTTATAACATTATGTTTTTAAAATTTTAACATTTAAATGTTAAACATTTAAATTTTTAAAATTTTAAACATTTATGGCATAAATATATATGTACATATTATGATACCAATATCCAAGGTCAAGTGAAACATATATCAGGAGGTCTTGTCAAAGGTGGAAATTATCACAAACGTGTTGGAGTCAGAGGTCAGGTAAGACAGAAAATGGAACGGTGTACTAATAATTGTCGAGGGTACTAATGCCAACCTCGAACTGAGCATTAAATAGAGGCAAAAGGATACACATGACAACCTTTTTAATGTATGTTCTGTAATCCATAGTCTGGAAGGGAAGGAAAAGAAGAAAGAGAGAGAAAAAGGAAAGAAATAGAAACCTGCCATGGAGGTGGGCTGGGGAAGGGGGAGGGGAACCCGGGACGTTGGTGGTGGGAGATGAGCACTGGTGGAGGGGACGGGTGCTGGAACACTGTATTACCAAAACCCAAATAAGAACACACCTGAACAATCGGACAAAGACAAGCTCAAAATAAAAGGCTGGAAAACAATCCTTCACTCAACAACCCATCCAAAAGGCTGGTAGCCATACTGGTATCCGACAACATAGACTTCAGGCTAAAGGAGGTCAGAAGGGACAGTAAAGGTCACTTCTTAATAGTCAAGAGATGCATATATCAGGAAGAAATCATGCTATTAAACATATGCACCCACCGAGGGGCTAGCAACATACCTAAAACAACTACTAATAGACTTCAAAGAAGACATTGACAGCAACACAATTGTAGTTGGAGACTTCAACACTGCTCTATCAACCCTGGATAGATCAACAAGATTGAAACTTACCAAGGAAATACTGGCCCTAAAAAGAAGAGATGGAAGAAAGAGGGCTGGTAGACATACACAGGGCATTCCATCCCCAAACAGGTGAATACACTTTCTTCTACAGTGTACATGGAACATACTCCAAATAGATCACATGCTGAACCATAAATCATACCTCCAAAAAATCAAGAAGATAGAAATTGTGCCACCTATTTTTTCAGACCATGATGCACTGAAAATAGAAGTTAATTGTACACAAAAAAGGAGACCAATACCAAGTACCTGGAAATTAAACAGCTCACTGCTGAACAACCAGCAAATCATAAAAGAAATCAAAGAGGAAATCCAAAGGTTCCTGGACACACAAATGAGACTGAATACACGAATTACCAGAACTTGTGGGATACAGCAAAAGCAGTGTTAAGAGGTAAGTTCATAGCTCTTCAAGCATTCATCAGAAAAGAAGAAAAGGCCATCACAAACAGTCTGACTTCACAACTTAAGATCTTAGAGAGTGATCAACAAAAAAGGAGCCCAACCCAAGCAGAAAGAAAGAAATAATAAAATTTAGAGCAGAAATCAATGAGATGAAATCTCAAAAAACAATCCAGAACATCAACGAAACCAAAAGCTGGTTCTTTGAAAAAATAAACAAGATTGACAAACCACTTGCAAGACTTTGAAGAAAAGGAAAAGAGAGAACCCAAATAAATAGAATCAGAAATGAAAACGGGGACATCACAACAGAAACCACAGAAATTCAAAAGATCATCAGAGATTACTATGAGAGCCTGTATGCCACGAAACAAGAGAACCTAATAGAAATGGACAATTTTCTGAATTCCTATAGCCTCCCAAGTCTGCAACAAGAAGATTTGTAATACCTCAACAAACCTATCTCCATGGAGGAGATAGAATCGGTAATCAAAAGTCTCCCCAAACACAAAAGCCCAGGTCCAGATGGATTCACCAGTGAATTCTACAAAACCTTTAAAGAGGAACTACTCCCAATCTCTCTTTAAGCTCTTCCGGCAAACTGAAGAAACGGAAACACTCCCAAATAGCTTTTACAACACACATATCACCCTGATATCCAAAGCAGACAGAGATGTCACAAAAAAGGAAAACTACAGACCAATCTCCCTGATGAATACAGATGCTAAGATCTTCAACAAAATACTAGCAAATAGAATCCAAAGAGTCATCAAAAGATTATACACCACCGAAAAACACAAGCAGAAACACTATCTGTACTTCTTTATTCATCTCTGCGCTGTTCACTATAGCTAGAATCTGGAAACATCCTAAATGCCCGAGAACAGAGGGACTGGCTAAAGGAAACTGTGGTTCATCTACACTATGGAATACTATGCAGCTGTCAGAAAAGATGAAATTTACCTGCAAATGGATGGACATGGAGACTAACATCCTGAGTGAAATTAGTCAGAAGGAAAAGGACAGATATTGAATGACTGCATTCATTAATAGGATATAAATAGATACCCGTGTTTTACTAATTGTGGGAAATGGTAATGGTAATTTAAAACTCACCATTGAATATACACAAAGAGACTTAAGTGATAAACTCTAAATATCTGCAGGGCTAGCCACAATGTGTAAAAGAAGATGGAGAGAGATGCAGAGAGAGAGAGAGAGAAAGAAGAAAGAGAGGAAACTGGGGTACCTGCTATTGAGGCAACCTGGGGGTGGGTGGGAGGGGGTGGGGTACATTGGTGGTGGAAATGGGGCACTGGTGGAGGGATGGGTGCTGGAGTACTGTATTACCAAGAACTAATTTTGAACACCTTTGTAATTGTATGTCTCACAGATGTATAATAAAAAATTTAAAAAAAAAAACACACACATGTATCTTATCCTTTGAAAACCCTTTGAAAAAGGGAGATTGTCAAGAAAATGTACAAAAGTGGTAACACACAAAGTTGGGTGATTAAGTAAATGACCTACTAAACACTCTGGAAATTACGAATACCAAATCATTATGAAATAATTATTTCAATAAGCCCTTGCTTTTTGTGAGTTCATCAGTCTCCAATTTTAAATCCAATGAAAATCTAGGGTTGTGATTATTAGAGTAATTGAAGTCCATAGTTACTCTTAAGTTAGGGAGATCCTGTTAAACAATCCGGATTGTGTAGTACATTTGTTTTGTAAATATAAGAGTTAAGAGTTACCTGAAAAGAAATTCTCTGTGTGGACAGTAGCTTTGCACACAGGCCGGTAGTCTGACATTCACGGTTCCCAACCATGTTTTTTAATAAGGAAAAAAAGAAAAAAATGGTAGGGCAGAATTAGCACTAATGATTAGAACTATTAGTATGAAATGTCATAAGGTTGGTCTAAGTTCTTGATAACCAGGATTACTTAGGATCCACCAGTATCGAATCATCTCCACATCATCTCTGATTTAAGAGCCAGCATATCTGGCACATAATTAAGGTATGCTAACACACCCACCTTTTGTTCAAAATGTTATGAAAGGAGTCAGGCTTGGCCTTTCACCAGAACCTGTTTAGAGGACCCCTCCCTAAGCAGGGAGCTTCCCTGCTTCCTTGCTTTACCCTAAATAAAGTCTTAACTAAATTAAGGTCTCAACTGGTTGAGGACAACACCAAGATCACCTACACCCACTTCACCACCTTCCTGGATGTGTTCTCTGCCCCAGCAAGAGTATCTACACCTGCTTCCACGCTCTCCTGGACGTGTTCTCTACAGAAGGCCTTCAGCTTGTTGGATATCAAACGACAGTGTAAACATGTTATAAATGGCTAGCCAGAGCTATAGAACACTGAGGAGGGTATTTGCCTTGCATGTGGCCAACCAGTTTATATTCTGGCATCCCATTTGGTACCCAAGAACTGCCACCCGTAATTCCTGAGTGCAGAGCCAGTAGTAACCCCTGAGCGTCCCTGAATGTGACCAAACATACCAAGAAAAGGTTGTAAATGAATTTCTCCCAGTTAATGTTCTCAAACACACATACATACACAAGTTCTTTTTTCTCATGTTGAACCTTGAATGGTAGATACATTCACCAAACACATCTACTTTATTCAATGTTTGAACATTTATTCAAATGATATCATGGCTAGAGTATAGACTGAATTGCAATGTTACATAATTCGAATGATTCTGTTAGAACATATATCTGCTTAAAGAGCTGGCTTTCGAGACTTTTGTATGAGGGGGGTGACCAGATTCTTGTGCCAGCATCTCACAGTTCCCTGAATACCAGTAAAAGTGACCCCCTGACCTCAAAACCAGAAGTACCTCCTGAGCCTGACCAGGCACTGCCCAAATACACAAACACAAAATAATGTTGTTTTTTACATAAAAGTTGTTATTGAACTGAAGGTAATTAATAAATATTAAAACAAGTTAAGCTTCCTATCCTTCTTACTCTATGCCCCAACAAATTTACTGGCATAGACAGATAAAGGAGATAATTCTATAAATGAAAGTATCTGAAATTTATCAAAAATAATCATTTTCAGACAATTAGAGTTCTCATACTGTTCTAGTCTCATAGCTCCCACTTAACTCAGTGTACTATAAATTTCAAATTTAATTCTTGTTAAGATTAATTTCCAAAAGAAAGATATATTAATTTTTACTCATTGCAGCTGCACTGATGATTTATTTCTGAAATTTCCTTGGTAAGAAAACTGAATATTAATACCCACCACTATGAGCCTTGCTTCCTTTGTACTTCTCTCATTTCTTATTTTTCTGTCATATAGGAGTAAAGTGCTAAATATTTTTTCATTTTCTTAATATAACAAAAAGAAGAAAAAGTATTAAAATAGGTGTTGGAGTGATAGTACATCAGGGTAGGCTGTTTGCCTTGCATGCCACCAGTTTGAATTTGATCTCAGGTATGCCATATACAGCAGAGTCTGGAAAGCTACCCTTGTCGTATTTGATATGCCAAAAACCAGTAACAAATATATACCTCACTTCCATGACCTAAAGGAATAGTTTGAGGCTCTTTGTGTTCCTGGAGCAAGCAGATGCCCTTAGCTAAACTAGCACGCGACAGGACATATGGAGATGTTACTGGTGCCCACTCAAGCAAATCGTTGAACAATGGAAAGACAAGTGACACAAGTGATACAAGTATCCCATACAGTCCCCAGAGTAATGTAAGAAGTAATTCCTGAGTACAGAGCCCAGAGTAACCTCTGAGCATCACTAGGTGTGACCCAAAAAAGAATAAAAAAGAATTGATAATAACTAAAATAAAATTCACTTTCTCTCAAAAGTTCTGTCATTTTCAGCCTATATTACACAGTTAGAAATATCTATATGCTTTAACTTTTATTTTTGTCAAAAATAGTACATGATTTTAAGTGCTTTAACCTTGTTGTGTTTTGATAATGAAAATATTTTCTGTTTGTCTCTATGTCTAACATGACCAGAGGACATTTTTACTCCTTTCAATAATTTTGCCCATTACTGCTCAGTTGTAAGTTGAGTTTCATTTTAGGAATAAAGTCAAAAGACCACACTTAAACATACAATAAGAGTCATGACCATCTCATTAAAATTTTAGATGATTGAGTATAAATGCTACTTGATGATATATTTATAGGAATGATTGAATTTAGCTATGTGACATTAAGTACAAATCAAAATTTATGTATATAATGAATATATGTGGTTTTCTTGTACTATTCAGTGGAAAACTATAACTTTCAGGTAGTTTTATCAAATTTGCTTTAAAAACTTTCAATTTGGTTAAATTTATTGCATCACTGACTAAAAAAGTTGACTTTTAGGAGACATTAAGTGACTTTTATGTACAGCAAATAACATTCATTGTCAAGTTAAATAATGTTTAGTATTATTTTTCCAGTAATATAAATAATGAAATAATTATTATTTCAAAAAATAAATACAGCTACAAATTACTCAATTATAAATGGATTCAAAACATAATGTGACTATTTGTTAAATAATTGTCCCTTGAGGTGTTGCAGGTGTGGCTGCAGTGCCTGGCTGCATCAACAGGTTGCAGACAGAAGTCAGAATTGTCTACACCCAGAGCTCTGCCCCGTGAGCCCTTGATGGTGATGGTCTGACATAGAAAGAGACTGTGCCCGTGGAATAAACCCAGATCCACTACAGAGCCTGGCAAGTTATCTGTGGTGTATTCAATATGCCAAAACAGTAACAATAATGGATCTCATTCCCAACGAATGGAGATGTTACTGGTGCCCACTCGAGAAAAAAAATGAACAACGGGAAGACAAGTGACAAGTGACAAGTTATTTATGATAGAAACAGATCAAAGAGATAGGGGTTTACTTTTACTTTGAGCTTATTTTTCTTGACCTAAAATTTAAATACATTATTCCTAAATTTTGTCTAAATATGAACTAACAGATTTGGTTATAATTGGACATGGTATAAAATGAGTCTGATACACAGTTGGTACTCAATAAACTATCACTTTCCCCCCCCCCCCCCCCCCCCTCCCCCCACCCCCCCCCCCCCCCCCCCCCCCCCCCCCCCCCCCCCCCCCCCCCCCCCCCCACCCCCCCCCCCCCCACCACCCCCCCCCCCCCCCCCCCCCCCCCCCCCCACCCCCCCCCCCCCCCCCCCCACCCCCCACCCCCCCCCCCCCCCCCCCCCCCCCCCCCCCCCCCCCCCCCTCCCCAAACCCCCCTCCACACCCATATTACACGACCCCCACGACCACACCCCACCCCACCACACCCCACCCCCCCCCCCACCCACACCACCCAGGCCCCCTTTTCTTTTAATTGAGTTTGAATTATATTGAATCTTACATTATCAAGAATGTATCATTCACTAAATTCTAGTTATATTACTTGTCATTATTCTATATTTAATAAATGTTTAGCCATGCAATTCTGTTTGGATCAAGACTTAAAAATTTGTATTTGGGTCACATACAGTGGTGCTTGGGTTTTCCTTAGTCCTGGCAGATTTGGGGACCAGGAAGAGCAGGGGTTGAACTCAGGTCTCTAGAATTCAAGTTCTGTACTCAGCTCAATGAGTTCTCTATCAACTATAAAAAAAATTTCCAATGACTCTCTTTCAAAATTAACAATGATTCATCTTTCTTAGCAACGTTTTGTGGACATTGACTGGCATTTCTTGGCATTCCTTAGAGCACATTTTAGAGAGTTAGCACTTAGCTTGTCAGAATTTCCTCCTTAATATTAGAGGGAAATAGGACACCTTTTGTCCTTACATTTTATCCTGGTTACATTTAAAATATATTAAAACTAGTTTCACTGTCAGCAATTTATGTCCACTGGTGATATTCTTTCCATAACTCTGACAGAACACAATGAATATTTGTAGAAGTCAAGGTGAGTCTTTAGTACTCTTCACTGCTAAATATCAGTAATTAATTGTATCAATTTTTACTTCTCAGTATTTCATGGTCATTTTTAATGGTTACCCACATGTTTTCTATTGATTTGTAAAATTTAAAATAATGCACAGATAAGTATTGGGCACTTTTGTTGATTAACAAAATTACAGAGCTACATTTACTTTATAAAAACAAACATTTAAAATTACAATGTAATCAAATTATAGGCATTGCCTAATCATTTATTTTCATAGAAACATTATTTCCCTAAAGCAAGAGTTTAAGCTATACAGACATTATTCAAGAATATAAAACTGCATGCAAATTTGCTTTATAAATGCTGTTAGTATTGAAAGGGCAACAATTTTCATCAAGTTTTCGAATGGGTTTGTAATCTCACATAAATTACAAAGCACAGTTCTTAGAACAGTTTAAAGCCTTTTGGGAAATAAATGAAAAACCTTGCAGTAATGAAATGTGACTTTTGCATTTATGTCGTTCTACAGTGAAAGTCTGAGAAAGCAGCATAGCAAAGAGTAATTTTTCCAAGTGGCCTTTTAAATTCACATCTGCCTTAAATTTATCTTAGATTAAAGATATGGGATGATTTTTCATGTAATTTCATATTAATGGTTTGCTGTCCAATTGTGATAAGTATTAGATTTTGCCTTTTAATTAATTAATATTATTAGCATGGTAACTTTACATATAACTAATAAAATTAAGTTTAATTTGCATTTAATGTTTCTGAGATTTAACTAACATTCAAATGAAGTATTCCCATTGCAGTCATTCACTGCAGAGCATAGCTGTGAAAAATCTACCCTTTTTGGAACTTTCAACACTGTAATGCATGACTAAAATATGTCCTGGCAGGAAATGCACAGACTCACACACACATATAAGTACCAGAATAAAGAGTGGACTCAGATTCGTCAATTTCATAAAGTATTTCATAAAGTCGCGGTAGGGCTCCTTTTAGCCTACATGTTTTCTTCTTTTTTATTCATTGGGAGAAATGTACACACAGCCTCCTTTCTCATTTACAAAACTCAGCTCTGTTTTCTGGGAAGGCCGTACTTTATGCCTCAGATGCTGTCGCAGCTGTAGTTTGCATCTAATGCTGAATCCTAAGACTTAGGACAGGTGAATGATATGTTTTCTGCTGAATTTTGCTAGTAATAAAATTAGAGGTAATGGAATAAACACTTAATCCTTTGCCTGTATTTCACAATCATTATTGTCTTTTATGTCCCTCCAACACAAACTTCTCAAATTTGAAAGAAGATAAACTGTGTGTTATATAGGCAAGTTACTGCATCTATCCCCAGAGTTTCAAATTCAATAACTCTGAGGTGAAACTCAGAAATTCAATTGAACAAACTAAATTACAATCGCTGTCCTTGTTATTTAAAGACTACAAGGTCTCTAAATGGAAAGACTGTTTGGTTACTGAAAAGACTGTCTTCTGCTTGCCTTTTTATTACCAGAAGATCTATTGCATTGATTATAAATAATCTGTGAAAGCAAAAACCACTGTGGATCCATTCCTTAGAGGACCTTGACACTGGATTTTAACTTAACTGTATTTATTTTATTTTATTTATTTATTTATTTATTTATTTTGTTTTTGCTTTTTGGGTCACACTGTGGGTCTGTTCTGGTGGCCCCTAAGTACTGCTAAGGAGCCCCTTTGTTGCAGAACAAAAAGAAAAAGAATGAGGCTTAGTATATCCTGTATGAGTAGGTGTACTCAGCAATGAGCGGGTATGTTCGACATTTTAGTATGAAACATTTGCTAGGTTAGAAAGATTATAATCTGTTCTCTTTTATTCTGTGATGGATGCAGTTTAGTTTTTTGGGTCACACCTTACTGTGCTCAGAGCTTACACCTGAGCTCAGGCTCTGCATTCAGGGAGACCATTATGGGATGCCAAGGATTGAATCCGGTTGGACACATTCAAGACAAGCATCCTACTCACTTTATTATTGCCCCAGCCCCTGGTATGCGATTTAGTATAAATCTGAAACAAATTCCTTTATTTATCTATCTATTTATTTATCTGTTTATTTATTTATTTATTTATTTATTTATTTATTTATTTATTTATTCATTCATTCATTTGCTTTTTTGTGTCACACCCGGCAATGCTCAGGGGTTTCTCCTGGCTCTGCACTCGGTAATAACTCCTGGCAGTGCTCGGGGACGATATGGAATGCCGGGAATGGAACCCTGGCCGGTGCAGGCCAGTCGAAGTGCAAGGCAAACGCCCCTACCCGCTAGGCTATCGCTCCGGCCCCTAGCTCTGGCTCTGTTGACAGCAGAGCCTCACAACAAGCCAGACGACCCCACTCCAGGGGGCCACCATTTTCCACATCCAGACTTCCCTCTCATCACAACTCCACCCAACAGACCAGACTATCACAGCCTGGCTCACGTGGCCACTAGTGACTGCGCGGTTCATCAATAAATTCTTTATTTAGAGGTGACTACAAAAAGTATGCCACCCGCACAGCAAGCCTGGCAAGCTACTCGTGTAGTATTTGATATGCCAAACACCAGTAACATTTATATTAGGTCATCCCCATGACCTAATATAATGGTTTGAGGCTCTTTATGTTCCTGGAGCAAGCGGATGCCTTTGAGTTCTACTAGCATGAGACAGGACATATGGAGATGTTACTGGTGCCCGCTCTAGCAAATAGATAATGAACGGGAAGATAGTGATAGATAGTGATAGTATTTTTTATGCCCCTCCTGGCGCTGCAGGTATGCTTGCGGTGCCTGGCTGCGTGGACTGGTGGCAGACAGGAGACAGGTGTATCTACACCCAGGGCTCTGCCCTGGAGGCCCTGGATGGTTGATGGTTTGACATAGAAAAAGACTGGGCCCCCTGGGATGAACCCAGAGTCACGGCAGAGCCTGACAAGCTAAGCTATCTGTGGTGTATTCATTATGCCAAAAACAGTAACAATAATGGACCTCATTTCCAATGAATGGAGACATTACTGGTGCCTGCTCAAGCAAATCGATGATCAATGGGAAAACAAGTGATGCAATTGATTTGTTTTGTTTATTTTGATTTTATTCACCTCATCTACTGAAAAATACTGGGGGAGGGAGGAGGGAATCTGGGAACATTGCTGGTGGGAAAAGTGCACTGACAGAAGGATGGGTGCTCTAACACTAAATGACTCTAACACTAAATGACTAAAACTAATCATGAACTATAATACCCGGTGGCATAACAGAATTTTTTTAAAAAATGGAAAAATTCTCATTTGCACATTAGAGTTTTAATGCAAAGCTTTGATTTTTAAAAAAATTCCATGTGTTGTTCTTTATTTTATATTAACTTCAAAAACCATACTTCTCATAATTATTTGTTGAATTTAATTTCTCCAAAATGGAAACTATTCCTATGCTTTCAATGTATCTGTTGTAGATCACCTCATTACAAATGATATGACTTCAATGATATTATTTCTAAGTCCTTCTATTGTCTAATAATTCACTATCACTATCACTATCTTCCCATTCATCATCTATTTGCTAGAGCGGGCACCTGTAATATTTAAAATATAAAATCATTGTCTAACAATTAAAAAAGTATTAATGCATAATTGTTATTTCATATTTGATTATCATTAATGTGTCTTTTAATTTATGGTTATCACTGATACTTATTATGTTTATTTCTCTAAAAGTGGAAGATTATTTACTACTCCCTAAAGGTTTTTAGTATTTAATTAGTTTTAATCATAACAGTCTAAACAGCAAGTTGCAAGAATCAGGAAAATGCTAGGTAATTAAGCATAAAGAAGCTTATAAATCTTTGATAAAAGATGTGTTAGTAGCACTTGATAGTCTGTTAAACAATTTCTCAGAACAAAAATGCAGAAATAGCAAACGACTATGTGTTTTGCATACTTTCTGCTTATCAAGGATCACCATAGTTTCTTACCCTTCTCATGTTCTGCTCCCAGAAGAAAACCCACAAAGTGAGCCCCATCATTCCCTAAACAGAAAATATATGTTGTTTGCTTTTCCAAACACTTCACATCTCGTGTATGAGATCTCATATGGAGCATATGATAGAAAAGTTCTTACCTTGGACTGTATAATGTCATACCATAGAGCAGGTGGTTTAAACACAGGAATTGTTTTCTCACATTTCCAGAAGTCTAAAATGTAAGATAAAAATTCTAGGAGTGTTGAGGTCTTGTAAGACCCAATCTTTTCCTGGTTATAAATAGTTACTGTTTCGCTCTGCCCTTATATGACCTTTCCTTGGCAAACACTGGAGAAGATAGAAAGGAAACTCAGTAGTATCTCTTTTATAAGAATGTTATTTCTATTAATATTCTGACTTTCCCATGAAATTTATTATTTTCCAAAGTTAACTTTTCTAGTTATGATTAAATTAGTAATTAGTGCTTCAACATTTGAATTTTTAAGAGTGTAACTCAGCTCAAAGTGCAAGTCTTTGATATATATTTTAATCTTAACTATAATAAAGTGTTTTAATGGTTTTGTTTGTTTTCATGTGCATCATTTGGATTACATGATTCTAGAAATTCCTCAGTGTTCATAAAATGATTAATTATTCAACAATATTAAAACTTTTTTAATTTTTAATGCTACCTTTTAATTTGGATTTTTGTCCAAAACTTAATTTTATATAGGTATATTCTTTATTTTCAGCCCTACTTGCTATCCCTGGGTTTTGTATTGTAAATGAAAGGTTTCTGTCTCATCCTTTGCTAGGAAACAATCGCTTCAATAATATGCCTAGTCATTTTTGTATAAACACAGTAAGAGAGACAGACATTTATCTATACCTGAGATTAAATTTATAGAACAAGACCTTGTAATACACAATATTGCATTTCCCAGAAATTTTTAGCTGCAACTTCTTGAGCAAATGTAATACTTGAAAACTTTGCTCAATTTTTTAAAAATTTACATGGGGCAGAGCTGTTCCTTGCTCTCCCTGTGCCCAGCCGTTCATGAGGCAGTCGGGAGGCATGGCAGGTTCTAGCCCTGGCCCACCACCTTGGCAGAGCCTCACAACAAGCCAGACCACCC
Organism: Cryptotis parvus; assembly: GCA_021461705.1. Lineage (NCBI taxonomy): Eukaryota > Metazoa > Chordata > Mammalia > Eulipotyphla > Soricidae > Cryptotis > Cryptotis parvus. The sequence goes on from JAJIBD010003538.1 coordinate 99,563, forward strand.
CCCTCACTCCACGGGCGCCACCATTTTCCACATTTGGACTTCCCTCTCGTCAGAACTCCACCCAGCAGACCAGTTCATCACAGCCTGGCTCAGCGCCACAAGTGGCCACACGGTTCATCAATAAATGCTTTATTTGGAGGTGTTTAAAAGAGTTTGCCTCTCGCTCAGCAAGCCTGGCAAGCTTCTCGTGTTATATTTGATATGCCAAATTCCAGTAACAATTATATTAGGTCATCCCCATGACCTAATATAATGGTTTGAGGCTCTTTACGTTCCTGTAGCAAGCCGATGCCCCTGGCCTCTACTGGCATAAGACAGGACATATGGAGATATTACTGGTGCCCGCTCTAGCAAATAGATGATCAACGGGAAGATCGTGATCGTGATCATGAATGCTCGCTTACATCCAGAATGTTTGGAGAAAAATGCACAAAATATAAGTCAAGTATTCACATAATTCCATTTCTAATAATTTGTTATACAATAATAATATATTTTCTCATAGTTATAAGATTTATTTTGAGATATATCAGGCAGAAGATATTTATGTTTTTAAATATTTTTAAATAAGCATAATTCTAAAATCTCAGTAATATTTAGTTCTTATAACCCATTTCAAAACAAAATGATTAACTATAAACAAGAGCTATATGTAACCATTAGAAAAGAATATTTTTATATGTTTTTTAACAAAAGAAAATCAGGTATCAAACATTGAAACATTCAGTTGCAAAATTAATTCACAGGAATCATCCATATCAACAACATTTTAAAATTATTTAGGAATGAAAAGTAGAATAATTTGTTAGTTACTCATGACATGTCTAGGTTTATTTCATATGTATTTATTTTTCCTAATATTGGATGCCACAAATCATTTAATTCTCTCTATAGTACTTTACTTGTGAGAGAATATTTCTATCACCTTGAATTGTTGACAAACTTTTAGTTATTCTTCTGTCTCTAGCTCCATTACTGTCAAGGGATCCCTCTCTTAAAAGAAACAGCTAATATATAGTAACTCTGAACACACAATTTCTTACTTTATTAATGATCACTGCCCGAAAGTGATACATTTTATTTTTCATTTAGCCTATAATCACTTGATCACTTGATCACTTGAATCCCTTTATTCATAGACTTGCTCGAGCGGGAGCCAGTAATATTTTCTTAGCCTATAAAACTGAGCACAAATGTAAGACAGAAGCACCTTGATCACTGAGAATTAATGCTAATATCCCTTCCATTTCTCTATTTAACATATGTCTTATAGACAATAAAATAGCAATCTTAGGAAAAAGGTAATTAAATTTCAAATATATTTTAATGATTGAAACATATTTAGTTATATATTTAATTACAGTGATGTTAGGCCACTGGTGTGCTTAACAATACCGGGTAACAAGTTCCCTTCTACCTCCAAAACCAGAGGGCAATAGATGAAAACTCAGGAATCTGGTGCAGTTTTAAAAGACTTTACTATCACAGGTTCTGATATACAATCCAAGAATAGGAAAATCCCCGACTCTGGGTTCCCAACTAGGCTCAGGCCACATGTAGGCCAAGATGGCTGCCACCACATGTTGAAGCCCAAACGGACGATGGAGAGGACGGAGAGAGGAAAACGCCAAGGGAACACAAAATGGGAAAAAAAAAGGCCCCTTCTTCCTTTTCTAGCTTCTTTTTTATAGTCAAAAGCCCCCCTAAAAATCTTTCTAGCCCAGCCCATCATGGGTTGGGCTATCTAGAGATGATGCCAGGTAAATGACCCTTTTGAGATGTTGATCTTTAGGTGGGCCTTTGGCTCAAGCTTCACAAAAGCCAGAGCTCATCTCCAGAGGCAAAATCTCCCTAGCAGAGAGAGGAGGGGCATTTTTAATTCTCTAAGTAATGCAAGATATTTGTTTATTGATAGAAATTTACAACAGTTGCCATAAATTATTTGACAAATGTATAACTTGGCTACATCTCTAAAGCTATCTACAGGTTAATTCATTGGAATTATAGAATACTGGTTGACTCATTCAATCCCAAATGTCCCACTTTCTTCAATAAAAAATTGGAAAAATAAAAAAGATGAAAAGAGGTATAGTGGTAAGTATGCAAACTAATGGAAAAACTATAAAATAAATTAGGTATGTATTACTTTGCACATAGTTTTAAAAGTTATGATAGCTGTGAAGCACATGAATTTGTAAACACTTGCCAGTTACTAATGTTAAACAATATCTTCAACATATTTATCTAAATGACAGTATGAATTTCAGTCAATAGTTTTGGGCTTTTCATTCAAGATATTGTGATATCAGTAGACAAGATTTACTGTGCTATTTGATTTTAAACAAATCAGTCATCAAAAAAAGTTACAAGTAAGTTTAATATTAAAAGCACTGTTAATGATTTGAGCCCTGAGTACATTTACTACTTTATCTAAATAAGAAATTGAGTGCAGCAACTAAACACATATTTTAAGGTATATCGCTTAAAAGCAGCCTCTGTAAATGTGATTAAAATAACTATATAACATTTAATTACTTTACATCTAAAATTAAACTTAATTTTTAAAATACAAAAAAATGGATGACTTGATAACAAATCCATGTTCTTTATTTCTAAAAAAGCAATAAAAATGGCACTAGAAAGAGACCCTATTTATCTGTACCTACTCTGTTTCAAACTGTTCTTCATGTATGGTATATCTTAGAATTTCTAAACAAGTCTAAGTAGACAAATGACCCATTTCCCAAATTTTTCAATTTCCCAAATCAGATAGATACTTTGGTTTAGTAATTCTAACTATTCAAGGTGATGACAATGTTCTATACTCAGATTTTCTAGAAAAATAAAGGAAAAATGAATGAATGTCACACAAATAAATGCAGTCCTTCTATATCTGTCTCTCTCCTTCTGGCTAATTTCACTCAACATGATCCTTTCCATGTCCATACATTTATAGGCAAATTTCATAACTTCATTTTTCCTGACAGCTGCATAGTATTCCATTGTGTAGATGTACCAAAGTATGACTGAAACCCAAATATGAACATTTTATGAACATCTTAATAATTGTGTATCTCACGGTGGTATAATAAAATTAAAAAAGGGAAAAAATGAATGAACAAATGAACAAATGAATGAATAAATGAATGAATGTATGGAAGAATGAATGAATGAATGGGTGGATGGATGGATAAATGAATGAATGAATGAGTGAATGAATGAATGAATGAATGAATGAGCAAGGGAAATGGCTCTGAAACTTGGGCCAATTTTGGACTTGTTGGATTCCTGGATCTGATCTCTGCAACCACGTAGCAACTGGTGCACCACCAGGCATGATCCTGAATACTGGGTGTGGTCTCCATAAACAAGATAGGAGGAAATGATATGGGGGAATAAATGACAAAAATCTAAAGACTTACCATTTTTCTCTGGGAAAATCACATTCTTCGGATCACTCTCTGGAATTGGAACAACTCAGAGGATATTGGGAGAGATAAGTGCTGCAGATGGCAGGGACATTCAAAGGAAGAGCCTGGCTCAGGGCCATCCCAATTTAGACTCCCTCCTTACTAAGACTTGGATTGGATGAGAATGTTCCATATGAACTCCTTAAAATATAAAAGTCTACAAGTGCCAGCTATTTTCCCTAAGTTAGTGTGATTTAAATCCAGATCACGAATCAATACCTTCGGTGAGCTACCTAAGGTTGAATATGTTGAACAAAAAAGTGAAGCGTAGGGAATCCCTGCTGAACTGCCTGGACAGTGCCACTCTTTTGTGTAATCCTCTAGGGATTATCCTGGATTTTAGAGGTCTTTGGAGACTCCACCTCAGAAAGGGAGAAAGGCAGCACCAAAAGGGGAGCTGTCTCCCCAAAATATGTAATTGCTATAGTTCAGTTACAAGAATGTGCTAAGTATTTTTTCCTCAGTAGTTAAAAGCAGCTGAGGTTCTATTTTGTATGGTTCTTCTCTCCCTTGCAGAGATCTTAAGTTAAATAAGCTTCCCATCACCATTGCACCACTTCTGAATGTGGAACAAAAACTAAAAACAGCAGTGAAATAGGGTCCCTGGGCTTCCCTCGAGGTATTGCAGATGTGGCTGTGGTGCCCTGTTGAGTCGGCAGGTGGCAGACAGGAGACAGGCTTGTCTACACCCAGGGCTCTGCCCCATGGGCCCCTAGATGGCTGGTGGTCTGGTGGTCTGACATAGAAAAAGACTGGACCCCCTGCCAGAGCCATGGCACAGCCTGGCAAGCTATCCATGGTGTATTCAATATGCCAAAAAACAGTAACAATAATGGAACTCATTCCTAACTAATGGAAATGTTACTGGTGCCCTGCTTGAGCAAATCGACGATGTTACTGGAGCTCGCTTGATCAAATTGATGATAAACGGGAACATAGTGATAATGATAGTGATAAGGAATTATAATTGAATATCAATGCACTTGCCTTGAATGTTTGGGCTCTGTTTGAAAACCTGGTACCATGTAGCGTATCCCTCAGCATCGCCAGACTCATTCCTAAGCATAGAACCAGGAGTAAACTTTGAGCACTACTAGGTGCAACTTGAAAACATTCAGAAGAAAATACAGGCGCATATCTTTGTCAAATGCAATTCTTAAAAAATGTAAGTTTCAAGTAAATATACCTTCTACAAATAATATAACTATGGCATTTTATTTAATGCAAATGGACTGTTTAAAACTGGAGTGTTACTAATGAGCACTGAAAAGTATCACTATGCTCTGAAAATTATTAGAGACAATTTTTTGGTTCCACAAAGATCATGAAGTTTAACTGAGCTCTAAAAGTTAGGAAGAGGCAGAGGCAACCTATACGTGTAAAGGAACAGAACATTTTACACAGTAAAAGGAAAGACAGTTCACTTTAGAGGTCAGGAACAGAGGAACAAACGCAGCAGAGTAGGGGATGAACAAGGCCAATTACACAAAGGTGAAATGTCGTGACAGAGCAGCAATATTTATGACCAACATGGGTGAGTGGCAGTAATGAATGGGTGATGATTACCCATAGATCTCTTTGGGTACAAGGATCCTTACTGGGAGCATAAGGAAGAGGCAGCCATTGGCCTTTTCATCAGATACATAGTGACATTAAGGAAGATTAGGGGCAGATTAGGAAGCTTGAAGATATCTGATGAAAAGATAAGGAACTATTCAGATATTTTCTAATAATCTTTATTGATTGACATTCCCACTAAAAAAATCTTACTAGGGTCTCTTTAGAACTCTGAAGAAAGATCAGTAAGACACAGATTGATGTGATCCATTAAAAATTCATTGTTGTATACGTATAGTATGGCATGCAATGTCTATCCTGGACTCAACTTCTTCAAGAACTCACCACTTATAAAACCAGGTTGTCTCACCTATCATGGCTATTGTGATGGATAATTTAAGTGAAGGTACAAGATATGCAAGAATTCTCGGTACAAATGACCAAATGTGAATTATTTACTACTTGTATTAAATAACTAAAATACCACAGGATTTGAATCTAAAGATAAATAGTGAGTTGAGTTCCCAGAGACACATGTGACGGAAAAGAGTGACTCATGAATCAGAATTTCCTGAAGATTGTGTGCACTCGAGGCTGGAATCAGACTCTTAACTGTTTGTACAGTCCCACCAAACCAAAAATTATTGCTAAAACATTTTCTTGTCTTTGTTTAAAACATCTTTATGTATATACACAAAATTATTATTAGGAAAGGTAGAATACAGCTGAACATGATTAAATTAATCTTGGGATTTAACATTATAACTTGAACATTTTTGACCATACTATTAAAGACATTTAAAAACAATGCTTTATGCTTCAATAATTTTTCATACTCTATAATAGCAACATTATATTCTTAATTTAAAAACTGAGGTTGAAATTTGCAGTGTGAGGTTCAAATATTAAATATACAACATGAGTAGTAGTGACAACTATGTACAGTAACAAAATCTTGATTTCAATTACCCTAAAAAAGAAATTATTTCATGCTCCTACCTAATCAATTTCCACCAGTCAAGAAATACTGTCTCTCATTTCTATCAGCATAAATGAGCTTTACTTATTTTATAACTTCCCAAAGGAAATCATGCTGTGTTCTTTCTGTGCCAACCTCTTTGATGAAGAGTGATATTTTTGAAACTTGTCTTGCATGCATATCAATTTTCCTTTTTTTTATTGGTGGCCTATACTGGTATTATTAACTGCATAATTTCCCTACAAGCCCCATTACTATATAGCTTTACCCTTAGCTTCAGGATTCTTCCTTATAACTAGTAACAATAGGAATCTCTGTAGTAATCTATTCAAAGATAGAGCTTATCCAGTGGAGAAAGCACTTAAGTTACAAGTTGAAACAAATGAGCAAACACACAGTTCAACTATTAAAAACTAGAACATCTAGAGACCGTGAGCATAGCATCTAGTCTTATGTGTACTCAACCCAGATTCCATCTCCTGCACCACATAATGATCTTCTGAACTTCTTTTAGGTCTGATCTCTGAGCCCAGAACCAGGAGTAAACCCTAGGCACTGCCAAGGTTTACAACCTCTATCTCTTCTTAGTTTTTAATCAGTTTATTTAAATCAAGAAATAAATAAATAATTTTATAAAAGAAGATAGGGCAGAGTTGTACAGAGAGATATTAGCAATTGCTTCACATAAGTGCGGGGCTAGAATGTCTGAAATCTGACAGTATACAACTAGATTGAAAATGCTAGCATTTTTTTAATTTTTATAACCTTGAAGTAATTAGTTAATTAGAGGAGCCTCACTCACCTCACAGAAGGTAATATCATTTGCATAAGATAAACTGATTAGAGATGTCACTGACATACTTTTGCAATAACATCTAAATTAGTATGTGATTAAACAACTTTGTATTAAGGCCTAACCGCTAAAGCATACAATACTGGATAATAACATTATTTTAGCTGTTACTTTATAAATTGTCAAGTCATAGTGCTCTAGTGCATTTGACATTTTAATTAAAAATCTTTGCAATAATTTGAAAATGTCTCTGTGTATGTATGTGCGTGTATGGCAGTAGTTGAAAATTTAAGATATTAATGTCCTAATTTTATTATCAACGATATTTAAGACTATTCTGCAAAATAATGGCATGAAATTTTAGTTAAGAAAACTAAATTTCTTCAGCTTCTTTATGGGTGACAGTCAGCAGTCTTAGGACTTCCTACTGCCCTGAGCTCATGGTCCTTCCTAGCAGGTTGAGGAAACCATATGGAGTGTTAGGTCTCACATCTAGGTCAGATGCTTATAAGGCAAGTGCCTTACTTATTGTATCATCTCTCTCAAGTCTTCCCCAAGAAGACTCATTTTTTGATAGTATAAAATTCTATTGTAAGTTTAAAAAATGATTTTCTATGGCTATTGTGCAGACATTTAAAATTTTTTGATTATCTAGCTTCTCATACTTTCAATATAAGTGCATTTAAAAATAATTCCTGCACTATCACTTTCAAAAGAATAAATTCAGCATGTTAATAACTTTTCCCTTTCATTTCTCTGGATATGACCATACATGGGTTTGAATCTTGTCTCCTAACTCCTCTGAGATTTGTTCTGAGCAATTCAGATAGAGATGCTGTCATCTACCAGAGTTGATTGGAATTATGAGAATAAAAGAACAAACTTATTCCAGTAATAGTAGCGTCAATCTGATCTAAGTCCGTGTTACTGTATAACGAAATGCTAGAATAGGAGGCCATGGCCGTGGCCCAACTGTGCTTTCATACATCTGACAAGGAAGCATGCACAGCAGTAAATAAAGTCAAGAATGTAACAAGCATGTGGCCAGTGTGTCAGCTTTCAAGCTCTCTCAAGTCATATGTTGAAATCATTCTCTACAAAGAGAGACAGAAGTGAGACAAGGGCTTTTCAGTAAACCCAAGAAAAGTGATTTTAGCAGCTATTGTCCTTCCCACATATTTTTACTTTTCCTACATATTTTTACTGATCAAAAGAGGATCAGGGGTTATTCCTGGCTCTACACTGGGGAATTATACCTGGCAGTGTTGTGGAACACAGGATGCTGGGAATCAAACCTGGGTGAGGTATGTCAGTGAGCAAGATAAACATCCTACCAACTATGCTATTGCTCCAGCCCAATAGCTATTGTTCAGTCATTAGCCATATTGGAAAAAAAAGCAAAACTATTAGCAATAAGTGCTATTGATGTACAGAGCCTACTCATTGACTTATTCAGGGTAAAATAATCTGAAACATAAATCTGATATGCTTTATGAAATTTCTAGTGCAGCTGATATAAACTTTAATGTGAAAACTTTGTCTAGTGTGGTGTCAATTTATAGATCAAAAGTCGACACACATTCATAAACACATTACTTATGCTGCATTGATAAATACTAACAATTAGAATATTATCATGAAAAGAACATGCAATTTTACCATTCCATATTATTACTTGAATAGCAAAGTGTGGAATAACAAAGTAAAAACCAGCCAGGAGCTCTGGGTCACTTTAACTCAGACATAGCACATTTCTTATTCCCTACTTCTCTACAAATATTGCATGTGGGCCTCACAAGCGGTGTGCAGGAGGCCCTAGAATGCCACCCAGATTCTAGGCCAACTAGATTGAATGTTGCCTCCAAAGGACATTTTCAGATCTTGTAGCACAGAGGATTACCTAAGATTTTGAGTCTCTGGGTCAGAACAGGTAATGCTTGAGGTATATTGTGGTTTGGGTCACCTGTCAGGTATGTGTCTTAACCCTAAAGCTATTTGTCTAACCCCAACATTCTAGAACTTTAAGATTTAATTGATTCTAGAGTCCTGTGACGATGACTAGCAGGCTTTTATCTTCAGCATATTATAATGCAACAACACCATTAGATGTGCTATTTATTTCTATTCATAAGACCACAGTTGCATCCTTGTTTGACTGCACAAGTATGCAATCACAAGTAGTTTTTGAGGTTTAGCTATAAATTAAGGGAGATCATTTTATTAGTATAATTATCTCAAGCACAAATGTTATTAACATTTCTCAGACATGAAAATTGAGTGGACTGAGAAAGCTAAAGACGTGGCACTACACCGATTGCTTCACGAGTATGTTTTATCATATACACAGAAAACTAGAAGGCAATGAAATTTGCTTCAAGTAAATACTGATTAGTAGTTGTTCCTCATTCCACAAGATTCTGAATTATGTTTGATAGTCTTTTAAAAGCGATACTGAAAATATTCCTCTGAAGTATTTATTTCAGAGCAGTGTTGGAAACAGCAAAAAGTAGTTCTGAAGCAATTCTCAGACTAAGAAATAAAGCAAATGTCAACCTCTAAATTAATTCTAAGAAATGGTTTACTATTATGAGATTCTTGCTGCCGACCTAATTTTAAAAACTCCATTTCCTAAAAAGAAATCGAACTAGAAATGCTCTCAACTTTATTTATATAAGCTTTCACTTCCTTTTCCTTTGGCACAATTAGTGTAAATGAATCTCATTTCAGTGTTGGAAGAGTACTAACAATTCTTTTTTGGCAGCTTACAAAAGAGGAAATACAATAAATCAGTTATTAACATGAAGGATTTTTTAAAACTTTTCTTTCTCCTGCAAATATTAGCAATTGGAACTGTAACTCACAGCTCAGAAGACTGGGATAAAACCAGATGTGTTGTAGCTTTGTAAATGGACTAGATTGATAGTATTGATATAATGCATTCAAAGACAGTCATAAGAAGAAATGCATGCATAGGATCTCCCTAGTCCTGGAGTGTTTTTGTCCTTATCTGTTTTATTCCTTGACTGGTAAAGGATTCTGGTAGAGTTCAAACCAAACAACGCCATCAGAATGTCTCTTTAGAACAAAAAAGCTAATTATAATTCCACTAAGATAACCAAGAAATATTATTGATCGATATCCAACACACATCACCTTATGCATGACTCTGGAGAGACAATAAGAAAAGCAGAAAAAAAATAAATTACTTGAAAATCAATTTTGTTTATAACTGAGAATGTAAAATTTAGTGTAAGACTGTATGAATTAACATAATATAAAGTTGCAGTTCATATTATCTAAACCAATTTTGACATTGCAAACTGGAGACAATATTCACAGCACACATATAAAACATGAATCATCAATGTAGTCAAACTGGCACCAGTAAATTATGAATTCATGACTTTTTCTTTGTCTCATAAAAGGTCTTGCTTCTTGCTCTGCACTCAGGAACCGTTCACGGTGGGTTTCCCACCACATGCAGTGCAGATGGTCTAACCCAAGTCTTCCATATGCAAGGCAAGCACCCTATTGGCTGGACTTTTGCTGCAGTCCCATGAACTCATCTTTTCTAAATAGTTATTATTATGGTTAAAGTTCTTCACAACTTGTACTTCTCACATGTGGAATATCACGCCTCACTCAAGTGGAGAGAAGGAATCCGGAGTTCTGACCTCCGTCGCTATTCCAGAATCAGGGACGCTGTCTCGTTTGCCAAGGCATGGAAAATCAGATGGGCTGGACATGTAATGCGATTTGGAGACAACCGCTGGTCAAGAGCTATTACCAACTGGTTCCCACGGGATGTCAAAAGATCACGTGGCCGCCCACCTACAAAATGGTCATACTTCCTTGTAAAGACCCTGAAGGAACGGTTTGAGGCCTTCATATTCCTGAATCAACCCGATGCCATTGGGCTACATTAGCACGTGATAGGGTCCAATGGAAATGTTACTGGCGCCCGCTCGAGCAAATCGATGAATAATGGGATTCAAGTGATCAAGTGATCAAGTGACTCCTCACATGATACCCCAACAAACTGAGTAGTACTCGGTATCTGGCTTGTCTCAGTGTAAGGCTTTGTACTTTATACCTTAAAAGTCTGTCCTACAGCTTTTATACAGTTTTTCAGAATCAAAATAACAGCATCCATTTTTTAAGGAAAATTGGTAGTAAATTCAAAGCAATTTACTGTATCCTTTGCTTCATAGAAACTTGTCAATAAAAATCAATTTTAGTCAATATCTTTTGAATATTTTCTGCTGGTGAGATTCACCATTAGAAATACTTGACAGTCTATAAATGACATGTTGCTTTTACCTTTCTTTTTAATATTATTTGATTTAGAAATCTCGCGTGAACACCAATACTTACACAGGAACTGTGGAATTGGTAAGCATATTATTTACCATCTCATAATTTATCAACTCCAGAATCATTTTTTACCCTTATCTCTTCTTTACAATAAATTTGAAAACATAATCCTACTCCTTTGGCTTCTCTGATTTTCCTACACATTAATTTTGATTATGAAAGCAAGTCTAGGCAAGGCTATATATAATGTGAAAATTAGCTGCTGCCTTCTTGGTGCATGGCTCCTATTTAAGCATTCCACACTGTGTTTGCTTTCTCTTGGGCTGCATCAGTGATCATGGTTAGTTTATTATCTGCTCTGACACTTTGCTATGTTTCAGACACACTTGCATCTCTTATATTTCTGCATTGAAAAATTGTCTTTTCTCTCTACATATACTCTCCTTATCTTATTTTGACTGAATTTTTTATGTGTTTTTCTTCCACAAGGTCACTTGGCTGGTTATTTTTTGCTCCATAATCTTAGCTGCTTTATGCAGAGTTAATTAGTACAGAGAATAGTCCATCTGTTTGCCTGCCTAATATTGTCTCTTAAATTATTCAAATTTTAACACTAACCAAGAAATCTCTACTAAGAATAATAATGCAGTGGTCATTTAAATTAAATTTAATTGGTGCAACTGAATAGGGAAATGATGGGTTTTGCCATCTTTTTAGTCATGATTGCATAAAACTTTCCATTCAGTCTCAATTTAGTAACAAATTTGTTAATCTGTCTGCACAGATAATCCCATTATATTTGATTTGAATGTGTTTTGAGTTTACCTTCTACTTTTTTAGGGGTGGAGAGTTGCACAGTGATGTTAAGTGGTTACTCATGATTCTGCACTCAGGAACTTCTGATAGTTTCAGGAGACATATCAGGTGCTATGTTTCAAATCCACATCACCTGAGTATCACTGTTTCCTGTATCACTGTCTTTCCATTTATCATCGATTTGCTCAAATGGGCACCAGTAACATCTCTATATGTCCTGTCTCATGCTAGTAGAGCCCAAGGGCATCTGCTTGCTTCAGGAACATAAAGAGCCACAAACCATTCCATCAGGTCATGGGAATGAGGTCTATAATTGTTACTGGTATTTGGCATATCAAATATGACATGGGTAGCTTGCCAGGCTCTGCCATGTGGGTGGCATACTCTTGTAGTCACCTCTGATCTCCAGCATTTATTGATGAACTGTGTGGCCACTTGGGGCTGCAAGAGCCAGGCTGTGATAGGCTCTTCTGCTGCGTGGAGTTCTGACGAGAGAGAAGTCCGGATGTGGAAAATGGCGGCCCTCATGGAGTTGGGGGATTGTCTGGCTTCTTGTGAGGCTCTCCTGGGGTGGCGGGCCAGGGCTAGAACCCACCATCCCTCCCGGGTGTCTCATGAGTGGCTGGGCACAGGGAGAGCCAGTAGCAGCTCTGCCCCATGTCTGTGAGTCTCTCATCACCTGAGTGCAAGGCAAATACCCTACTCACTGTACTGTCACTCTCATCTCTCTCCTACTATTCTATAGCTTACAAAGATTAATTATAAGGTTAAATACTAGAGTGCATTTTGATTTAAAAAGGGTGTAAAACAGATTGAATTTCAAAAATATTAGATCATACTGTGTATTCTTTTATACTTTCATATTTATTGTTAAACTATACAATAGATTTAAGCTTTAGTTGACATAGATGATGACGCAGATGATGCCATAACTACTGTAAGCTTGAGCCTAACCAGTTTCCCAGCATCCTCTGTGGTATAGGAGTCCCCAACAGTACCAGAAATAACCCTGAGCTCAGAGCTAGGAGTATGCCCTAAACAGGACTGGGGGCAATTTTAAATTAAATCTAATTTAAATTAAATTCAATGCCAATAAAATTTAATTTAAATGACCACTTTCCCTACACTCCTCTCTCTTCTCTCAAAAAAATAATAATTTTGTTGATTTTAGAGATGTCAAATAAATGTATCACTAAGCACTTTCTCAATTAAGGAATAAAAAGGTATTTATTCTAGAAAAACTGACTTTCAGTAAGTTCATTGAATCTTTAAATTACAACTAAATTTACTTTTAAGCATCTTTTTCTTACCTGATGAGGTCAGTGATTCTCAAACACTTAAGATTAAAACAGTATTTTCCCAAATAATACTTTTTAAAAATACTACCGTGAAAAAATATTATTATTTATTTATTTATGTATTTATTTTTTGCTTTTGGGGTCACACCCAGCAATGCTCAGGGGTTTCTCCTGGCTCTGCACTCAGGAATTACTCCTGGCGGTGCTCGGGTGACCATATGGGATGCCGGGGATCGAACCCAGCCTGGCACAGGCTGGCCGCGTGTAAGGCAAACGCCCTACCCACTGGGCTATCGCTCTGGCCCCTATTTTTTAATAATTGATTTTAAACACCATGATTTACAAAGTAAATCACTTTACTTTGTAATTTTCAAAGTAAAAATTACAAACTTTTCCACAGTACAGTTGCTGGAAAGATTCATCATTCAGCAACAATCCCACCCCCAGTGTGCCCCCACCACCACCAGAGACCCGCATTTCCCTCCCACCCTACATATCCCTCCCGATGCCTGCTCACTTAGCCAGAAACAATTATGTTGATCCTTACAGCTCATATAAGGGAACAGTAATGATAATGTCATGCCTTTTCTTTTCTTGGCTTGGCTGATGTGTGGGAACCTGGCCAGTTTCTGTTCACTTTCTAGGTTTCCAGAACACATTGGTTTTCTACTAACAATTCCAGATATACCATCACTACAACTACTGACAAAACTTATTTCACATTTATCTCAACATCTATTTGAGCTATTCCTATTCATACACTTGAACAATCCATTCTATATTGGTTGTTGGAGCTAATTCTCTAAATACGGTCGATGAACATGGTGTTAGACAAACATCAATGGAGATTCTCAAATCTCTGTTGTGCCACTTGAGTCCACTGTATAGAAAATTACCAAGGTGGTCCCCAGACCACACCTCGTGCCCACACACTTCATTTCTAGGAAATGTCATGAGATACCAGTTAGATGAATACACTAGATTTTGAGATAATGCATGGGCACTCAGACCCGTGCGCCATGGGGGTACATTGAATCCCTCATGAATGGTCCCAGCCTTTAGCAGTTCTGGTAGGGCCCACCGAGCCTTTTCACAGGGCATTGAATTGGGGGAGGGCACCCCTAGTTTCAGATTCCCAGGAAACCTTGTGTATTCGCTCACCAAGTCATGCATACCTGGCTTGAACTAGACTATTCCGTTGGGTGTGGCTCTGCTGAGCTGTGGAGTCCAGCACTTGAAAGTGGCTTCAGTTGTGATGCATGAGGTTTTCAGCCTCTGGAGATCTGACCGGGAGGCGGGGGAGCCCAGCCCTGGGCCCCTCTGGGGCTCCTCATCAGCCTAGCATAGACTGAGCGGGCTGCAGCTCAGCCCTGTGCTCCTCCCTAAAAATATAATAAATATTTTAAAAAATCTTTTAAATTCGAATATGAAAACCTTAAAAATGTTTAAAACTACCATTAGAGTGAAGTAAAATGTTGCTGAGTTTTGTGTAGTCTAAATGCTTCGACTATTCCTATTCATACACTTGAACAATCCATTCTATATTGGTTTTTGGAGCTAATTCTCTAAATACCGCTGATGAACATGGTGTTAGACAAACGTCAATGGAGACGCAATGCTTCTACTATTGCTAGTTTTTGATTTATACCTTCGTAAACATGTCCTCTTCATGATCCAATTAGATTCTTATTGTATGCTCAGGGATAGGACAATGGTCATTAAAATCAATTTAACTTTTCTTTTTTCTTGATTCTGTCACTCAAAACAAATAGGAACAATGATGGTACAGTGTGTAAGGCTCTTCCATCCAGACAACTCATTTGGTCTTCTGAACCCTGCCAGGAGTGATCTCTGAGCAGACATTCAGAGATAAACCCAGAGCACCACTGCGTGTAGCCCAAAAGCAACAAATCAGACAAATCTGTGTCACAATATTTTTTGGAAAATTGTCTGCCTTTGATCTAATTCTTATATTTAAAAATACAATCATGTGACATTTTCAGGGCTGGAGCAATAGCCCAGCAGATAGGGAGTTTGCCTTGCCTACGGGGCAGGCTCATGCAGGCCCGGGTTCGATCCCCGCCATCCCATATGGTCCCTCAAGCACCGCCAGGAGTGATTCCTGAGTGCAGAGCCAGGAGAAACCCCTTAGCATTGCCAGGTGTGACCCAAAAAAGAAAAAAAAAATCATGTGACATTTTCAATGACCTAAAATAATAAATCTCTGTGACCTCAAAATCTAATATATCTAATGTCTGAAGTCTAAACATGCGGGGGCAGCTTGATTAGTAGTATAGTGGGTCGGGCACTTGACCTTGAATGTGGTTGATCACAAACTGGGTTTTGATCACTGGCACCACGTAAGTATCAAGTAGGACGAGCCCTTCTCAAAGAGATCTGTGAGGGCAGAGCCCAGAGAACTACAGCTAAACCATAGTGGTTGGAGAACACTTCAGAACAGGGGAAGAAACATTCTCTCTCCAGTTAACTGACTGAATTGTTTAACTGAAGTGAATAGAAGCCTTACATGATTAAAATAAAAGCAATTTTTTTTCACCGTGGTCTCTAACACAATGGGCTGTAGAAAACATAGTCAAAATGAAACTCATTTCTTTATTCTGATTATCCATATATTATCATTCATCCTTGACATATGCACACTGATGAAACAAAACACAATGGACAAGTATCTTTTAAGCAGTAGATGTTTTCTTTTCATAGTGTTAAGTGCTGGGAAAAGCAGTAGCAAGGCACATTCCAAGTCAGTATCCAAGTCAATTCAAGTCAGTATTGTTGGAGCTAATTCTCTAAACACGGTCGATGAGCATGGTGTTAGACAAACGCCAATGGAGATTTTCCATTGAAATCCTAATTTGGATCATATGTATCTATTTACCTGCTACCTGCTGAAAGATTTGTGTGTGTGTGTGTGTGTGTGTGTGTGTGTATGAAAAAGGATTTTTGAGTCTTCCAGAAAGGAGCTAATAATATTAAGGACACAAATTATTGAGTTCAGACCTTTTCTTCCAAGATCCAATCACTTCTGAAGGTGTGACCTCCAGAAAACATCACATTTGAGATTAAATTTCAACAAAGGCATTTTAGTGGGACCAATTCAGTTGATAATCAGGGCAATGACATCTGTTTTTCAGATCTAGCTAGTCTTTAATATTACATCAAACATGTATCTCTTAACAGCAGTGAGTCCCGCTATTCCTCCTGGGAACACTGCCAGAAGGCACATTGAAAAATAACATTAAAAAACCTTTCAAACTTTACACTTCTATGTTCTATTTAAAGTGACATTATCTTGCACATATTATAAATTGGACTGCAATAAACATGGATGCGCATATAATTTTTCAATTACTGTTTTTCTGTTGTTTTGGAAGAGACATAAGATAGATTCAGAGGAACATGGCAGATCCATTCTTTATATGAAATATTCATACTAATTTCCTTAGGCCTGAATCAATTTACATTCTCAGCAACAGAGTATGTGGTTTTCTTTTGCCCTACTCAAGCAACAGGTGTTCGTGACCTTTGTGATTTAGGCCAACCTCAGAGGTGTGAGGCAATAGCTCATTATCTTTTAGATTTGTGTTCCTCTGATTGTCAATGATAATATTTTCTGTGCCTTGTAGCAATCTGCAATCCAAGTGGTTTGTGGAACAGATGAGTGATTAAAAATTATTTATCCATATGCATACATTCAACAAGGAAAACATGAAAGTGTGCTGTTTTGAACAACAGAGAATGTAACTGGAAGAGTTACTATAAATGAAATGTCAAAAGGAGAAAGACAAATATCATAAGATGTAATTAAAATGGGTGCTACAGAGAAACATAGAAGGTAACTGAAAATAAATTGAAATATTAGAATGCTGAACTCAGACCCAGAACTGAGTCTATTATATGGGAAGTAGCAAGGGACTTGAAGTTGGGGTCGTGTTGGAGTGATACAGGAAATTTTGTGGTGGTTGTGATATGTCAACATATATTTTAAGTGCTATGAAATGGAACGGCTAAAAACCATAAGTTGTACCTCAGTATAAATAAAATTTAAATATTTTAAAGCTTCAGAAAAATGAAAAGAAAATTTATCCTTTTGATATACTTAAGGCTTGTCACTATGAACAAAGCTTGGCTTTATCAGTTAAAAAGAAAAAAACTAAGAAAATGTGGCAATGGCAATCTTAATGATTTCCATTCATTACTAAACATTCCTTAAACCTAAAAATTTTAATTATTTATAATTTTAACAACAACCAGAAAATTGATGCAGAGATTCTAAAATACATGGTATACATAGAGTACTTACACACTTCTTTTTCCCTGTGTAAATATAGAACAGCTATTAGGAAACCACCTAGCTGATACCTTCATTTAATTATTTTTCTTCTGACAAATCTGAATGTATTGTAAACATTTTTATTAAGCAATTTACATTGTTGAATTGAGTATCTTCAATGTGCCAGCTATTGAACATTATTAAGACCCACCTGACCTAAAATAAATGAGACTTCAACCACTAAGTTCATAAAAATGTTTCCTTTATAAGAGATAAATCCCAACACTAATGCAGGAGGGCTCACTTAACGAAACAAATATTGCAATCTTCTTGGGAACTACGGCTAATGGAGAACTAGATATTGACCAATAGTTAAAGTGGTGAAGGGCAAGCTAAGTATATCAAAACATAACAATAAATTAATGAGTGTTTATAAGACTGTGAGACCTTTACCATTATTTAAAGAAAATAAAATGTGTTATAAAATGAAATGCAGTCATATTTAAAGTAGCCTTGTACATCAAACCATGTTTCTCTTTATAGGTGATAGTAGAGCTTTAAACTAGTGGTCCTATATATATATGTGGATATATATATATATATATGTGGAATATATATGGGATATGTATATATACATATATATGTATATATACATATAAGCATATAAGCACACATGTATACATACATCATACATATGTGTATATATGTGCATGTGTATATATGTCTATAGACACCTAGATAATTAGTATTTAAAAATAAGTATAATAGTTATACTTTTCTTAGATGTTTCTGATTTAACGTGTTAAAGAAAAGCCACACACTTCTAGATTTTGTATCTAGAGTACCATTAGTAGATGTTTATTTAAGTAGTTAATTTTGGCATCAATAGCAGCAATGTATTTCAATAAATGATATAAAGTCAAAAGGAACATCAAGTGTTATCTAAATTAATCAGGCAAGAGATAACATGCTCTGGGGCCAGAGCAATGGTAGAGTATAGATTGCTTGCCTGCATGCTGATCACCCAAGTCCAATCCTTATATGTTTCCCTAACCCCTCTAAAAGTGATACCTGAGGGCAGAGCCAGAAGTAAGTCTTTAGTATTGCTGAGTTTCGCTCCAAAACCAGTCCTCTGAATAAGAAATAATATGTATTGACAAAATCCTGGAAATAGGAATGAAAAATAAGTCAGTTGAAAATGATACAGAATACATCTTTTTTTTTAAGTGTCAGATTTGTTTGCGAGAATTTGAACTACACTTATGATATGGAACAAGAAAACTATGAAAAATTCAAATATATAAGCAACAAATGCATTAAAAATTGTCATTTAAAACATTATTTCTGTTACATAATTAGATATATATATAAGTTTGAGAGTTTGAAACTGTCGCAAATTATGAATGGGAATTGCTAGGTGTAAAAGTGACTTGAATTAAACAGAACCAGAAATAGATAAGGACCTTAGCTAAAGCCCCAAATAAGCAAAACCTTGAGTAAGGCCCCAAATAAACTCAAAATAAACATAAGCAATTTTATTACAGACCTATATGGACATTGATATAAACACTTTTCTCAGCACCAGTTTTCACATGAGTCATACCTCTAAATTTCTAATGTCTCTAAAATTCTCTGTACTCTATAAATGCTTTATTCCTTTTTCCTAGATGGAAATATATATATAATATATAAACCCACCCTGCAGCAGTTTTTTTTTCAATCTGGCCCAGGTATGCTGATCCAGAGACTTACAGACACGGGGCAGAGCTGCTACTTGCTCTCCCCTATGCCCAGCTGCTCACAAGACACCAGGGAGGGATGGCAGGTTCTAGTCCTGGCCCACCACCCCAGCAGAGCCTCACAACAAGCCAGATGAGCCCCCCAATCCATGAGGGCCGCCATTTTCCACATCCGAACTTCACTTTCATCAGAACTCCACCCAGCAGACGAGCCTATCACAGCCTGGCTCGTCGGCGGCGCTTGCAGCCACGTGGTTCATCGATAAATGCTATATTTAGAGGTGACTACAAGAGTATGTCACCCACATGGCAAGTCTGGCAAGCTGTCCATGTCGTATTTGATATGCCAAATACCAGTAACAATTTTATTAGTTCATTCCCATGACCTAATATAATGGTTTGAGCCTCTTTATGTTCCTGGAGCAAGCAGATGCCCTTGGGCTCTACTAGCATGAGACAGGACATATGGAGATATTACTGGTGCCCGCTCGAGCAATATATCGATATATAATATATAAATTGTCTTCCTGTTGGTCATCGATTTGCTTAATTGGGCACCAGTAACATCTCCATTTGTCCCTGTAGTGTGCTAGTATAGCTCAAGGGCCTCTGTTTGCTCCACGAACATGAAGAGCCTCAAATCATTCATTCAGGTCACGGAAATGAAGTCTATAATTGTTTCTGTTTTTGGCATGTCAGATATGACATGGATAGCTTGCCAGGCTCTGCCTTGGGGATGCTCTCATTTTTTGCATTTACTGATGTACCACAACAGGGAAGGCCAGTAGCAACCCTGCCCCCATGTATATGGAGCCTAACCCCAGCTCCATCTCCATGGAAACCCTGTGACTTTAGGCTCTTATAGCGTGGGGCTCAGACGAGCCTGTCTTCTCTTTTGGGTGGAGCTCAAGAGAGCTGTGGAATCCAGACGTTGAAAATGGCTACCATCATGGTGCAGGAGTTCCTCTGACTTCTTCCGACATTCTATTGATGTGGCAGGCCTGGTTCAGAACCTGCCCTCCCTCCTGGGCTCCTCATGATTTGCCAAGCACAGGGAGAGTCGGTAGCAGCTTTGGCCTGTGAATCTGTGTCTCTGGTTCACTACTGACAGCTGGGGAGCAGTTTGCCGTTAGGTCTACTGGGTATCCCAGATGGGATGAAGGTGGGGGGAAAGGGCCCCTAGTGCATCTGCACGAAAAACTGGTGACTTTAGTCCAGGTTATAATTATATTGATATATCACTTGTATCACTTCACTTGTCTTCCCATTGATCATCAATTTGCTTGAGCGGGCACCAGTAACGTCCCCATTTGTTGGGATTGAGGTCCATTATTGTTACTGTTTTTGGCATATCAAATACACCACCAGTAGCTTGCGAGGCTCTGCCATGACTCTGTGTTCATTCCAGGGGGCCCAGTATTTTTCTATGTCAGACCATCAACCATCCAGGGTCAACAGGACAGAGCACTGGGTGTAGACCAGCCTGTTTCCTGTCTGCCACCTGCAGACGCAGCCAGGCACCATAGCCACACCTGCAACTCTTCCAGGGACAGGTAGCTGATATTGATATATAAATGTATGTATTCACTTCAGTATTTAGGTTTGTGGTGACACAATTCTAAATGTCTGACGAATACGTAGAACATAAATATGACTTCATGTAGAATAGAAAAGCTAATAAATGGAGTCCAGATTCTTTCTTTAGGATTTTTGGTCCTTTCTGTACAACAGTCTCACTCTCCTAGGATAGTTTTTTTTAATATGCATATGAGATTTACTGATATTCCACTCAACTTGCTAGTAAATTGTGTAAGTTAGAAAAATGTCAAAGTAATATATTTTTCTACATACAAATTATATTTTATCAATCAAAAAACTAATTGTAATGTTAAAAAAAATCACATGAAGATTAGCTGTGTTGAGTGAAAGTCAAGCTGATGCATATATAGATATATGGATTTTAAATTTGTGTCATTTCTACATTATTTAGAAAATTACATTCTTGCAGCATGTTGCATTAAATTCAGAAACTATTCCAAAACCTCATATTGTATATTTCCTTAAATTTCAGGCTGCATTAATGAAAATCTTAGATAGAAAATAAAATATTTTAATAAAAGATAAACAGAAGTTAATAAGAAAGGTATAGTCACAGACCAAATCAACTACAAATTATTCTAACGATGAATCTTATAGATTATCTCTAGATATTTCATACATATGATCATATATATTAACCTTCATAAAAGCTTGCATAGTTTGATTTACATAACATCCAGCATGTGTATAATTTTTCCCATTCCCTTAGGCACCGAAATAGAATCCTCATTTTCTCTAAGTTGAATTTTCTCTGTTGAATTGCTGATGTCACAGATTTGCATTAAGCATAAGAAACTCTAGAGCAAAGAACATAATGATCCCAAATACTGACTTTTTGCTACAATAAGTTTAATGGATCAATCTCAATCTCCCCTGTAGGAGGACAAGTATTGTTGCCCATCAAGTCTTTTCTGAGAATGGTTTCATCTCAATAGTATGACCATATTCAATGCCACATCTGGCAGCAAACAGTCCATGTACTGCATGTATTTTCATAGTGAATCACTTCACACTGAGCAATGGAGCAGGTCAGGTGATGACAAATACCCCTGCCAGGCTTTAGGGTAACCAGGAGTTGTTAACAGATATGGGTGATTTCAGACTTATCTGGGTTTAAGATGGAAAAATACTATTTGTCAGCTTTCACTAGAAGCATAATGTCTACAAAATGTACGACAAGCAAGTTCAAGATTTTCATGTTTATCCTAGATTTGTATCCTTTTTAAATTTATTTTTATTATTAGTATATGATAGGCCAGAATTCAAAATTATGTTTGCCATATAAATGTATAAGGATAATTTTGAATAAATTTCAATTCCTTGTGCAAGGAGTGTGATTTACTAATTTCTGTGCTGCTCTGGTTTATATTCCACTGCTGTTTTCAGTCATGTTAATTCCCATCTATTGTGAAGAAACAAATGTCAAAGTAACATATGACATTTCCAGTATTAATTAGGAAAAAGAAATTATTTCCAATCTATCATAACATTAAACTCTGTCATCTCCTGATCTTTGCATCTTATGATTCTTTTCCCTCATTCTAAGATAAATGACATTCACATTTTATAAACAAACTTCTTAGAGGATGGTATGAATTAACCTCAAGTGCTTCAAAATTATAATCAATTTCTTATCAATGTCAATATTTTCCAAACAGCATATACATGAGCTTATTTGCAAGAACTTACAGTGTGAAATGATCTTATGTTAGATAGTAATTACGTATTTTTACTTTAAATTACTGTATTTATGCACAATATTTAGATAAAGACATGTCATTTGATTAAACATTTAGTAGGACAGAGTTAAGTAGTTGAAGAGTGTTTTTCTTTTTTTCTTTTCTTTTTTTTTTTTGCTTTTTTGGGTCACACCCAGCGATGTTCAGGGATTATTCCTGGCTCTGCACTCAGGAATTACTCCTGGCAGTGCTTGGGGGACCATATGGGATGCCAGGGATTGAATCTGAGCCGGCACAGCCCAGCCACGTGCAAGGCAAATGCCCTACCTGCTGGGCTATTGCTCCAACCCCCTGAAGAATGTTTTTCAAATGTTGTGTGTATATAAAATATGTATTTGGTGATTGGGAACGTGATGCTTTAATTTAATTTTATAGGATGAACTTGAAAATATATTTATAAAAATGTGGGGCCAGAGCGATAGCCCAGCAGGTAGGGTGTTTGCCTTGCATGCGGCCGGCCTATGCCGGCCTGGGTTTGATCCCCAGCATCCCATATAGTCCCCTGAGCACCACCAGGAGTAATTCCTGAGTGCAGAGCCAGGAGTAAACCCTGAGTGTTGTCAGGTGTGACCCAAAACCCAAAAAAAAAACAAAATATATTTATAAAAATGTATCATTATTGTATTCTTCAAATCCACATCTTAGTGGCTGTGCTGGTCACTAGACAATATATAAATTAGCTTAAGTTTATTTTTTATATTCTTGTATTTGTGGTAGTTTGAGGTGAGTCCGAGGCCGTGCAGCGGCCGCGCAACGGGAAAGCGGGTTTCTCCTCTGCCGGGTGTACCTGTGTCTTAGGCTCAAGCATTCCTGGGTTTGAAATACTCTCCTCTGAAGGGCGGGTCTCTGCAGGGCGGGTCCTTGTAGGCTGGGTTTCTGACAAGCTGGGCTGGAGACTGGATTAATCTGTGGGCTGGAGACTGGATTAATATGCTGTGGGGAGATCTTACCAGCTGCAGAGTGTGGATTGTGACACAGATCGCTGCCAGCAAGGTGTGGGGGTTTCTCTGGGCTCCCTCCGGAGGCTTCATCGGGATGGTGGACTCGGTCGGAAGTTGCTCTCGTGGTCCATGGAGTGCAGGGGGTTCAACGGGGAAGCGGGTTTCTCCTCTGCCGGGAGAGGCGATTTGGAGACAACCGCTGGACTAGAGCCATTACCGACTGGATCCCACGGGATGTCAAAAGATCACGTGGCCGCCCACCTACAAGATGGTCAGACTTCCTTGTTAAGACCCTGAAGGAACGGTTTGAGGCTCTTCATATTCCTGAATCAACCAGATGCCATTGGGCTACATTGGCGCGTGATAGTGTCCAATGGAAATGTTACTGGTACCGCGCCGAGCAAATCGATGAATAACGGGATTCAAGTGATCAAGTGATCAAGTGATTCTTGTATTTATTACTCTTGTACAAATATTCATGTACATGAATTCTAAATTTTGATGTAAACATAAATCCATTCATTGAGAACAAGCAAATCTGATAGGAAATAGTGTACTTTAAATATTAAGTCCATGAAATTAAACTTTTGGGACCCAGTTTTGAGTTCATCTGCTTCCACCTTGTGTCATAGCTGCAATATGGAAACGTATAAATGAAAATCAAATCTCCTGAATGTCCATAGGGAAAAAAGCATCTATAGGCCCCACTTAGTAGGCTAAGTGCCTACTAACCATGGTTGGAGAAATGGGTTTGGGAACCAATACAAGAATATTATACCTCAGAGCACTTCTATGCCTGATGCTCTAAAAATGCTTTATATTCTTTGCCTTGTTGGTAGACAATCAAGGACTGCATCCAAAATCATGATTGCTATTCTTCAAACAACATCTGCCTCATTGATTATATACTTAAGTATGATTATTTTTCCAGTCAACCTAGAACATTGCATTCTGTTGTTAATGTTGCTTTGCCAAAGAGTGGTCAGGCTCCCAGAGATTTTTACCAGAGGTATTTAGGGGGACAATGGTGTTGGCAATCAAACTTAAAGGCAGCTTCTCACAAAAATAGTTGTATGCCAGTTGAACCATAGTCTCTGCTCCAAGTTGAAGCAGTCTTTACAGCTTATGTACCCACATCACCCTCTAGGAATGGAAAAAGCTTCATTGCCTCTTTCCCATACTGTCGTTCTACAGGAGTAGTTTCTACTATAGCAGATTTCATACAAAATAATCTAGATCTTCACCATCACATTTACTGTTGTATAGCCAGAAGATGGACATGTTGCAAAGATTGGATGAGTCATAGAGATAGTAACTGTGGCACCATTCTTCAGTAAATAAAAGATACTGCCTATGCAGATATTTCCATTTATGAATTCGTATTTGTAGCCTGAAAGGGTTTATCTGCTAAGCGTGACATAGTTTCTGAAAGGTGCTAGATGAAAGTGACACGTCCATCTTCAAGGAAGTCAAAGGACACTTTCTTGAAAGTTCAAGGGCTACTTAGATCTTTAAGTGATACTTAAAGTGGGATGAGCAAATGAAGCAAATGGAAGACTGGAAAAGGCTGCCACAGAAAAAGAAGATTATTTCTAGTATAACTGTTGAAATAACATATGCTGAAGCTAGCAGTAATACTGGTGAGTTTGATTTGACTCATTCTGTGAAAGATGTTCATAGTCAAGTTCAGATATTGCATAACCGTTGTCAAACCACCCTGAGCACACCAATCGCCATGTCAGTATGACTTCTCAGGACAAAGAATGTCACACCAAAATATATAGAGGTTGGTACAAAGAGATAATGCCATGGAGGATCTCTGCCAGAGGCAAAATTAGAGCACTATATCTATTATTCATCTGTTCACTATAGCTGAAGGAAGCAGAAAAAGAAAGAAGAGTGGAAGGTAGGAAGGAAGGAAAAGGGAAGGAATAAAGAAAAAGAAGGGAGGGAGGGAGGTGGGAGGGAGAGAGAGGGAGAGAGGGAGCAAAGTAAGGAGGAAGGAAGAGATGAAGGGGGATAAATACTTTGTAATTAACTGGTCTATTTGTTTTAATAAATTATTACTTTCCTTGTTGTTTCGGGGTCAAACACAGCGGTGCTCAGGAGATCATATGTGGTGCTGTCTATCAATCAACATTTAACATCAAGGTAAGTGCCTTAGTCATTATCTCTTAGCATTATCCCCGCGGATTCTGCAACCCGCACATGGTTTGGAGAGTCACCTTCTCTTCAAAATAAAAAAATAAGGTATTTCTTCTTTTACTTTTCAAAATAAATATTACTACATCAATGCCTGGTGAAATTCTTTTCCCAACTACTTTGTTATCTAGATTGTTCCCCAAACAAGTAGATAATATATCAATATCACATGACAATGAGCATAAGGAACACATTTGTGAATGTGGGCCTCACACACTAAGAATCACCTTTCGAAGAGTTGCTATACATTGTATTTGTATGTGTGTTCAGAGTTTATATACATACATATATGTGTATATATATATATATATAAACAACAGTATGAAATGGTCTAATTATGTTTAGATTGAAGTGTATTGGCAACGGGAAAAGGAAAAAGAACTCCTAATGATAATTGAACATTGAAATGTGTCAGCTTGATATAAATTTCATTTACCCACACTTCTAAAGACACCTTTTTAGATCTATTTCCAAGATAGCATCGGTTTTTAACACATAATCTAAAATCCTGAGAATTTTCATAAAAAAAAGACTATCAATCTGGAGACTCTGTGAAGTATATGGATTCTGTAGCTTGATTTATGAAAAGATTCCCTGAATCACTCATTTCTTCTTGCAATTGTTAACTAACAAGCAGTCAGAATAGAGAAGTGAATTTTGAGCACATTAGCCAAAAAAGCAAAAAATAAAATGGTGCTTCAGAACCAGAAGTCCATGAAGAACCAAGTACAAAGCAAATGTATGTGAGTAAATTGGCATGGAGTGAAACAGAAAAAGGAAAAGTAAAAAAGACAATCAAAGAGCAAGTTGAGTTATAAAAAAGTGCAGAATATAGCTAGGTTAGAGAGGCCATGGGGAATAAAGAGTTGTAGATTCTGATTATAAGGTTGAAATAGCTGATTTGAAGCGATAACCTGCTATGCTATTAATTTCAATGGAATTTTTCTATCAATCACATTTAGAAATATGCAAAATATGAAATATGTAAAACGATGAACTCTTCCTTATTTACTGTTGTCCTCCCTAACACCCGATACACTACTCATTGCAATCCAAACAACAAACTGACACGTGTATAAGTTACTAAGATAGTAAGTGCACAATTGATGTCTTCTACAGAATATTATGAGGAAATAAGTCAGTGTATTCAACCTGAAAATACTACTGACAGTAGACTCTGAAAGCAAATACAACTACCATAGTAAATTGGTGTGACCTACAGAAGACTGAAGAATTAAAGCAACTTCACCATCACCAAAGCATAAAGCTATACAATCATGTGAGAGATGTAGATGGATATATGGTCAGGTGCTGGAATAGATGCTAGTGCTAGATGCTATGGATTTTTACTTAGTACGTAGAGATAGTAATTATTCAAATTTACATACTATGCAAGTAAGTGATGCTATAGCTCTTCCAGAAGACACTTTGTAAAGCGTAATTGATAATCTGTAAGAAAATTTGCAACCTATTATTATCCTTTATATTTAGATACATATCCTTGTAAAATTAATAATAGTGATTGGGACCTAGATCAGGGGTCAATGTTTATTTCTCAATAGAATTAGTAGGATGCAGTAAACAAGTATATGTAATCATTGCTATATGATATTTTATTATAAATAATAGATACAATTATGTATAGAGAGGGGAGGAAATATATAAATAGAATAAAAGCTAACTGTTTAGGTTATTAAAAGGGGTTACTATTCTTAGAGATAGAAGTAAAGGGATAGAGTCAGTAATGAACAAGTTGGTTTTAGCTGTGTTCCATCTGTGTCAGCAAAGGACTAAACAAATGGAATTAAATTCAATCTTTTGAAATTATTTGCTCACTGTTTTTCTTCCTTATACCTCTGACAATAATTTTCACACCTTATACAAATGTGAAATTCTATATCCACTTAGTTATTTTCTGATATTCACACATAAATGTAGCATCCATGAAAACAGGGTATGTGTTTGCTTTGTGGACGATTGCATTTCTGATGAGCTAACACAAAGGTAAATTCACAAAGAAAGTCAATATTCAATGAAAAATGAACACAAGAGATAAAACCTGAAGATTAAACTTGATTTTCATCAGTCTTTGGATGGCCATTGAAAGTCTACTTGTGAATAAAATTATTCAGGATTAATGAATAATTCCCCATGAGGAAAATGGGACAATGTCTTGCAAGCATCATTTCCCCTGAATATCTATAAAGTGCAAAAAATTAAATTAAGATTATGGGGTATAGAAGACTGAAAGCAGTTTAATGAACATTAGAAACTGTGCTGAAAAATTATGAATTTTATATAACTCACCGATTACTGGTTCTAGTAATTTGTTCTTGGAAAATAATGTGCATTATTAACTAAAATTTGTATAATGTTTCACATAAATTTAAATACATTGCATACATCTAGAATTGACTAGTAGTAAGAAACACAATTACAGTTTTGTTGCTTGAAGGGACATTTTTCATATGCAACTATAACTGACGGCCTTACTAACATAATCAGGATCAGGACTTCAAGTACAGGATTCAAAATAATCTTCAGTTCGGTTCTTGTAATATATTGTTCTACCTTACTTTGCAGCACACTGTCATTCAGATATTTATATATAGCTAGTTTCTGTTTATCTAGAATGCAAACCATTACTGTAAAAATGTGTATGTATATTTCTAGCATAAAAGAATCTTTTCTTATGAGAAAAATACCACAGCAAGTAAAGCATATGCAGTGCAGATGTGTTTCCCAAACCTAACAACAGCACTTTTACTGAATATAACCATTACATCACTTGTATCACTTGTCTTCCCATTGAACATCGATTTGCTTGAGCAAGCACCAGTAACATCTCCATACGTCCTGTCGCATGCAATTTCATGTATTTTACAACCCATGTTAACTTTTGTTTTCTAAACTTAACTGTATATAACGAAAGCTTTTATGTAAATAACACTAGACCTACAGTAAAGAGAATGAAATGTGCCCAACTAAGAACCGGTGCTTGAATTCAGAGATATCACTTCACTATACTACTTTTTGTACATCCATAATTTTTTAAATAATCATATTTAATATTTTAAATTAAAATAATTATATTTTTAAAATATAATTCCAAAGTGAATAATATGAGACAGAGTGGCATCCTAAACTCTCTACAAACTTCAATGACCTTGGTTACCGTGTGGATAAGGTCAATTGTGCTGAATCCTTTTTGGAAGCCAGCTTACTCCATGGTTGCCCTTCATCTAATGTTCTGCCAATCTGGTTCAGGATGACTCGAGTGAACAGCTTGTAGATGACAGACAACAGGCAGATGGGGTGATAGTTACCAGAGTTATGAATGTCTCCCTTCTTGAACAGTAGAACAATCCCGGCTGGCTTTCCATCGGGAGGGCACCTTGCACTCAGACAGGCAGCATGTGAAGAGTTGAGCCAGAGTATTAATGAGTACCGACAGCAGATTCTTCAGGTGTTCGGGTCTGACTTTGTCTGGGCCTGGTGCTGTTCCCTTCTTTACTGATGAAATGTCATGTCGGATTTCAGAAGGGAGAACATTGGGAACGATATATCCATCTTGCAGAATTTGGTATGCGGGCAGGATATAATGGGATGCCAAGTGATCAAGTGATAGTTACAAAGTATTAGAAGTCACTGAAATAGTCACTGAAATTATGAATGTTCCATATAGTTATAGTAAAAATATTGAAATCTACATAGACATGTTATGAATTGTTTTTCTTCATGGAATGAACATCACGTTCATTGATTTAAAGAAAGCCTTTGATTCTGTGGAGACTGAAGTGGTCACCGAAGCCCTAGCCAAACAGGGTTCTCAAACCCAATACATCAAGATCCTTTGTGAGCTGTATTATGGATTCACCTCCAGGATCTCACCATTCTACAAAGACGTGATCATCAATGTCAAATGAAGGGTTCGGCAGGGTGATACCATTTCACCAAAACCCTTCAGCGCCACACTTGAGAACATCATGCAACAATTAGAATGGGAAGGAATGGGAGTGAAGACAGACGTTCAGCAACTAAATCACCTCCGCTTCACTGATGACATCGTTCTAATAACACCAAACATTAGCCAGGCGGCACAAATGCTGCCTGACTTCAACCGAGAATGTGGAAAGATAGGACTACAGCTGAATCTCAGCAAAACTATGTTCATGAAAAATGAACTAGTTTCAGAGGCCCCATTTACTCTCAATTGAACAAACATCTCTGAATGCAGCAATTATGTGTACCTAGGTGGAGAAGTCAACATGATGAAGAACCTAAAACCTGAGCTGTACAGGAGGAAGAGAGTGGCATGGAATGCCTTCAAACACATTCAAGAAATAGCTAAAAAGACAATGAACCCCTGGCTCCAGGCACATCTCTTCAACTCCACCGTTCTCCCTGCATTAACATATACCTCAGACCCTGTACCCTATGAAAGCAGGATGAGAATACTATCCGGGTTTCCAAAGAGGAATCAAAAAAGCTATGCTTGGAATATCACGCCTCACTCAAGTGAAAGAAGGATCCCGGAGCTCCAATCTCCATCACTGTTCCAGAGTCAGAGACGCTGTCTTGTTTGCCAAGGCATCGAAAATCAGATGGGCTGGACATGTAATGCGATTTGGAGACAACCACTGGACTAGAGCCATTACCGACTGGATCCCACAGGATGTCAAAACTTCATGTGGCTGCCCACCTACAAGATGGTCAGACTTCTTCATCAAGACCCTGAACGAATGATTTGAGGCTCTTTGTATTCCTCAAGCAACCAGATGCCATTGGGCTACACTGGCATGTGATAGGGTCAAATGGAAATATTACTGGTGCCTGCTTGAGCAAATTGATGAATAACGGGATGTGAAGTGATCAAGTGATAATTCCAAAGTATAAGAAGTCACTGAAATAAATTACATAATTGAATGCTCCTGCAAATCACTTCGGAGATAAGGGGGTAGTCTAAATGTGGCAGTTTATCCGACCATGTATGCTGTACTAGCTGGTATAAATACTCTCCCATGCTACCACAATCATCGTGGGACTAGCTAGATCTCACCAGCATATTAGCCTGGCCACGGAGGACACCTAAGTAATTAGATCAGAGAGAAATGCTGTTTGCTTCCAAGGAAACAAGCATGGCTCCCCTGATATACTCAAAGGCAACTAAAATATAAAATTACAATGAAGTAGAAGAGACTTGTGAAGGCTTGGAGAAATATTTAACTGGCATTAGTATTAGTCTTTGGTACAGAGACATGCCATCTCAGAAACCCCCTTCTCTACCCTATAAAGGCATTCCCAGGCAGATCTTGGCTCAAAACATTAGCATACTAAAGGACCTAGGTGAGGTGCAGGGAGGGATTAACCTAAGGGCAGTTGACCCTCCCTGCTTTCCATAACAGTGGGAGGAAGGTCTGAGTTGCAGGGGTATAAACTAGCCGGTTTTCCTCTCACGCTTCCCCTTTGTGGGCCTCTCCCTTTGTGAGCGCTTACTCCTTCTTGGAAGTCTTGTCTTTGTCTTCTCCTTTTACAAAGCCTTTACACGTGGTGACCGCCATCTTGGCCTACACGTGGCTGGGGTTCTAGCCTGGAATCCTAAGCACCGGGCTTTTCCTTTTGCTGATTTGTATGCCTGAACCTGTGATAAGTAAAAAGCCTTTTAAAACTGCATCGGATTCCTGAGTTTTCATCCATTCCTCTCCGGCCGGAGGTAGAAGGGAACTCGCTTCCCGGCACTGTCGGGGACCCCGCGGCGCTCCCGACAAACCTCCGGCTCGAGGCACATCTCTTTGACTCCACGGTTCTCCCTGCATTAACATATGTCAGAGACCTGGGCCCTATGAAAGCAGGATGAGAATGCTATTCGGGTCTCCCAGAGAGGAATCGAAAGAGCTATGCTTGGAATATCACGCCTCACTCAAGTGAGAGAAGGAATCCGGAGTTCAGACATCTGTCGCTATTCCAGAATCAGGGACTCTGTCTCATTTGCCAAGGCATCAAAAATCAGATGGGCTGGACATGTAATGCAATCTGCAGATGACCGCTGGTCTAGAGCTGTTACCAACTGGTTCCCACGGGATGTCAAAAGATCGCGCCTGGCCGCCCACCCACAAGATCATCAGACTTCCTTGTAAAGACCCTGAAGGAACGGTTTGAGGATCTTCATATTTCTGAATCAACCAGATGCCATTGGGCAACATTGGCATTTGATAGGGTCCAATGGAAATGTTACTGGTGCCCTCTCAAGCAAATCCATGAATAATGGGATTCATGTGATATAGTGATCATTGAGAAACAATACTCCAATGAAGTACAGCCTTTTTGTAAATAATCTTTTTTTAATTTGATTCAGAAAATATCATAGGTATAATTTTACCCACTTACTGGTTTGGGTTTTTCATGAATACTAGTTTATTGCTTTTATGTGTTCTTTCTTCTCCTTCACGCTCTCTTTTCATCCTCTCTCTCTCTCTCACTCTCTCTCTCTCTCTGTCCATTGAATTTTTGTACAGTGGAGATGAGAATGACGAACTCATGGCATTACATGTGGCTTGTGAATAGACCAAAGTTTCTTTTCATTATAAATAAAACATTGTTGCTATTTAATGTATTTAATATACATGTCTTTCAAAGGAAAACCTGTCAAGTATAATGTACCAAGTTTTTGTATTCTTTTATGGAAAAATAATGTGAAATGCTTTACGCCTAAGGTCCTATTGTAAGCAACTATGCCAAGCATAGTAGCTAAATCTTTTTTAAGAAAGAAAATGATTATAATGCTGATAAAATAATTTAGTTCTATCTATTTAAATATAGCTTATCTAAAGTATGATACAAATTACAACCGACACACAAAAAGAGAAACCATGTTAAATTTGACAACATAATAGCTATAGAATAATTTACTAAGTGGTCTGATTGTCCTAAGTGATCTTGTGTAGTTCTAAAGAATTTATTGGCAGGTAAAACCTCTTGGGTCAACTGGGACATTACCTTTTAAATAAAAAAATATTCTCTATAGCATATTTCTAGGAATCTATCCACTTTTAAGTAATACAAACAATTTGTCTTGGTAAAGGAGTTGGTGGCTGAGTAAAGCATTTTATGTTAAGACTTGATATAGATATTAGCTGAAGATACTGAGTTTGCTTATCTTGTGCAACCCTGCATATTTTAGCAAATAAATATAATTGGTAGCACAGCCCAGATCAATCTTTTTAATACTGTATTTAAACTAGCCTTTATAATCATTATTTTGAACTGTATTTCTGTCATTTTCACATCTTTCCCACTCCAAAAAATATTGAAGATTTTCCCCTGAACTCTAAGAGACTGGCCACTGGAGTTACTCTACCTGGAGTGATATTGATATATTGTCCAAGGCCCGGAGATAGAGCAGTGTCTGATAAGTAGCCCACCTTGTTTCTTAACTGAGCTCAATCAAATGTTCTGGTACTCTGAGCATCTCTAGGTGTGGTTCAAGGATTCCTCAGCACTTTTGCATGTGGCCTGTGGCCTGAGTAATCCTGGCCACAGCTTCTTTTTGTCCCTTGCATTGAATTGTTTTGCTCAGGGAACAGAGACAGCCAGAGACTTCTGAGTCTTCTGAGTACCATCACTGTATCACTGTCTTCCCATTGTTCTTCAATTTGCTCTAGCGGGCACCAGTAACATCTCCATACGTTCCCTCCCCGTGGTTCCCTCCCCCACACGTGTAAAAGCGAACCCTTGGAGCAATGTTGGATTTGGCCAGGGGCTGACTGAACCCCTTACCAGGAGGTCAGCTCCATCGATTGCTTCCACATGGGGCTGGCCGAGCAGCTCAGCTGTAGATCTGTAGTGTATGGGTCTGGAGTACTTGGCCACGTTGGAGCAACCATAATGTATTCAATTCTCCTAGTTCAGAGACAGGCCAGTGCACCTCCGGGCAAACTAACGTGTCTCTGACTCTAAAGGTAAAGCCAAAGTGAATTATTCTGATGGATTTTGGACCTTAGTGGGATCCAGAGTCTGGCATTTGCTAGTTGTATATTCGTAGTAAGAAATATTAATGCCATTTCCTACAAATTACATTCTGAACTGCTTTCTGGTTCAGAGATGCAGCCCCTTCTCTCTCTGCTAGGGAGATTTTGCCTCTGGAAATCAGCTCTGGCTTTTGTGAAGCTTGAGGGAAAGGCCCACCTAAAGATCTACATTTTAAAAGGGTCATTTACCTGGCTACATCTCTAGAGAGCCTAACCCGTGATGGGCGGGGCTGGAAGATTTTGACGGGTTTCAGTCTATAAAGGAAGCTAGGCAAAGAAGGGGCCTTTTTTGCCATTTGGCTTCCCTTGGTGTTTTCTTCTCCCTGTCCTCTCGGTTCTTTGTTGGGCTTCAACATGGGCGGAGTCATCTTGGCCTACACATGGCTGGGGCCTAGCTGGGAACGCATAGTCAGGGTTGTTTTTTTTTCCTTTTCTTGGATTGTATATCAGAACCTGTGATAGTAAAGTCTTTTAAAACTGAGCAGATTCCTGAGTTTTCATCCATTCCCCGCCAGCTCGGAGGTAGAATGGAACTTGCTTCCTGGTATTTTTTGGGGACCCTAGTGGCTCCCCGACAGTTTAGGGTCTGGTTTCATGAGTTTTCTCAAATTACTGCCCATTGGCCCAACAGCATTTATTTAAATAATCTTTTCCCCACTGACTTATGATCTGATTTGTTGAACATACTAAATTATAGTACATGCCAAGTTTTATCTCTAAGCTAATTCTCTTTTCCCTGTTTGCTCTGGCATTAGCAAATACTATTTCAGTGGCTATAATAGATTTAGGGTTTGTTTTTTTTTTTTTGACGTTTGAAAGGATAAGTTCCCTTCACTGCTCCTCTACCTCTGTTGGCTAGTTGAGAATCTCCAAGACTTTCCAAACTGTTAAAAACCTCCTCACAGCAGAAAGCCACCTTTGTGGCTCTGATGAGATTGCCAAAATCAGGCCTAGAGAGAGCTTCAATGGGATGCTCTCAGACCTTGCATGAGGAGGCCGAGGTGCCGGCCTTGGTATTGTGTGAACCCTGAGCCCCGATGGTCGCACTCCAGAGCAGGAAGCAGTAGTACTCTCCCAGCACTGATGGATGTACCCCACTCCACCCCCAGAAAAACACTTTCTCTCTTTGGCTATGTTTTGATTCTCTCAAAATGTGTGTGATTACTACTAAGACCAGTCTTGAGCTCTTCTCCCTCCTCACTGTCTCCTGCCCAAGGACTAATGACCAGGTGTCCACAAGGGAGCTGGCTCTGGATTTCCACCTGCTTACCCTTCTGATATTTCCAGCTTATGTTCGTGAGCTGTAGGTCCTGTTCCAGATTCGTATCATCTCCTTTTCTCTACTTACCAGTCCCGATTTGGGGTGGGGGGGGTACAAGCCTAGGGATGACAGCCTGAGCCCTCTGCTGTTTACAGCAGTTCCTCAGCCCCTCTTCTCTTCCTCCACCCTGCCCCCAGCCCGCCCAGTGTGGGCTCTGTTCCCAGGCCTTGGCACCTGTCCTTTTCACCCAGCTGTTTTCTACTGCCTGAGACCCAGAAGTAGCCCTGCAGCCAGTCTGACCCCTCCATCACAAATGGGATTTCCTCCCTGGGGAGGACAGTCTACACGGGTACAGACCCGGTGGGAAGGGACCCTCCAACACTCCCACCAGCTCACAGACAGACGGTGGTAGGCATCTGGGACTCAGAAAATATGTTTTATGTTTCCATTTTGGGGACTGCTGACCTACCCATGGCCTTGGCAGCAGACCCAGCTCTCATTTGTTTCCAACACCTGGGACAATCTCTAGGCACAGGGTACCATAAGCCAATAGAAAATATCACGATCACGATCTTCCCTTTGATCATCTATTTGCTAGAGCGGGCACCAGTAATATCTCCATATGCCCTGTCTCATGAAAGTAGAGCCAGGAGCATCGGCTTGCTACAGGAACATAAAGAGCCTCAAACCATTATATTAGGTCATGGGAATGACCTAATATAATTGTTACTGGAATTTGGCATATCAAATACAACACGAGAAGCTTGCCAGGCTTGCCGAACGGGAGGCAAACTCTTTTAAACACCTCCAAATAAAGCATTTATTGATGAGCCGTGCGGCTGCTTGCGGCCGTGCGAGCCGAGCTGTGATGGGCTGGTCTGCTGGGTGGAGTTCTGACGAGAGGGAAGTCCAAATGTGGAAAATGGCGGCGCCCCTGGAGTGAGGAGGGGTGGTTTGGCTTGTTGTGAGGCTCTGCCGAGGTGGTGGGCCAGGGCTAGAACCCGCCATGCCTCCCGACTGCCTCATGAACAGCTGTGCACAGGGAGAGCAAGGAACAGCTCTGCCCCATGTCTGAGAGTCTCTGGACCAGCATACCTGGGCCGGATTGAGGAAAAAAGCTGCTGCAGGGTAGGTGTCGATGATCCGGGTTGTGATGGGCTGGTCTGCTGGGTAGAGTTCTGACGAGAGGGAAGTCGAAATGTGGAAAATGGCGGCGCCCGGTGGAGTGAGGGGGCTGGTCTAGCTTGTTGTGAGGCTCTGCTAAGGTGGAGGGCCAGGGCTAGAACCCGCCATGACTCCTGACTGCCTCATGAACGGCTGTGCACAGGGAGAGCAAGGAACAGCTCTGCCCCATGTCTGAGAGTCTCAGAGGAATTTCTGAGAGGAATTAAACTCAATAATATTTATTCATTTTTCATAATATCATTGTCTTTTAAATATTATCTTATCCATTCAACCTTCATCCACTCCCTTCATTATTCACACACTTTTTTTAACTCCTGTTACTTATATAATCCTGAAAACAATTTAGTCTTCCATGTCGAAATAATCAGGATGGACACTAATGCTAACATAATAACATTTGTTCTCCTCCATCATTTTTTTTCTAAGTGTCTAAAGAGTACTTTATATTATATGAATTGTATATATAACCAGAATCAAAATTTGACTGATTTTCTAGATTTATTATCTCTGCAGAAAATTTTTTGTTTATATTGAGTCTTCTCTACCATTCTAATTGTTTCACATAATTCTTACAATAAAATGGACTTGCTTAATGATCTTATTCAAAATACACATTAGAATAAATGGTCTAAAATAGTTGAATCACAATAATTTATAGATGTAGTTGCATGACCAAATTTTTCTCAATTTTTTAATTGTTTATATCAGTTTTATTTTATTAATTCTTATGAAACTGTAAGGCAGAGTCTGGCAAGCTACCTGTTGTGTATTCAATATGTCAAAAACAGTAACAATAATGGACCTCATTACCAATGAATGCAGATGTTACTGGTGCCCACTCAAGTATATTGATGAACAACGGGAAGGCAAGTGACAAGTGACAAGTGATGAAATTATAACCAAAGGATAAAATGGAGGTAAATAAAAATAAATTTAAAGACTTCCTAACTATTTTCTGTAAACAATTTACTATTGATTCCAAGGAATGAGTCTCAGATTTATCCCTCTTTCTCTCCAAAGAAAATCTGCTCCTATCTTTTTTCACTTTTCTCATTAGTTTTAATTGAATTTCTAATCCTTAATACTTATGAAGAATGGTTCATAAAATTATTTTTCATTTTCTTTAATTTTATTTTCTTTGATATATTTTTATTTTAGATAACAGGATTATAAAGTTCACAATATTTGTGATACATAATGTCACTATTCCTCAATTGCTACCAAAGTGCAGAAGAGCCTTCATAGCTATCCATATTTCACCGTAAGCACTGATTCTATCCCCCCTATTCATTCTACTCCCCCTAGCTTGATAACTTCAGTACTATGGTAAAAGTTTAATGACTAGTTACCATTGGATTCTGTCCATTCCTTTGATTGCTTTTTTATCACTCTCCCATGAGAGAAATTATGTGGCATTTGTACTACACTGACATATTTTGCTTAACATAACACCATCTATCTATTAGGTATAGCAAAAGTCATATTATTGTTCCTTATAGCTGAGTCATTTTCCATTCTCTCTCTAAATATATATGTATATATATGTACATATATTTATATGTTTGTATACATTTCTTTACTGCTCATTCTAATGAACAATTGTAAAAATAAATTAAAAGAAATCATCCTTATTTGATATTGGATTGCTACTTCATCCTGACAATTTTAAATAGATCTACAGTATATGTTGCATATATTTTTCGCTCTAATGACTTAGTATTATTTAAAAGGATGCCAAAGAATAAAAGTGTTGAGTAATACAGGAATTTTACTTTTCTTTTTATGAGAAATACTTATATTGTTTTCTATAGAGATGTGAGATATTTTTCCAACAGTGAGAGAGGAGTTCCTTTGCATTGTGACTTGTGAATACCATCATTGTTCTTTTTCATGTATGTCATTCTTATTGGTGTGACCTGACATTATTGTTGCTTTCAATTGCACGTTTTCATATGCTGGTCATCTTTGAGATATGCACTGGTCATCTTTGTGAAAAAATATAAGCAAAACCCCTCATGACATTGAGTGATCTTTAGCGGTTCAATGCCAAGATATTTGCAAGATAAACAAATGGGTCTACATCAAATTAAGCTTCCACAATACAAATGAAATAATGGCCAAGATAAAGATACATTTCATTCACTGGCAGAACATACATGCTCATCATTGATTTGAAAAAAAAAAGCCTAATATCCTAGATAAATATAAAGCACTTGAAAAATCGAGCAAGCAAGAAACAAGCGAAAACTGGCAAATAAATAGTGAACAGGGATTTCCTCAAAGACACATTGATGGTCAATGGATACATGAAAAAATGTTCTGCATTATATCACAGAAAAATATATCATGAAAAAATGTGATATTACTTCACACAGTGAGACTTGCACACATCAAAAAGAACAAAACAGCCACTTTTAGCATGGATGTGGAAATTGTCAATTGGTTCAATCTTTTTAGAAAACAATATGGACAAACCCCCCACATGGCAGAGACTGGCAAGCTACCCATGTTGTTTTTGATATGCCATAAAAGTAACAATTATAGACCTCAATCCTATGACCTGAACAAATGTTTTTGAAGCTCTTCGTGTTCCTGGAGCGAGCAGGTGCCCTTGGGCTACACTAGCATGTGACAGGATGTATGGAGATGTTACTGGTGCCCGCTCCAGCAAATCAATGAACAACAGGAAGACAAGTGATACAAGTGATGGGCAAACCTCAAAAAACAAAAGAAATAGGCTTTTATATGACTCTATAATTTCACTTATTTGCATCTATACTTTATTCTGGAAAGTTATTAGCACTCTTTTATTCATTGTAACACTAGTTATGAGTCAAATCTGGAAACAACCAAGTGTCAAAGAAGAGATGACTGGACAAAAACTGTGTTGTATATATACAAAGGAATGCTACTAGGACATAATAAAAGAAAAATAGACATTTGCTGCTATGTAATTGGTCTAGAGGGTATCAAGCTGTATGATATTAATCAGAGAGGAATATAGAACATATGTCTATACAGTTTATGCTATAAAGACCTTCCATTTTTCCTACAATTAGTCAAGTAAGTAGCCAGCTTTTTTAATGTTTACAAATATTGGGCTATTCCATGACTTCTATATTTATGTGAAACCTATAGCCCATATAAAAATAATTATTTATTTTAAAAGATGATTTATAGTGATGATACCTTGTGAACTTGATGTAAAAAATCCTAAATAATGAAATGAAAATGAGTTCTAACATAGTTGCCCAAGGCACAATTGTTTCTTGTTTAGTTATGTATTCATTTATTTAGTATTTATATTTTGCTTTTGAGTCACACTGAACAATGTTCAGTGGCTATTCCTGGTTTTGCACTAAAAAATTCCACAGATTTACTTGAGTCTACTGCAAGCAAGGCAAAGACCATTTCCACTCTACTTTTGCTCCTGACCCCACAATAATCACTTTTTTATAACCACATTACCACTTGTATCACTTGTATTCCCGTTGTTCATCCATTTGCTCGAGCGGGCGCCAGTACAGTCTCCATATCACCACGTTATAGCACTTGATAAGTGAGTGTAAAACACTGCTTATAAACCAATGTATCTGATAAAGTTTAGGAAGGAAAATCACACAAACCACAATAAGGACAAATTAATGAAAATAATCACAAATTTATTTTGATTGTAGGTTTGAACTGTTATTTGGACATTCAAAAATTTCAGTCAAGCTTTTGGAAATAAGTGACTGAGAAAGAGAAAAAACATAAAGTGATACAAACAATAATAAGAAATATTAGTGCATTCCATGCATCATATTATGTCATAATATGCTATATGAAATTATTAATTTACAACTTCTGCCTAATCTCAAACCATAGCAAAGATAGAATAAAGAAAATAACCACAAATTTATTTAAATTAAGGGATGCAGACAATAACAAAATATATATTTTGTGCATTCCAATTACCATATTATTCATAATACTATATGAAATTATGGACTTATAACTTTTTCTCATTTTAATATAGCACAACTAATATGTTTATGTAATTCAATGTTTAACTAGAAAACTTTATCAGAAATAAGTATAGGAGGTTCAGAATGATTTCAGAGGCATTGTTTTTTAGAAAAACTGGTGGCACGGACAATGGTAATAGTTTATACCTGGTTAACTTCAATGCAGGAAGTATTTTTAATTTTTAATTTTATTTATTTATTTACTTATGTTTTGACTTTTAGGTCACACCCAGCAATGCTCATGGGTTACTCATGGTGCTGCACTCAAGAGTTACTCCTGGCAGTGCTTGAGGGACCATATGGGATGCCGGAATTAAACTCGGATCGGCTGCATGCAAGGCAAACATCCTACCCACTGAACTATTGCCCGGTCCCCAGGAAGTATTTTTTAAAATAATATTTGGCAGAGGATAGTAAGCACTTGTGAGGGATTAGTAATTCTGGAACAATAAATGCCTGAAATTCAATCATAAATATTTTGTAACTTTGCAATTTATAGTGTTTCCATTAAAAACAGCTTCCTTGTATAATGGACTTATAATAAACTTCATATATTTTAAAAGTAAAAAGATAGAAAGGATATTGAAAAAATTCCATGGTAATATATCGTAAGATACACTGTAAAGTTTATTATAATGCTATTATCTCTGGCATGTGTTATTCTTTTTTATTCTGTATAGTTTAGTATTTTATAATTACATTGCTGTTTTAAAAATTATTTTTTCTAAACATAAGAGATGTCCTAATTATATATAAGCATATCTCTTGATAAAAATATAATGTCCTGGTAATTTTTTATAATTCTTGGAATCTACAATGAGGACCAATTGAACTCAACCTGAGTTAAAGTAAATGACGCTGAATGATACAAATTCCATGAGAAATTTGAATGAAATAACATCCCTCAGGTATGTAATTATATAGAAAAGATAAAGAACAACCAATGAGAAAAGTGTTATGCAGTCATCAAAATCAGAGATAGGGAAGATTCGCATGGCAAAGGCTTTCAGAAGCCATCTGTGGTAAATTATATTATTGTAGAGCAAATAACTGTCTCCTTTGCCTTCACACATGGGACAAGTATTCTTCCCTACCCTACTGATGGTGGATTTTATTCTTTTGTCTTGCCATCTGCCATGAGTAGAGCGTGCCTTTGGCAGCCACTGTCCCTTCAGATTGAGGTCTGAATGAGAAATCTGGTGGCACAGACATGAATTTAACCAATAACATGGAAGAGAATTATTAGAGCCATCTGCAACCCCACTAATGGGAAAATATCAATTGTCAGAAATTGCTGAGATTACATGACCTGCTTATGTGGTACTTACTGGAGGAGACATTAAGGAAATATTCAAAACTATGATCAATACACCAGACATAGAGCTTCTTAACAAAAATAATATATATAGGTGGCCAAATTTTGCAATTCTCTTAGTCACACAGAACTGATGTGCAAACATATGTTATATTAATAGCACTGAATTAAAATAGTTTTGTAAAGTTCTACTTGTGCCTGATATATCCTGAATATTAACCCATTATCAGATGGGTATTGAGTGAATATTCTTTCCCAGTTTGTGAACTGTCTCTGTATCTTGGTCACTGTTTCTTTTGAGATCAGAAGCTTTCCAATTTTATATAATCCCATTTGTCTATCTTTGCTTCCACTTGCTTTGTCAGTGGCATTTTTCCTTTGAAGATACCTTTTAGATTTGATGTC
Organism: Cryptotis parvus; assembly: GCA_021461705.1. Taxonomy (NCBI): domain Eukaryota; kingdom Metazoa; phylum Chordata; class Mammalia; order Eulipotyphla; family Soricidae; genus Cryptotis; species Cryptotis parvus. The sequence goes on from JAJIBD010003538.1 coordinate 141,501, forward strand.
ATAAAGCAATTTTTCCTATGTTTTCTTCTATGTACCTCTTAGATTCATGTCTGAAGTTGAGACCTTTTATCCATCTTGAACTAACTTTTGTGCATGATGTAGAAGAAGGTCTAAGTTCATATTTTTACATGTAGCTGTCCAGTTTTTCCAGCATTATCTGTTGAAGAGGCTTACTTTGCTCCACTTAATATCTTTGCTCCTTAGCTAACACCATCAAAAATGGGGAGAAGAAATGAACAGAGAATTACAAGAAGAAGAAATTCATATGTGCAAAAGGCATATGAAGAAATGCTCTTCATCACTAATCAGGGAGATGCAAATCAAAAAAAAGAATGAGGTACCATTTCATGCCAGAAATCCAAAAGAGTAAGAACACAACCAAAAGAGCAAGAACAACCAACACTGGTGTTGGGGAGGGACTTTCATTCTATGTTGGTGGGAGTGCCAACTGGTCCAGACCTTTTAGAAAATAATACGGACAGTCCTCCAAAAACTAGATATTGAGCTCCCATATGACCCAGAAATACCATCCTGGGAATACACGACGGAGACTCAAAAACACAAAGCAGAAACACTATCTGCACTTCAATATTCATCACAGCACTATTCATAGTAGCCAGAATATGGAAATAACTTGAATGCCTGTAAACAGAAGACTGGCTAAAGAAACAATGGTACATCTAAACAATGGAAAACTATGCAGCTGTTAGTAAAGATGATGTCATGAAATTTACCTGCAAATGGATGAACGTGGAGATTATTATGCTGAGTGAAATTAGTCAGAAGGTAAAGGAAGATATAGAATGACTGCACTTATTAGTGGAATGTAAATATATAACAGTGTTCTACTAATTGTGGGAAATGACAATGCCACACTAGAGCTGAGCATTGAATGTACATAAAAGAGATTTATATGATAATCCCTAAATGTCTGTTGGGCACCACAATGTGTAAGAGGAGAGAGAGAGAGAGAGAGAGAGAGAGAGAGAGAGAGAGAGAGAGAGAGAGAGAGGGAAGGAAAAGTGCCTGATACAGAGGCAGGCTGGGGGGGATGGGGGGGAGGAAGGAAGGTGGGAATGGATCACTGCTGGAGAAATGTATGACTGAAACACAATCATGAACACTACATAACTGTATACCTCATGGTGGTATGATAAAATATTTTTTAAAAAAGTTTTGCCAATTTTCTGAAGTTGGAGAATATGTGAGATAGCTTGGCAACTCATGTTACTGGAGAAAAATATATGATTTATTTATTGGTGTTAATATATTAAAATAAAGTGTCATATGCAAGATATTTTATTAAATAAATGATATGTTTTTATCTATCCTTGTTATAGGATTTTTTTCTCTAGATGCACCTTAAATATATTTTTTAAATAACATTTCCCTTTTTAACTATCAGTGCAAAGAACATGTCTGAGAATGTAATCATTCTTCCAAGGAGCTAGTGACTAACTGTAGATGCTATTAGTGTCTTCTCCGTGCTAAAGATAAATATCTCTTTTTTCTATGATATTTTTTATGATTAATGTTCTTAGCAATATAGGATCTATGAACTGATGAAAGTCTGATAGGTCAAGTAGGTTTTAAATTAAATGTATATGTTACACTAAAATTTTTATTTGACTTAGAGAATCGGGTACAATTGTTTTGTTAAAGTTTTAAGGAAGATGTCAAATTCACGAATTAAAATCAGCTTAATATCCACATATTAATGCATACTAACAGGTGGCCAACAACTTGGCCAACAACTTGGCTAGACGCTGTGAAGAGAGCTAAAAGTGCTGAAGCATATACTTTGCATTGTTGAGACCCAGGTTTTATACGTGACACCACAAGATCCCCTGCATACAGTCAGAAGGATGTTCTAAGCACTGTATTGGGAGTAGTTCCCAAGCACAAATAATAATGCTTCCTCCAGACACACAAACGATAAACCAACAAAGTCCTGTCTAATTGACTATTTCTATACAGATATTGATTTACTAGCTTTAGGAGTTACACTGAAGGTAAGGCATTGCAGAAAAAAAAATCAAGCTGGCATTCTATAAGAAAAATGTCTTTGGGAAGAAACATTAATGTCATTTAGTTTTTATGTCAATTATCAAGTAAATCAAATAAAAGGCAGATTTATAAAGTTTCTAATTAGAAACAATCTTATGAAGGAACAGTAAGAGATTTGACTGTAACTGAAGGAAAATTGTCAATAAAAACAATAGTGGAAGTTTAGACTTATTACTTAATTTATACATAAATTATTCACAAATTGCTTTTCACTGTATCACTGTCTTCCCGTTCATCATTGATTTGCTCGAGCGGGCACCAGTAACATCTCCATATGTCCTGTCTCATGTAAGTAGAGTCCAACGGCACCTGCTTGCTCCAGGAACATAAAGAGCCTCAAACCATTCCATCAGGTCATGGGAATGAGGTCTATAATTGCTTTTAAGGAGTTAATATTGACTCCCAAATGAAGCCCATGCTAAACTGCCTTATAATACAACAATGCTAATTCTAAGTCGAAGTCTAAATCATCTATATAAATTATTTTATTCAATTACAAAAAATATTTCTAAGTGTGATAACTTTATGATCATTTCATTGGTTTTTGTTTGGGGCTATACCCATTTGTGTTCAGTGCTTATTCCTGGTTCTTCATCAAGTTATCACTCTTGTTGGGCTCAGAAGATCATATTCTGTGGATTGAAATTGGGTTGCCATCAGCAACGCAAGTTTCCTACAAACTGAGTTATGGCTCATGTCCCATTTTGTGTGCATTACCAATGAGAAAACAGAAGCCATAATAATGAACCATCTTGATCAAGTGCACATTATTGATAAGTTTCAGAATGAGATTTAAATTTAGTAAATTAACTATGAAATTTGATGTCAACAAATTGATGGCACAAACAATACTTAAATATGGTGTTTATGACAGGCTAAAACACACTGAATATTGGAGTTTTTTTGTATTTTGTCACAATTTGCATATACTTTGGAGTCATGGAAATATATTCATTTTATTCCTGCAAAACTTTTTCATAAAAATATTTATAGAATATTTTACATAAATTTCAGTGTGCTGAAATCATAGTATAGTAGGTAAGGTGCTTATCTTACACCTAAGCAAGATTCACCAGGAGTAAACTTGAGCACAGAGCATGGAGTATGCCATGAGCAAAATCACGGGTGGTACTAAAGATAAATAAGTAAAATTTAAAGCACCAAATAAATTATTTAGAAATGTGATAAAACACAATTTACAGCATAATCAAGATATCTGATCTAGTAATATAATTGTCCTAATATTTGCAAGTTAAAGTCAAAATCATAAGTAGATGTTTAACAATATCAAATCATGCAAAATCTCATTGCTTCCTTCTTTTTCCAGATGCATTTAGTTCTTGAGAAGCTTTTTATAAATATTTTAGTTGAAAATTTCATTGTGTTCCCAAATACGAAAATGGAAAGGAGCCTCAGCACTTTAAATATCTTAGTGCTAAAGCCTAACTCTAATACTCAAACAAATGATAACTAGCTTAAAAGGATGAAAACACTGATTTTCAGTTCTATCACTTGCCACAAGTTATATAATACTGATAAATTCCAATCCATTTAGAGTTACAGAAAAAAATAGCAATAACTCTGTTATTTCCTATTTTTTTACTAAGAATGTTTATTATTCAAATAACTTGTATAGCAGATAAACTTGAAACTTACTGAAAAACACTTGGTTAGCAGGTGTTTTATTTTCTAAATTAATGTCATATAGGCATTTTATGGCAGTGATTATTGTCAGATATAGCAGTAACAATGACTCCATCTTGAGGCATAATTAATTAGAAAAAGATTATCTAAAAATACCTGAGACTTTTGTTATTCTCCAGAATAAAAAAAAATTACTGCTTGGTTTCGATACATAACATATTGAAACCACAACAGTTCCCATGTTTCGGAAAAAGAAATACCTAAGGCATACTTTACAATTCAATAAATTTATTTACATATGAAACAACTTATTAATAAAAGAGTTTCTAAATCATGTACTTTCCCCATGATCTTAAAAATTCCATGTTAGGGCTATCGTGATCATACAACATATAAGGCACTGGTCTTGCATGTGCTGGCCGTGTTTGATCCTGGGAAACTGATATGATCTTAGAACCTTCCACGAATGATCCCTGAGTACAGAGCCAGGAGTATACCCTGAGTACTGCCTGGTATGGCAAAAATGAAATAAATGAATACATAAATCTATATTATGAAATCAGTAATAAAACGAAGATTTTTAGAATTGAAATTCTAGAGCCTCAATATCAATTATAACACAATGTTCAAACATGATAGCACTAAACTTTTCTCATAAATTATATTAAGACAGTTGACCCTGAAATTCAAAATGAATTACTTTATGTGTTAAACATATATTTACTGTTAAAATATATATATATATCAAGCATTTTAATTCATAGATATTTATGAATTATCATTGTTGTACATGCACATATGCAAGTGTGCATGTATAGACTAAAGGTATTATTGAACAATAAAGAGAAAGATATTCTATTATTTGTAAAAATATGAATAAACCTTTTTTTCCAGAGGCGGAGCAGAGGAGGCACACCAAGAATGCTCACGACTCCTGGTTCTGCTCCTATGGATCACTCCTGAGAGTTTGAGGAATGATATTGGGTGCCAGGAATTAAATCCAGGTCAGATGAGTGCAAGGAAACTGCCTCACTATGTACTCTCTCTCTCTTGTCCCATCAAAGAAAAATCTTGAGGTCATTATGCTCACTTAAATTTGTCAGATTTAGAAAAATTAACATAGCATGATTTTATAATCTGGAACTCAAAAAAGACAATCCTCTGATCTTCCTCCATCATCTATCTTTTCATTAGGTTACTAATGGTATTTACATAGTAAATACCAAAGACCTTTGGGAAGTGTTTGAGTTATTTTTTAGGTTTTTGTATTTTTCTGTGTCTTTCTCTTTCACTACACTCACCAACTGGTATCTCCATTGCTCTTGGACACATTAGCTGTGGAGTCACCTTTGGTACCTTTGAAAATATCAGTCAATCTACCTGAATTGCTGTTCTCTACAGGAAGACCCATAATGCCTTGCTTTCCTTATCTAAACAATTAGAAAAAAAAACATTCATAGTGCCTTCTTTCCTACATATATTACCATTAAGCAAAATGTGTGTGAAGGATAAAAAATGGTTGAACAGACACAAATTCTAATCATTTTGTTAGTAACAGAAATTTTGATATTTAAATTATTTATATGAACATTTGGAAATACCTAGAGTATTTATTTTCCAAGAGGAACTGAGAATGATAATAATAGAAAGAATGAGATGGTAGAAAGAATGAGCTTATGAGATTTCAGTTAGGAGTTAACAGAGTAGTATCACTATCACTATCACTATCTTCCCGTTTATCATCTGTTTGCTGGAGCGGGCACCATTAATATCTCCATATGTCCTGTCTCATTCTAGTAGAGTCCAAGGGCATCTGCTTGCTCCAGGAACATAAAGAGCCTCAGACAATTATATTAGGTCATAGGATTGACCTAATATAATTGTTACTGGTATTTGGCATATGAAATATGGCACGGGCAGCTTGCCAGGCTTGCCGTGTGGGTGGCATACTCTTGTAGTCACCTCTAAATACAGCATTTATTGATGAACCAAGCCAGGTTGTGATAGGATCGTCTGCTGCTGGATGGAATTGTGACAAGAGGAAAGTCCGATGTGGAAGATGGTGGTCCTCATGGAGTGGGGAGGGGGTCGTCTGGCTTGTTGTGAGGCCCTGCTGGAATGACAGACCAGGGCCAGAACCCACCATCCCTCCCGGTGCCTCGTGATCGGCTGGGTACAGAGAGAACAAGTAGCAGCTCTGCCCCATGTCTGTAAGTCTCTGGATCAGCATACCTGGGCCGGACTGAAAAAAAAGAACTGCTGCAGGGTGGGTGTCGATGATCTGGGCTGTGATCAGAGTAGTAAGAGTAGTAAGAAAAACAAATTGCTTAATATTGACATTCTGTTGAATTTTATCAATTATCAAATAACGGTTAGGTCACTTTCAGGAAAATGTAGTAGGAATTTAGCAAATTTTAGTTTCTTAAGCACCATTAGAAATAAATATTAACTGATAACTGAAATATTTTTTCCTATGAATATTTGCTGAATACATTTACTTGCTCAGCAAATATTTTGTGTGTGAAGTTAAAAGCAATAATAAGAGAATATTTTATAATAGCCATGATCTTATTAATTAGTTTGGTTTGATGATTTGGCCACTGTGAATTTCAACTAACAAGTAAACACATTTTATATATAACAAGAGTTCTGATGTGAAGAGTCCAATTTTGATTCTATTAACAAACAGTTGAAGTGCTCTGAAATTTAATACAGCATCACTTTAAACATATCAAATTAAAAGTGAGGTTCCAAGTTGTTGCCACAGAAGGAACATTTGTAGATTGTTATAGGTAGAAACAGAAATAAACCCAAGGTAGTCACTTTTTGACAATCAAAGCAATAGTTTTACTCACAAGACTATTTCTTTGACTTTGTGTATTTATTTTCTTTAAACTTCTTTTTTTTGCTTTTTTTGGGGTCACACCAAACAACGCTCCTGGCTATGCACTCAGGAATTACTCCTGGCAGTGCTCAGTGGGACCACATGGGATGCCTTGGATCAAACCCAGTAGACTGCATGCAAGGCAAAAGTCCTACCCACAGTGCTATTGCTTCAGCCCCCCTGAATTTCTTTTAATTAGAATACATCAGCATCTTTTGAAGTGAGTTTATTGTAATTTTGATTCAATTTTACTCAGAAATGTATAACTTCAATATAAAACTTAAAAACTCATACTTTTGATATAAGAAGTAAATAAACACATTTGTTAAAAACATATTTCCCATTATTTCCATTTAAAATGATTCCCTTTATTGAGCATAGAGCTACTTTGCCAATTTCATTAATATTCCCATCTATAAATAAAAACATTATTGAAAATTGAAATAATTTGAATAAATTTGCTTTATGGAAAGCAGAACTTTTTAAATAATAAGTAATACATTACATACGTTAATATTTATATAAATCTCAGAATAGGGGCTGGATGGATACAACAGTGGTAGAGCTTTTTGCCTTGTATGTGGCCAACCTGAGTTTGATTCCCAACTTCCTCCAACCTGAGTTTGATTCCCAACTTCCTATATTGTCCCATGAGCAACACCAGGAATAATTTTGAGTTCAGAGCCAGAAATAATCCTTAAGCAAGGCCAGATATGACCCAAAAAGACAAAAAACTCTTGCTGTAAAATTGTTAGTAATGTTTATGCTATTTTTTATACTTTCAAAGTGTTTTAACAGCAATAATTCTATTTTAATCATGTCACGTCAGTCATGTCAATCATATTAACTGAAAATCTTACTCATTTTGTTAGGACAAAATTAATTTTCATATAAAAATACCTAGATTATTGGATTTGAAGGAAATTTGTCATACATAATTATTAAAGAAAGAGAATATAATCTATGAATGCATAACTATAATCTCAAGTCATCATAATATTACCATGGCTACTTTATTATTGTAAATATTCAACATTGTTTTAAGATATCCTATTATATTGGCTTAGTTCTGATATTCTATCATTTCCTGTACTAGTTTATCAAAGACATCATGGGGTGGAGGAAAACAATGTACTCCATAATAACCATAGTGATCATATCATCACATTGCTACAATGGGACTGTCATTTTAAATGTGTGATTCTGGCAACTTCTATAATAATCTTCAAGCCGGTATTTCCACCAATGAAGTCAGTTTAAATATCAGACCAAAGGACAGTACGGTATCAGTGGTATAGTTCCAAATCACTCCACAGTTCCATTACCATAGAATGCAAATAACCTGCAGGTACATAAAGGGCAGTGAGCTATATTTTGCAACCCACTGTTTGTTCTCATGATCAGAAGCAGCTGCTCTAGCTCAGTTACTGGGAAAATCTCCCAGCAGGGAGTATATTCCATCGACTGTGCTAAATTTAATTGTTACAACCATAAATATTGCTATAGAACAGGTGGGTAGTCTGCTGTGCTTGTCACTATGAGAACAGATTTGAAATATTTGTGATATTAAACATGCATACAAAATTAACATGATTAGAATAGAATTGATTTTATTTTCTGCAATAGTCATAGTACATAGACTATTAAATTTGCACTGATTTCTAAACGTGAATGGAATTAACATTATTAGAGTTGATTTGGGCTTTGGCAACAATTATTCTATAAACTATTAAATGTTCACTAAAGTCTTTCTTTTTTATATTTTTAAGGGAGTGTATTTGGGGAGCACAACCAGCTGGGTTTTAAATTTTATTTATTTCTAACAGCTCATTGCAATACCAAATTAATAAAAATGACTCCTTAATCTAGATCATTTATATAATGCTAATAACATTTTATATCATTGGAATAAAATCAAATAAGTTAAAATATGTAACATAAGTACATAGTTAAGGTTCCTGCCTTTCATGTGGCTAACTCCAGTTAGATACCCAAGACTATACAACACATTGGCCCCAAACCCATATACATCCTCTATTTCTGACCCATATATAAATAACTGAGACTCGTGTTTTCTGTTTTTTAGTGTTTCTTCTGTTCTCCAAATGTCACAATTTTCTATATGGTTGCCAGTCTCAAAGGAAGAAAACCAATGGTCAAAATGCTTTATTTCTCTTCTAATCTATATCTGTATCTTCTTCGCCAAAGAAGCATGTTAGCAGTATGGAATCAAAAGATGCTAATCTTTATAGAAATGTTATAGCAATATTTACTTCAACTACTATAGCTGTGTTTCTATTCATTAGCCATGGTTATTGCTATGGGAAATGCAAATCATTTCAAATGATAAACAGCCATGTCATGCAGAAGCACACCATGTATTTTTAAGGAATGTATAAAATATCACATTAGGCACTAAGCTTATACGCATAAGCATGGGATGTCTACATTGATTTCCCTTAAAAAAGATCTTTGTCATGATGATGATAAACAATTCTTTCAAATCATATTATGGCCGGTTGACACAGTAAAACACTGAGTCAGTTTAATCATTTACAAATTGGATTGCTATATGGAAACAAAACATTCCCAAGCAATAGTTCACACAACCTATAGATCCCTTCTCAAGTATGGGCAATTAGGAGTGACATTCAGACATAGAACAGGACATTGTGCATCAGGTGATACTAGCCATTTAAACCTTGCTTTTGGTGCAAATGTTATTTTCATTTTTCCTGACTTTCATCCCAAACTCCACCCATCATCTCAAGCTTTCTACTCTTTTCTTTTTAGGTCCCACATGGCGATGCTCAGTGGTTAGTTCTGGCTCTGCACTCAAGAATTACTCCTGGTGGTGCTTGGGGACCATATGGGATGCCGGGATTGAACTCTGGTCAGCCGTGTGCAAGGCAAAAGCCCTACCTGCTATACTATAGCTCCGCCCCATCTTCTCAGGGTCACAGTCATGATAAAAGCAAACATTAGAAAGGAACTGCTAAAGGGCCTATTTCTGGAGCATCCACCTGTGGCCATAAGGGAGATTTTATAAGAAAAGTTAGAAAACAAGTCATGATTTAAGCAGACTTTATTTATACTGCAAATAAAAACAGAATTTTCTTTGTAGAAAGTAAGAGTGATATTTTGTGAACCTTTTTAGCTCTTTCAGATTTATTAGCATAAACAAAACTTATTTTGATAGCCATTTAATTTTATAAAGGATTTTTTCTATGGATGAAAAAAAATTCAAATTTATGTTCTACATTGTGCCATGGCTAAAAGATGAGATCAGTTAGATGCTTAACAATGGATTATTGGATAAAAGGTGCAGTGCTTTTATAAAATAAAATATAGCAACAAAGCTGAACATATATCACATGTGTACTCTTGAAAACATTTTTATCCTTAGTGAGTACTGCTCCTCTCAAAAGACATTAATTGCAGCTAAACATACTTTTCTTTTTCCAATATTCCTTCTAGTCCCTACACCTAAAATTGAGTTCATATTTCTGTTGACTGAACATTCAGTATTTCATCTATTTATATTTCACTCTTTCGATACTGTTTTATTCAGTAGTATTCCTTGGTTTTTGTAATTTGCTAACATCTCCTTTTTTTTTTTCTTTTTGGGTCACACGTGGCAATGCTCAGGGGTTACTCCTGGCTCTGCACTCAGGAATTACTCCTGGCAGTACTCAGGGGACCATATGGGATGCCGGGGATAGAACCCAGGCCGGAACAGGCCGACCGCAGTGCAAGGAAAATGCCCTACCCACTGGACTATCACTCCTGCCCCCTCCATTTCCTTTTATTATCTTTTGCATCTTGCTTTTGTTTTTAGGGCTGTTCAACTTATTCGAGTTTTTATAAAATGGTTAGGTATTATCATATTTCCTGAACTAGTTCACATCTACAAGAATTAAGGATAGGTACATATTCTTCTACTTCTCATCAAAATGTAGATATGTAGTCTACCTGTTTTTGGGGATTGTGAAAATTTTTATAATATTAATACAAACTAAGTAGTTATCAAATATTCACTTTCTGGGACCAAAGCAATAATACAGAAGGCAGGGGAGTTTATTTTGGGCACAAGTGCCTGTCAGGAGTCATCCCTGAGTCCAGATCCACGACTAAGCCCTGAGCACAGCCTGGTGTGCCCCAAAACCGAAAGAAAAAAACAAACAGGTTCAGTTTTCTTACCAGTCTAAGCTGTTTATCACAATGTTGAAGACCAAAGTAAAGAAACAGTGAAGTAAATACTAAAATGTGTTGACAAATGTAAGCACACTTCCAAAACCAGTGGCACATATTTAATAACAATATTTTATAATATTAAACTGTAATTTTTTTATTGTAACGGCAAAGTAAAGCCAAGAAATTCATGTTTCTTTTATTTCCCTTTTGAGAGTAGTTAAGAATGACTGCATATGAGAAAGCAGAGAATCGCTTAAGTAACCATAACCTTTGCCAACAATGGAGAATAATGTCAGAGCATTTAAAACTGAAAATCATGCATTTTCTCTAAATTCACCATTATTATTAATTTATTCCTCACCCCTTCCCCAAACCAAATAATTACACTTATTATCAATGCACAAGTCATCCTTTAACCATCTCCAACTTAATGCATGGCAATACTTATCTTAACCACCTAGTAATTAAATTACCATTAAGCCTTTTATTATAAAAGTCATTTGGGATAAAAGTCTTCATTATTATTAGCTATTTAAACACTTAAACTCCCAAAGTCTATCTCCAACTCCTACTCAAAATTTCTTCTCCTATGGTATACAATTTAAGTTTTATTATTCAAGAGTTAACTTTCTATGATGATGTTCAATCCTCTGTCTCTTTATCTCAATGACAGTTTTACCCTTCTAGAAGTTCAAGGTTATTTTTCTTATTTTTTCTCAATCTCACACTCCACATTCAATTGATTTTTTTTAGCAAATTTTGTTTATTTAGTTGTATAAATAATGCTGATTCTGGTCATTTATTCTAATTACTTACTAGCCCTAAATCATAACTAATTCGTATTTTCAGTTCTTCCTTTGCTGTAACCTAAGCTATCTTTAGGACTTAAGTTAAAAGCAACAGATAATATCTGGGTAATTTTCTTCTGACACTCTATTCTATACAGAATGATAATTGTTTTTTTAGCGTGGACTTATCCAAGACAAGCCATGTTCCTCTCTAACTTTCCCTTTTCTCTCTCTACTCTGGACATTTCAAGTATTGAAAATCATCTTCTAAATTTATGGTGCTCTATAAGTGTTTTGAATATAAATCATTAAATGTATAGGAATCTGGAAAGTCAATGAAAACCTAGCCATTATAAAACTAAAGAATATGAATTTCAATTTTAGTAGACTATTTTAAATCCATCCAATATCTCTCCAAATCCTGTGATATATATAGATATATATATAGATATATATAGATATATATAGATATATACAGTGTATATATATATATATATATATATACAGTGTATGTGTGTATACACATATATAAGTGTATATATATTTTTGTGCAGTGGTCTGGAACCAGAAACACACTATTCCAAGGTTACATGTGCAAAATATGTTAATTTTTTAAAGTTTTTTAATAATTTCAGTTTTCTTCTCTCACTAAATTAATGTTGACTATTATTTTAGATGTGTGAAGTGTGAAATTAAGCAAAGCTCTCATGAGAACAAACAAAAGATATCTGTTCAGCAGTTCGTGTAGTAAACAAGTCAGTCACCATTACTTACACTTGGAAATGACCCAAAAACTCAGAGAGAGGCGACAGGGAGTGGCATTGATAAAAAGGGACATTTTGCTCATTCTTTGATTGGAAATTATTAAAAGAGCAGAGCTAGAATCATGTGTGCTGGTACCAGACACTCTATAAAATCAATGTGGAGAATACATCTGGGTTTCTTCTAACATTTGGCCCTGAGACAAGAGTAGAGACAAAAAAAAAAAAAGAGATGATGACAACAATGAACAATTATGTCGTTTGGGGGCACATAACTGCAGGTTATGAAATAACTTTCCAACAGATTTATATAGAAGTTGAAGATCTAAGTTCTGTAGTAATATGCATACAGTCTGACTTTTCCTGTAGAGATTGATTTTTTCAGAGGATACCTGATTTGACTGACATGTCTATTTTAATCATTATCCCAACAGACAGAATATTAGATATCTAGGGCACATTTGAGGGATGGGGAGTAGGGTTGCTAGGCAGTGCTCAGGATCCTGAGAAACCCTACCAGAGATTTTTAGCTAATTTGGCCTCTGATTCAAAAGAAAGGACTTAAATGCGATGCTGTCTGAACACTGCCTGTGTAAGCTTGTAAAGAGCTGGGCTTCTGAATCACACCCTATGTTGCAGGGAGGTGGGAAAGGGCTTGGAGTAGGGGCATGGCTTGGCGTGAGGTATTGGCATGGCATGACTTGGGGTAAGGACATGTCTTGGTGTGAGGTATGGGCATGGCAGACTTGGGGTAAGGGCATGTCTTGGTGTGAGGTATGGGCATGGCATGACTTGGGGTAAGGGCATGGCTGCACCTCTGTGATGCTCAAGATCACCAACCATTACCAGATGAGCAACAGACGCTTGCTGCAGCACAAATGCTAACTGCTTCCAGATATCAAAGACACATTAATCTGAACACAGAGAACATTTCTGTTGAGAGATAAAATTCACACACTTAATGTAGTGCTAATCACAAAAGAATTTTAGGAAAAATACAATTAAGTGAATAATTTGCATTGCCTTGAGAGTTCCTCCTGACTAGTACATTTAATCTAGGCTTTCATCTCTTGAGTTATTTAACAACTGAACATATTTTAGATCCAGCAAAGTCTGCTGGTTAAGTGTCATTTAATTACTTTTCATCTTTGAGCTCCTTAGCAACCAACTCTGTATAAATATATCTGCTTTCTCACTATCACTTGTCCTGGTTATAATGCCTTCATTGCTCTTTCATCATGAATGTTTTAAATATCTTTGGTGATTGTATATATATTTGTATGAGAATTATGATCTTGCCTTTTAATTTTCTGAAAATTGTGCTTAAGCAATGTTTAATAAGATGTTGATAATTATTTAGATTTTTATTTGCTTCTGATTGAATTAAGATGAAATTATACACACATCTTCAGGTTTTTCAAACAAACCAGATCAAATTAGAGTCCCTTATGATTATGAAATGCTGACTAAAGCAAATAATAGTCAGTTCAACTAAATCATTGGCTTAAAGTGTAGTCTTCAGAAGTTACCTTGAGATTTAACTATGCATTTTATTTTATTTAGCTAAGTTTAGAACTCAACATTTAAAAAATAAATTCCGGGGCCAGAGTGATAGCCCAGCGGGTAGGGCGTTTGCCTTGTACTCGGCCAGCTTGTGCCAGCCCCGGGTTCGATCCCGCCTACATCCCATATGGTCCCCTGAGCACCGTCAGGAGTAATTCCTGAGTGCAGAGCCAGGAGAAAATTCTGAGCATTGCTGGGTGTGACCCAAAAAAGCAAAAAAAATAAAAAATAAATTCCCTATGATAATAAAGCATATACAGAGAAAAGAAAAATCAACATTCATAAATTAATCAATAATTCATTTTAAAATGTTTTGGCAAGAATACTGAGAAAAGATTCTTTTAGCTTAATTTCATTTTACAACTACGTGTCTGGAAATAAGTAAACTAGTTTTAAGAAAAAAAAGACCAAAGATGTTCAATGATTTTTCTTTATAATCCACAATCCCAACAAAGATTGCTATCCCATTCAAAATGATTTTTTGGAGTTAGCACAAGTGTTACTAACCAAGACAAATAAAAAGTACTCACAAAGCTCAACAAGAAAAATTCCAAAAAGTCTATCCAAAAATGGGGAAAGGAAATGGCTGATCAACAAAGGAAAATGTATTCAACCCACATATGATCAGGAATAAAGCAAACCGAGATGAAAATGAGATATTATCTCACAGCAGTGAGAATGTTACATACAAAAAAAAAAGGAAAGGGGAACAATCTGGTTGTTCCGGAAGTATTTGTAAAGAAATTCTAATACTCTGATAGTCAGAATGTTGACAGGTTCAAAGCCTTTAGAAAACTGTATGGCGATGTCTCAGGAAAATAAGAATAGAGGTCCCATGTGGCCCTAATGCCACTTCTTCTTATTTATCCTAAAGTTACAAAACAGTCTTACACAAAATGTTCAAGGTCAATCTCTGCTGCTCATATAAACTCCTCCCAGAAATTAATCCATCGAAAAACTCAGAAATGCAGGCTTTGTGATTGAACTCTTCAGGCTTTCACAGACTTCTTTCCACCTCCCTGTTCTTCCGAAGGCCCAGCAGACACCCCCACACCCCAAAGCCTCCACTCACTAAAACTCAAATTCCAATCTTATCAGCCCATTAAAGACTTTGGAAATCCTGGAGCACACAGCCACTACAATGCTGATACCCTGGGTAGCATATCACACCCAATTTGTTTGTAACAGCTCAGTAAAAAGTCACACTCTTCTTAACATTATTATGGGATATATGTCATAAGCCATATAAAGTTACTCATTTGGTGCCTGCTAAGGCAGCAAGTTGGGGATAGGGATACTAGGGACTTTGATGGCCATTTGAGCACATTGGCATGAAAGCTGGGTTGGAATATTGAGTACCTGAAACAATTGTGTGGTGAACAACATTATAAACCACTGGGCTTAAATAAAGTTGTAAAAATATCAGTTCTATAAAAGAGAACATGCACAGCGTTATTCATTGTAGCTCTTGCACAATAGAGAGCATGAAGCAATAACCCATGTGTTCAAAACAAATGGCTGAAGAATGAACGTGTGGCATAATAGTTGGAGCTACAAGAAACCATGAAATCATGTGATTTTTCAGCAACCTAAATGGAAATGGAGGATATCAGGTTAAATTAAATAAATAAGAATGAGGACTAATACTGGATGGTTTCACTTGATTTACAGTACATAGAACAACAGACAAGAGAATGGAAGGTTGCAAAGGGGGATATGCCAATGAATCATGAAATTTGCCTACAAATGAATGGACATGGAGATTATCTGCTTAGTGAAATTAGTCAGAAGGTGAAGGGCATACATAGAATGACTGCATTCATTTAGGGGGAAATAAATATATATCAGCGATGGTCTGACATAGAAAAAGACTGCGCCCCCTGGGATGAACCCAGAGCCATGACAGAGCCTGGCAAACTACACATTGTGTATTTGATATGCCAAAAACAGTAACAATAATGGACCTCATTCCCATTAACGGAGACATTACTAGCAAATGCTTGAGCAAATCAATGAACACCAGTGACACAAGTGACACCAGTGACACAATTGACAAGTGATTCATGTTCTATTAACTGCCACAAATGGTAACACCAGATTAGAACTGAGCATTGACTGTAGGTAAAGGGATAAACATGAAAAGCCCTAGATATATGTATGGCAAGCCACAATGTGTAAGAGAAGGGAAAGAAAAAGAGTGAAAGAGAAAGAAAGAGAAGTGCCTGCTATAAAGGAGGCTGTGTGTGGGGAAGGGGGTAATTTGGGGACATTGGTGGTGGGAAATGGGCTCTGGTGGAGGGACATGTGCTGGAATACTGTTTAACTGAAGCTCAATCATGAACATCTTTGTAATTGTATATTTCACAGTGCTATAATAAAAATTGTAAAAAAAAACAAAGGAGAATATGCCTATTTTTCAGGACTCTAGATTATAAAAATGATAAGGACAGGATAAGAGAACTCTAGAGCTAGGGTGAGGATGTGAATGAAAGTTATAAAGGCAGCAGCAGTTCAAAGCCTGCAGCACATCAGTGGTGTAGAGGTAGACATAAAACACCACAACACTGTAAGCGGGACACCAAACTACAACAACTTTTCGCTTGTCACTTGTCTTCCCGTTGTTCATCGATTTGCTCGAGCGGGCACCAGTAACACCTCCATATGTCCTGTCACAAGCAAGTGTAGCCCAAGGGCATCTGCTCGACCCAGGGACAGGAAAAGCCTCAAGTCATTCTTTCCGGGTCATGGAATGAGGTCCATAAGTGTTACTGTTTTTAAGCATAACAAATAAAACACGGTTAGCTTGCCAGGCTCTGCAGTGTAGGTGGTATACTCTCAGAAGAAGGCTCTCATCTCGAGCATTTACTGATGAAACTCAAAGGGGAAAGATCAGGTTTTCTCTTGGGTGGAGCTCTGAGGAACTGTGGAGTCTGGATGTTGAAAATGACTGACCTCATGGTGTGGGGGGTTGCTCTGGCTTCCTGCTAGGCTCACTGGGATGACCGGTCACAACTAGAACCTGCCTAGTACTGTATACAGTGTATAAATGTGAAAGATCTGGGAATGATATGATCCAAACATCTAGTACTATCTAAGACTGCTGTGTGGCTGCGGAGCGGCCCCACACGGATGGAGCTGTGGGTCTGGCATGTCTCTTTTCCAGGTTAGCTGGCGTAGAGGTGGAGGAAAGGGCTGAGGAGCCCAAATCCTCCCCTCCAAGTCGGACCAGCATAGCCCCTCCCCTTGCATGTGTGATCGAACCCTTGGAGCAATATTGAACTCAGCCAGGGACTGACCCAGCCCCTTACCAACCACCAGAGATCAGCTCACAGGTTGCTTCCATGTGGGACTGAGGGGCACAGCTGTGGGTCTGGAGTGGTTGGTCTGGAACTTTTCTGGGGTTGCCAAAGGCGCTGTGGGTCTGGCATGTCTCTCTCCCTTGGTAGCTGGCGGGGAGGTGGAGGAAGCTACAACAACTAAACTTTAAAAATGTGACTTTCAAGCAGGTAGCAGGGGATGAGATGAACAATGCTGGAAGGAAGGTGTGCATGTGGTGGTATCAGTGTAGGAACATTTTCTACCTAAAAACCTATTTGAAAAACATTGTAAATCATGGCGCCTTAATTAAAAAAATAGATTTATATGGTACATTGTCAGGAAAACTCTTTCAAATGTTTGTACTCTAGAATAAACCATCATCTGGAAATTCCCTTTTTAAAAATATAAATAAGAAAATAAAAAGCCTTTTTAAAAATAAGATATTGACCATCCTGTAATCAAATTAGCAGCTAAATTTTTAATTGTTACTCATTACGCTATTATAAGATCGAAGGTTCCCTTGTTACCTGTTACATAATAATATTGTGCTTTTTTATGTCAATGTCTATGGTTTACTCTTGCTGGCCATTTCTTTGCTAAAATATGTAAATTTTGTTAAAAATTAGAAAGCAGAGCTCATTAGCAAAAGCAAGAATATTTACATCTTGATTTGTAGCAGTGAAAAAATAAAGAAATATGTCTTGGAAATATATAATAAAACCTATTATTTGTTTTAAATGAAAAGTCATGTTTAAAGCATGAGAATTTATTTTTCATTTGTTTTCTAGTTTATGTTTTGTTTTCCGGGAAAATGTTTTGTGGAATGAAGACCAACTAAAATGCGCTTTTCTGACCAAGTCTGAGTGTTGAGATAGAAACTACATGTCAAAGTACTTGCCCTGCATGTGATCAACCCTGCTTTAAACCCCAGCAATCCATGTAGCTCTCTGACCACTGATTGATTCCTGATCATAGAACCAAGCATATATTCTGAGCTACACAGAATGTAGTCATTCCCCAAAAAAACCTGATATGTTATTGGATATTTGGAATGTGCTCTTCTAGAAATTTATTTTGTATTGCAAAAGATGCTAAAACATTGTTTAATAAAAGTAGTGTAAACATCAGTTTTCTGATAACAGAATTTAAGGAAAGTGTGAAACACCCAAGTCCTGTCGTCAAAAAAAAAAAATAAACCCTCAAAAGATATATGTTGGCATATAATTTAAATTTAAAACCGAATCTGTCATTTAACAAAGATTTCTTAGGATTTATGTTTTAAACTTTTACTATTAAATATACAAAGATTTCTTGATGCCGAGAGTTACTAAATATTGTGAAACCACAACATAGTTCTTTTCTGTATAATTATATGAGATAAGCACTTCCAGCTGTAGAAATTTAATTTAGAAAAAAAATTGTATTTCCATTCTCATTCAGTACCTTGAAAAATCAATGATTATACATCAGTTTCTCCTTTACTATTTAAAATGAATATGGAGTTTCTCCGTCACAATTTACAGTTAATATGGAAGCAAACTGGTGCATTCCGCCTGTGAATGAGTTCAGCCTCTTGTATTACTGAGTTAGTTCAACATCCTATATTCCTGTAATAAGATGATGTACATTGGATAATTTAAATAACAGAAAATAATTTTCTCATATTTCTGGTGCCTGAAATTTTATAAAACAAACAGCAATAATAGGGTCTGGCAAGTCCTAGAAAATGAGAGTGTGTGAGTAGAGATTGAGATAGATAGAGGCACAGAGGGAAAAAAGAGTGAGAGAGAGAGAATGTGTGCGTGAGAGAAAGTGTGTGTGTGTGTGTGTGTGTGTGTGTGTGAGAGAGAGAGAGAGAGTGAGTGTGTGTGTTTGTGTGTGTGTGTGAGAGAGAGAATCAGCCCCTGGTATCTGTTCTTAAATAGATAGTAGTCAAGTGATGACTCTCTATCCTAACATTCTCAGTACCATCTAACCAAATGATTTTCCAAAGATTCCATCCCTAAATATTAGCACATTGTATGCTGGGATATTAGCATACTAATTTCAGGATTCGGAAAACTCTCATTCATTCCATGACAACTAGAAAATCTTCAGTATCTATTTTTATATTATTTTTATACTTAAATGTGGGAACTTAAGGATTACACACTTCAGGTAGTCTTTCTTTTTATTCTCAACTATAATGTATTTATTTCAAAACACACCTAAGATTTGATGAACCCAAGATTTTTACTGTTATTTTTGATCTGTCCTTGCTCTCCCTTTGTATTTTTCTCATTTTGAGAAACCCTAAATCAAACCCTGTTTTAAATTTCTTCAGTGAATTCTGTATTATACAGGCCACATCCAGTTGTGCTCATGCTTCCAGCTGACCCTAAAATCAGGGATCATTGCAGTCAGTGCTTGGTAGACCATGTGAAGGAGCAATTTCAAACTCAGTTGTCAGCAATTAAGACAAGTGCATCCGTCCCTATGTTATTTTTCCAGTCCCCTTAGTGATTTATAGTCATTCTCCTCATTGAATCATACATATTTTTACATACAGAGTCAAAAATGTTTCATATTATCTTAAATTAATGTTTAAGTCCAAAAAATCATCTATTTAAAAGTGAAAATAACTTCAATATTATAGTTATTATTATACTGAGAATTTTAATTAATATGCATTTTATCGTAAAACAAATTTTGAATACTGTAAGCAAAAGATTTGCTAGATTAAAATGTGTTGAATAATAAAAAAAAACTCAAGATAAAGCCAACTTATTTTCATTTTGTGTTTTAAGAATTGTGCTTGCAAAATGACAAGTGAGATGGAAGATTGAAGCACTAGCCACATTGTTCATCTCAAATAGATCCCATTAAATAAGAACAGATGGTATAGTTTGAAATTGTGCCTTAAATGCTACATTCTTCATATATTGAAGATGAAAGTAGATTGTTTCTTTAGTGCATTCATCATTAAACAGTCTAGACCTACTCTAACAGATAAGTTTGCCTAAAATTGCTGAATGGAAATGGCTATAAATGACATTTACTCAGGCATGTAAAATAATAAAGTTCTATTTAAGCACATCAAGTTTGAAACAGTAGGGATAAATAAAAGTCTGATATAAATATTTTATTTGGCTGCGCCCTGCTGTTCATTATTGACATTATTCTATCTCTATAAACTTCCAGAGATATATATGCCGGGAAGAGTGGCACAGAGATACTAGTAGATGTGAACTAATACCGACCAATGAAGTAAATAGGGAGATGTTCCCAACTAGAAACAACGTGATCAGGGAGGAGACTGAACAATGGTGACTAGGCATGGGCAGCTATGACCTTTACACTGGTTTTAGGGGGGACGGACGTTTGAGTCACACAAAGCAGTTTGCAGACATTATTCCTGGCTCTATGTTTAGGAATCAATCCTAAACCCATTGTTTTTATATATTTTATTATATCACCCCGAGATATACAATTACAAAGATGTTCATGTTTGGGTTTCAGTCATACAGTGTTCACCCACCCATCCCTCCACCAGTGCCCATTTCCCACCACCAATGTCACCGATTTCCGCCCCCCCCCTAGCCTGCCTCTACGGCAGTTCTTTATCTCTTTTCTCCCTTTCATTTCTCTCTTTCTCTATTCCTTCTCTTAAATATTGTGGATTTTAATGCATACACTTAGACGTTATCATGCGTAGCTTTTTGCCTGCATTCAATGCTCAGTTCTAGGTTGGCATTAGTAATTTTGACAATCATTAGCACACTGTTCCCTTCTCTGTCTTAGGTAACCTCTGACTCCCACATGTTTGTGGTAATTTCCACCTTTGACAAGACCTCCTGATCCATGTTTCACCTGACCTTAGATATTGCTATGATATTATACATATTATTATGTACATATTTATATTCCATGCAGATAAATGCAGTCATTCGATATCTGCCTTTTTCCTTCTGCCTAATTTCACTCAACATGATTCTCTCCAGCCTATACTTAATGTCAGAAAACAAGTTGGGTTAGGTCATATGTTAGATAGGTGTTTTAAACTCTACAATATCTGTTCAGCTCTGCGCTTGCCCTTGTTCTATTTCCCTGATGAAATCAGGGAAAAGTTTTCGATGGACTTGAGTTTGAATGGGTCAAATTTCCCACAGGCAGCAGTGAAGGCTGTTCACAAACTTGTTCAATGGCTTATTTATAATTATAACAAGAGAGAGAGAGGTATATCTAACAAGTAGTAGTAAAACATTAAAAATAATTCCATCCTCTTAGGTGGCTGGAGAGATACTATTGTGGGTAGTATTTGCCTTGCACAAGGCCAACTTTGGTTCATACCCTGGTATCAAATATAATTTCCTGATCACTTCCAGGAGTAATTCCTGAATGCAGAGTCATGAGTAACTCCTGAACATTACAGAGTTTGGCAAAACAGCCCCCAAACCAAACAAATACCCAAAGTTTTCTTACCTAATTGCGGTGGCAAATATTTTCTGTACTATATTGAGTAGAAGTATCCGGAGAGGAAAAGTTTATCTTGTACCTGATCTTAGAGAGAAGATTTTTTTTTTTTTCTGCTGAATATAATGATTTCTGTGGTCTTGTCATAGATGGCTTTAACTCTATTGAGAAAAGTTTCTGAATTCCCACTTTGTTGAGACCTTTTATAAAGGTGGGTGTTAGATCTTGTAACATGCTTTCTCTGCATCTGTTGACATAATGTAATTTTCCCTTTCATTATATGGTGAGTTCTGTTGTTTGACTTGTATATCTTAAGCTACAATTGCATATCCAGGATGAATCCTACTTAGTCATGGTGTATAACCATTTTGGTGAATTCTATTGATGAATTCTATTTGCTAGAATTTTGATGAGTATCTACATCCATCAAAGATATCAGCCTGCAGTTCTCTGTTTTTGTCTGTAAAGTATAATAACACAACTGATAATGCAAAATGAAATTAACATAAACTTCATTTATTATTTAGATGGTATCGATCAAGAAACTACAAAGTTCATACTGTAATGAAAGCTACAAGCTAAGGAAGAACTTGATGAATAAGGAAGAATCCTTATTTAGATATTTGAACATTTTACAGAAAATAAAAAAGAAGTAAACCAAAGCCCCAATCACTCCAATAGTAAGTCAGTCTCCATACCTGAGCTGTAATAAGGGATTAAAGCACTTGCCTTGCATATACTGAAGTAGGTTGCTTTGCTGATCCTGTTACCTCTAGCCCTCCTACCGGCACTCTATCAGTGATCCCTGAGCAAACAGCCAGGAGGGTGTTCTTTACAGCACATCACATGGAAAACCAAAGCAAAACCTTCATGCTTTCTTTTAAGGTTTACCTCTTTAACGACACAAAATGCGAAAAGATATATCTACAATAAGAAGAAAATGGAGTAAAATAAAGCACTTATCTTGTCACTGGTCTTCCCATTTGATTTGTTCTAGGAGGCACCAGTAAGATCTCCATTCATTGGGAATGAGGTCCATTATTGTTAGTGTTTTTGGCATATCGAATACACCACAGGTAGCTTGCCAGGCTCTGCTGTGGCTCTGGGTTCATCCCAGGGGGCGAGTTTTTTCTATGTCAGAACATCAACCATCCAGGGCCCATGGGGAAGAGCCCTGGGTGTAGACAAGCCTGTCTCCTATCTGCTACCTGCTGACTTAGCTGGGCTCCGCAACCACACCTGCAACACCTTGAGGGGGCAAAAAGACAAGAAAAGCACAAGTAAAGCACAATTGATTAATTTTGAAAACTATTTTACTCTGAATTAAAATAAGTGTACTGTACACATATATTTGTGTTCTATACGATAAGAGATTATTGCTTCACTCTTCATCAAAGAATTTTGAATCAGAAATGTGACCCAGTATGACTTAAAAATGACTGAAAATTTGAAAGAGTTCTTCCTGGCTATAAATCCTTGACTTTACTTCATCTAATTCAGAAAGCATGTCATTAAGGTTTTTGTTTTCTTACTTCATCTAATTCAGAAAGCATGTCATTAAGGTTTTTTTTCTCACTTACTTGTGACGTGTAAAGAAGTACAACATGAGACAAAAGATTTGTAGGCCTAGGACTCTGCCCAATAAATGGAGTCAGCCGTTTCTATGCCTATATTATTAAAGAAAAATAATTGTTTTCTGTGTCTTTGAGATATAGATCATTCTTTGCTTGACCCTTATCAGAGTTATCATAAAGGAATATCTTTCTCCTTGACCTGGTACTGTTTCTTTGAAATACTGTTAGCAAAGGTCAGAGAATACTCCCACCAAAATCTTTGTGCCAAAGTAAAATTTTAACCTCAATAAAGGTCATTAAAAACATAAATAAACTAATGACTTAATATTTA
This sequence comes from Cryptotis parvus, assembly GCA_021461705.1. Lineage (NCBI taxonomy): Eukaryota > Metazoa > Chordata > Mammalia > Eulipotyphla > Soricidae > Cryptotis > Cryptotis parvus. The sequence goes on from JAJIBD010003538.1 coordinate 165,077, forward strand.
TTTTAAAGGTGTCTATTATCTTTACTTCATTTTGACCTTCCAGTAGACTTTAGTTCAATTATTCTCTATCATTTTCATCTTGAGTAAAATTATGCCCTGTTCCAATCCTTTGTTGTAATCGTGCCTTAACTAGAGGTAAAACGGCAAACACAACTGAAGGGCTGCTCTGCTTTTGGTATCGTTCTAGAATTACTTTCTCTCTCTCTTATCTCTCTCTCTCTCCATTTTGGCAGTGATAAATGCATGCTTCTAAGTTTATAGAAAAAACATATAAATATGTCACTTCAAATGCAAAAGCCCCAGCTGCTATACAAGTCAGCTTGATGTTACAGACACCACTGGGTTTGGCCACCATAGCCAGTGTCAGGCACCAATAGAAGTAAAGTTTTGGTAGTAGTGCAAGTACTGTAGCTGACACAGGACATGGTTGATTCAAAGTCCCCATGCTCCCCCAGGTCCACTTAACTGTAAGAACAAACACAATTTCTTGGTGAAGTCTGTGATTGCGAAATATAACTCCTTATTTTTGCTAAGAAAAAGTATGGTTCTTGATCACTATACAGTGTTCTTTTGGACTATATAGATACACACAGAAGTTTTCAGAGCACCAAATCCATACTTTTTTTTTTTTTGCTTTTTTTTTGGTCACACCCGGCAATGCTCAGGGGTTTCTTCTGGCTCTGCACTCAGGAATTACCCCTGGTAGTGCTCGGGTTCTATATAATAAGAGCTTATCGATTCACTTTTCAATATTTCTTTTATCCAGTATATTTTATTTAATTTGCGGGTCTTTTATGGTAGAACAGAAATAGAGTCATTAGCAAAATCAGTTTTGTTACATTTGAATAGCTATCCTATGCTTTTTTGGAAATGACTTTATTCATTCCGTCTCTTCTTAAATGTTGTACTACCTTTCCTGCACCTTATTAGTAATGCTTATAATAGGAAAACCAAATCTTGCTTAAATTTTGAATAAAAATGCCAGAAAAATCACTTGATCACTTGACATCCCATTATTTGTTGATTTGCTTGAGCCGGTGCCAGTAATATTTCCATTCGACCCTATCACGTGCCAGTGTAGCCCAATGGCATCTGGTTGCTTCAAGAATACAAAGAGCCTCAAACCGTTCGTTCAGGGTCTTGGCGAAAAAGACTGACCATCTTGTAGGTGGGCTGCCACGTGATCTTTTGACATCCTGTGGGATCCAGTCGGTAGCTGGCTCTAGACCAGAGGTTGTCTCCAAATGGCATCACATGTCCTAGCCCATCTGATTTTTGATGTCTTGGCAAACGAGCATCTTATTATTTAACCAGTAATAAAAAATGCCAGATAAATAACATCATAAAACATAGATGTGAAATTTTCTCACATGAACTTGCTTTTCATTTATTAAAATTGTCTTATTTCTAAACAACTGGCAGCATATTTTCCACAGGGTATAAAAGAACATTATCTGAAGCTACATGAAAAATAAATTGAGTTTTTCCTGTGAAAAATATGTCAAATACATTTGTAATTTATGGCTTAAATTAGTCCTGAATCAACAAATCTGATAAAATGTTTCTGAAGGTACAAAAATATTGATGTCATGCATACACATAAATTCTTAAAAGAATTCTAATGAGATTGAACTGGGTAATTCAGACCAATTGATATTTTAGTCAAAATATCTATAAATAAATGAAATTAGAGATACTTTGTTTATTTGAAAGTTGTAATTTTTTTCCTTTTTTTGTTGAGTAAATCAAATATAACTGTCAGCAAAGGATATTATTTTAGTATGCAGAATTTTATAAGTTTTTCTTTACACACAAAAAAACATTCAAATTTATCTCCTCATGAGGAAACTGACACCTATAGAATCAAAAAAATTTGATGGAAATCTCAATATGATATATAATGCTTAGAATTGTGATCATACCTATCACAGAGCAAAATTTGCATTCATTTCTCTACAGCATATCAACTTAACATTCATTTAAATGCAAAATTTGCAGGTTACTTTACTTTCGATATAAAGCCTAGCACTATCAAATTGAATTATGTTTGATGAAGTATTGCAAATAATTTCTTCATGTAGCACTTTAATTTTGCTAACATACCACTAGTATCAAGAATATTAGCATAATATTTGACACCATGCTGCATACTTAAATATGTTTATTTAATAGACTATATTTATAAAATCTATATGCTAGTGCTTATTGAAATCATTTTGACTAACATTCTGAATCAGCAAGAGAATAACTTTAATTGATGTCTTAGTTATAGTTATTAATCCCATACAAAAATGAAACCATTACATTTTTATTGAAAAATGTTTAGGCTACTTTCCATTAAAAATCATTACACCAAAACACATTTGAAAATCTGCTTAAATATTCAAATCAAGAACAATGAAAAAGTTTTTTATAAAAAATGTATTTGTTTGTAATAAATATAATGTATAAATTATAAATATTATAATACAAATATATGTTATATTTATACTCCTCAAGATACATGTTAATCAGACCAAACTCTACACCAAACCACCAATATTCCTTCACTATTGCCCCTGAGATCAATAGTGATCCACATCAGACCACAGCTGCGCTGCTCAGCTTGCCCCACGTGGAAGCAACCCATGGAGCTGACCTCCAGTTAAGGGGCTAGGCCAGCCCCTGCTGAGTCCAACATAGCTCCAAGGGTTTGCTCACATGTGCTTGGGGGAGAGACCACGCTGGCCGGACTCAAGAGTGGAGATTTGGGCCCTGCCCTTTCCCTCGGCTCCATGCCAGCTGCCCTGGAAGAGAGACCCACCCATGCCAGACCCACAGCTCCATTGGTGGGCTGCTGATTTGCGGCGCTGCTATATTCTTAGAAAATGCTGATTTTAGAATAAGGTACTTCCCAGGAACTTTCACATTTATACATTGCATGCAGTTCTAGACAGGTTCTAACTGATACCAGTAAGCCTAGCAAGAAGCCAGAGCAACCCACACATCATGCAGCCAGCCATTCTCAACATTCAGACTCTAGATCCTCAGAGCTCCATCTAAGAGAAAACCTGATCTTTCCCCTTTAAGTTTCATCAGTAAATGCTCGAGATGAGAACCTTCTACTGAGAATATACCACCGGGCAGAGCCTGGCAAGCTATCCGTATTTTATTTATTTGTTATGCTAAAAAACTAGTAACAATTATGGACCTCAATTCCATGACCTGAGGAATTTTTTGAGGCTCTTCCTGTCCCTGGAGGAAGCAGATGCCCTTGGGCTACACTTGCTTGTGACAGGACATATGGAGATGTTACTGGCGCCCACTCGAGCAAATAGATGAACTGTGGGAAGACAGTGATTATAATACAATATAAATAATGTAAGAAGTATAAATATTTGTTACATTAAATTTGAAAACATAATCAAGATTTAAATGTTTGTGATTATATGTGTGGGTTGAGTACAAGAAGAGAGATTAGCATATGAGTCCAGTAAATAGATAAGAATACATTGAAAATATTAAAAAGACATACCTAATTTAAGCATAAATTTTCTTTATTTCATAACCTTCCCCACAAACAAATACAGCTTATATATGCAGCATTTTAAAATCTGAACATACTTAATTCCATGATAAGTATTGCAAATGTATTTTTAAAAAAATGAAAGCACACACAAACACATGAAATATAGACTAAAAGTCAATTGCATTTATAATATATATGAAATTTCTTGATTGATACAAATTAATTTATTGTGTTCACATTTATTTTCTCTGGTAGAAATGTTTGCTGTTAGAGCAATTATATTATTAATAGCTACTGATTAGCAAGTCACCTAAATGAATAGTATAAATGCATAGTTTTACTTACTTAAGTAAGCAACCTAAGTACATGCAGAAGGATCAAATACTATTGAACAAAATATTTACACAAAAGGTATCATTTACTGGAAATGCTGTACTCCTGGCAAATTTAATTCAATTTTCATATCTTACAATCACAAGGGAAGTGGGTTATTTTTCAACCAGTGTGTATATATAATTTAGATTCTAGTTCAGTTTCTGTTATCAGTTATATAAGAATATGACACCCCTACCCAAAAAATAAAGAAAAGGAATGGACAGGGAAAGAGAAGACAGAATAAAGGAAAAGATAGAAAAGAAAAGAAAGAAAAGAAAGAAAGAAAAGACATGAAATACCAATAATGAAAAATAGCAGGTTGAATAGAATTTTCCACTCAACTCAGAAGAGGAAGAAGAATGAGGCTAAAGGACCAGCGGACTCATAAGCTGGGAAGCTGCTCCTGGGTTTGATATCATGGTTGAAACATAAACGTTAGAGATGCTCCCGAGTTTCGCAGTTCGTGAATTATCTTTCCAGTATTGCATGTAAGGTAGCATTTCTCTGGATTTCACCTGCTGGAACAGATGCTTCTTCCAGAACAGTTGTTTAAATGCATTCCTTTTAGATAATGGAAGCAGTCAGTTTGTCTCTCTGGATCCTCTTTAGCATAGTACTTCTTCATTATAAGTGACAGGTAGGGAAAAGTAATATGTAATTTGAAGAACACTTAGCAATACGGGAATACCAAACGGGGCCTCTAAAGCCTTCTATGTTGCAACAGGGACATATATATTTTTTCAATGACAGTTTATACTTTTTTCATGCTGTGAGATCATCTTCTTTACATTCCAGGATAATTTTGATATTTCACTGTTGTCAACTAAAATCATCCCTTAGGAAATTTATCTTTCAATGAAAACAGTGAGTGAAGTATCTCTTAGCAGTGCCTAAAAGGTTAACATTGCTCAAATGCTCATGTTTTAATGCAAAGATATTACAGTCCACTGTGATAAATGTGGAATATACTGAAGTATTACCTGGTGTGATAGTTTATATTTTTACTGCAAACTCATCCCTGGGATGATAAAGACTTCATGTCTATATCACTTGATCACTTGACATCCCGTTATTCAGGGATTTGCTCAAGCGGGCGCCAGTAATTTTCCATTTGACCCTATCATGTGCCAGTGTAGCCCAATGGCATCTGGTTGCTTCAAGAATATGAAGAGCCTCAAATCATTCATTCAGAGTCTTGACGAAGAAGTTTGACCATTTTGTTTTTTTTAAAGAATTTTCAATTTTAATAAGAGAAGAAAAAGGAAAGGAAGGAAGGAAGGAAGGAAGGAAGGAAGGAAGGAAGGAAGGAAGGAAGGAAGGAAGGAAGGAAGGAAGGAAGGAAGGAAGGAAGGAAGGAAGGAAGGAAGGAGGAAGGAAGGAAGGGAAGGAAAGGAAGGAAGGAAGGAAGGAGGAGGAAGGAAGGAAGGAAGGAGGGAAAGGAAGGAAGAAGAAGGAAGGAAGGAAGGAAGGAAGGAAGAAGAAGGAGAGGAAAGGAGAAGAGAAGGAAGAGGGGAAGGAAGGAGGAAGGAGAAGGAAGGAGGAAGAAGAAAGGAGGAAAGGAGGAGAAGGAAGGAGAGAGGAAAGAAAGGAGGAGGAAGGAAGAAGGAAGGAAGGAAGAGGGAAGGAAGGAAGGAAGAAAGGAAGAAAAGAAGGAAAAGAAGAGGAAGAAGGAAGAGGAGGAGGAAGGAGAGAAGGAAGGAAGGAAGAAGAAGAAGGAGGAAGAGGAAGGAGGGAAGAAGGAAGGAGGAAGGAAGGAAGAAGGAGGGAAGGAAGGAAGAAGAAGGAAGGAAGGAAGGAGGAAGAGGAAGGGGAGGAGGAGGGAAGGAGGAAGGAAGAAGGAGGAGGAAGGAAGGAAGAAAGGAATGAAGGAAGGAGGGAAGGAAGGAAGGAAGGAAGGAAGGAAGGAAGGAAGGAGGGAAGGAAGGAAGGAAGAAAGGAAGGAAGGAAGGAGGGAAGGAAGGAAGGAGGAAGGAAGGAAGGAAGGAAGGAAGGAAGGAGTTTGACCATTTTGAAGGTAGGCGGCCACTTGATCTTTTGACATCCTGTGGGATCCAGTCGGTAATGGCTCTAGTCCAGCGGTCATCTCCAAATCCCATTATATGTCCAGCCCATATGATTTTTGATGCCTCGGCAAATGAGACAGCGTCTATATATGTCTATATATGGGGTACATATATATGGTCTATATATATATATATATATATCTATATATGGGATATATATATATGTGATACACATGTCTATATATGGGGTAAAAAGATAAAACACCCTCAACATTATTTCTTTCCTTCCTTCCTTCCTTCCTTCCTTCCTTCCTTCCTTCTTTTCTTTCCTTTTCTTTCTTTCTTTCTTTCTTTCTTCCTTTCTTCCATTCTTCCTTCCTTCCTTCCTTCCTTTCTTCCTTCCTTCCTTCCTTCCTTCCTTCTTCCTTCCTCTCCTTCCTTCCTTCCTTCCCTTCCTTCCCTCCTTCCTTCCTTTCTTTCTTTCATATATATGCCTCCAAGTCTTCTATTTTGGTATTATTAAATTCAGAAATAAAAGATTCATCTAGAAAAGGCTAGGGTTGATAGTCAATAAATAAGAGGACCTCAAGTTTAGACAGCATGCTAAAAAATGCATGTATTTGGAAATAGCAGAGAATTACAAGGCTTAGTCTACACAAAATTAGGCATAAATGTAAGATATGGCCTAACCAGAACTGTGAGTTCCAGGGAGAGTTTATCAAAGTAAAAAACGTAACATTGGACAAGATTATGGATAAACAATGATCAAATCGAGGAGTCACTGGTAAAACCGGTCAGGAGAGGAGGCCGCAAAAGTAGGTGAAAGTTCATCGTTTGTTTTTGATCTATTGGCAGTTAGGGCAATCTGTTAAGCCCTTCCAGTTAAAGTAGACAATGTGGTTACATTGTCTGCTTTTGAAAGTGACTTTCCCATTGCTATCTTCTTATACTCCTATTCCAACAGAGCTTTACTGACACAGATTCCACACTAGAGAAATGCCATCAAGGATTTTTAAATTATGAAATTCTGATATAATGAAATGTAGCAAAATCTTCAGAGGCTATCCAGTACCAAGGTGATTCACCAGCAGCGTTGTATTACAAACATGTACAAGAAATTTTGAAGAATTACATAAATATTCTTCCACTATCACAGATTAGCCAAGACCCATGGGAACTCAGTCCAGATGATTGTTTGAAACCTTAAGAAGGAAGAAACATGAAGACAAGCTTACACTACAGCAGAAACCACAGATTTCTGACGGAAGCTGAGACACTTCGTTCTCAGAGAAAAATGCGTTATGACATTTTAAAACTTCAAAGGCTGGTGCCTGAACAATAGCACAGAGGGTAGGCCATTTGCCTTGCATGCATATGACCCAGGTTCCATTTCTTGGCATCCCATGTGGTCCCCTGAGCATTGCCAGGAGTAAATCCTGAGTGGAAAGCCAGGAGTAATCCCTTAACATTTCCAGGTGTGACTCAAAAAGATAAAAAAAAAAACTTAAAAAATACCTTCAAAGACCTTAAACACTGGAGTAAGACATTACATCTATTCCTAATTGAAGCTATACTTCAGAAAATGAAAGGAAATTATTTGATACCTGTGAGTACTCATAAGCAACAAAGTTCTTAACCTGGGAAGACCAGACCACAAAATCAAGATACTGTTTTACATTTAGGAAAACAAAATACAGATCTCCAAGACTAATTCATTATGTACCATTTATTTGTTCCATTCCTTTGAGGTAACTAATAACTTGACTTCAGCCTAGAGTGTGTCACGATGCAGCTTAAAACTCAGTGTCTGAAGAGCGAAGATATCTGGGTACTAAACCAAAGCATTCTACTTCTATTATTTCTGAGCAAATAAACTTGATACAGAGTTTTCCTTCTGGGCTGGTGAGATAGGCCAGTATAAAAGAAATTGACTTGCAAGTTGCCAAACTGGTTTGGTACCCAGATACCTGAACCTCATCAGGAGTGATCGCTAAACACAAGCCAGTAGTAAGCCTTGAGTACTGCCAAGTGCATAGCCCAGAAATTATAAAGAAAAAGAAAATTTAAGACATCAGGATTTTAATATGGCATTGTGTACCTAGGTCGAGAAATCAACATGATGAAAGACCTAAAACCTGAGCTGCGCAGGAGGAAGAGAGCAGCATGGAATGCCTTCAAAGGCATCAAAGAAATAGCTAAAAGGACAAAGAACCTCCGGCCGGGCACATCTCTTTGACTCCACCGTTCTCCCTGCATTAACATACGCCTCAGAGACTTGGGCCCTACAAAAGCAGGATGAGAATGCTATTCGGGTCTCCCAGAGAGGAATCGAAAGAGCTATGCATGGAATATCATGCCTCACTCAAGTGAGAGAAAGAATCTGGAGTTCTGACCTCCGTTGCTATTCCAGAATCAGGGACGCTGTCTTGTTTGCCAAGGCATCGAAAATCAGATGGGCTGGCCATGTAATGCGATTTGGAGACAACCACTTGACTAGAGCCATTACCGACTGGATCCCACGGGATGTCAAAGGATCACGTGGCCGCCCACCTACAAGATGGTCAGACTTCCTTGTCACAGACCCTGAAGGAACGGTTTGAGGCTCTTCATATTCCTGAATCAACCAGATGCCATTGGGCTACATTGGCGCGTGATAGGGTCCAATGGAAATGTTACTAGCGCCCGCTCGAGCAAATCGATGAATAACGGGATTCAAGTGATCAAGTGATCAAGTGATTTTTTGGGGCTCCCTTTGTATTCACGACAGCATTTAATGTATAGAGTGCTAATTTTAAATAATATACAGTGAAGGCAATATTGCATTTTTTTTTTAATTGTACTTACAGGCAAAAATGGCATAATTGCTAAAGATATTTTGGCATCCTAAATAACCATGAAAATAATGGTTTATAGGTACTCACACCCTCCAAGTAAGAGTAAAGGGAATAAAACTCCATTTAACAGCTTAAAAAGTAAAGAAAACTAAGCATTGGTAGTACAAATTTGCAAGATCAGAGACTATTTGGAAGAGGATGAGCTCAGGAAGTTTTCCAATGAAAGAATCAGAATCACTTCAAAATGAAAACTGAACCAACAAAAGGCTATTCATAGCTCTAGAGGAGTCTTTTACTAAGGAAACAACTTTGATGAGACTGACAAAATTGTTATAGAGTGTACTTTTTTCCCCTGAACTAGTAGGCAGCCTATGAGTACCACCAGGGAGAATGGTTCTGTCCACTTCCTGAATTTGTTCACTCTCAAGGAACTAACTGTGTTAGAGTCTGCATGGTGAGACAGTCTATCCTGACCTTTCTCCATATCTTACTACTGGGGAAAACCAAGCTAACATTTCTTTCAACCAAGAGAAAAAGAATGAATATTCAGGCAGTGCATGCATGACCTAATTTCTTCCTTTTCCAGTTCAGAGAATTTAGTTTTTATTGTTAAAATAATTTCACTTATTTTCATATTTCTAGTGTACAATTGAATAAACAAAATGTTTTTTAAAGTAATTATTAGTTAAGCTTTGAAATAGAGAATGCAGCTTTGATAAGTCACTTGACCAGGCAGAAGGCTTGCCCTATGGGGCAAGGGGAAAATTACACTTGACCCCAATGAATCAGTGGATTATATGCATGCAAACCTTGAACTTTAAATTAAAATAATGAAAGTATCCTTCTGAGGAGATAAATGACATACCAAAGAGGTAGAATAAAGATATGTGCCTTTTTGTGAACTCTAAAGTATTCATTATAGAAGATTGAGATTCTTCTTGTAATTCCTTGAGGAGGATTGGTAATTGGATGGAGTACAGGTAGGCATGCATGAATTCTGGAAATGTTTTCATCCAGCGTGCATCTACTGAAGAGGTTGTACATTTGATAACTTTTTTCTTGTGAATGCCTTTTTTTCCACTAAGCACAAAGATTTTACCTAATTTCTCTTGGCATAATTGTTCTTCTACTTGAGCATCTTGGGGATTTGTTTTGTTTTCTTGAAGGGCCATACTCAGTGACTCAGGGTCTATGCCTAGCCTCATACGGTGGAATCATTTTTGGTGGAGGAGGGGGGATATGTCTTATCAGGGATCAAATTTGTCCTGCTACATGCAAGACAAGCACCTTACCCACTGTACTATCATTCTGGCCCTACCTATTGGGGACTTAAAAATTCACAAACTAAACAAAAAGAAGGGGAGAAATTATTGGGTTTCTCTTTATAAATAATGATCATTGACCTTTCCAAGGGTAATATTTGGCTAGAATTCTTAGAAACAGTATTACAATGCAGCAGCCTAAGCTAAACAACATATAGCAGTTTGGTTGTATGGCCATACGAACATTGGTGAATTAGACAAAGTTCAGGGTTATCTGTTGGAGATTCATGGCTCTGGTGAGAATCTACCTCCTGGTTCTCTAACTTTATTTGGTGGGAGGTTCAAGAAATTCCTGCAGTGATTCTTTTAAGGGCACTAATTCAGTGAATGAGATCCAATATTTGACCTACCAGACTCCCAAGGGTAATTCCACATTCAAACAACATTGAAGTGGGAAAATATTTCACCAGCTAGAGTTTTAGAGGATTCATAGGTTGTGTGCTGTCCATGAGTATATTACTATGTGCATAACTGCAATTGCTCCATACAGACGTAGCCTTTCAGGGACAAGCTTTGCACCAACCACTGCATTGTATATTTTACTTTTATGTTAGTTGTGTTTCTTCACATTTATTTACTTTACCCAAAAAATCGTACATCAGAGATTTGAGGTAAGTATTTTTTAAATGGGAAAAATTATATTTGTAGAACCTATTTTTTTAGAGATTTGATGTCAGTACTATTTCCCTAGCTAATAAAAAACACATACTTCCATAGTTTAACTTGAGTTGCTTTGTTGATCAGAAACACAATTATATTTATACTCAGGGTTGAAGTACCAGGTTTTGATATAACTGATTTTTCCTAAACTATCTTATTAAAAAATTAAAATCAGGCCAGAAAAGTGAGTAATTGACTGTCAGAATTTGTCATATTCATCAGTATACAATATTTGCAATGTATGGTCCATCCAAAATAGTTACTTTGATGCTAATTTATATGGCTTAAACTTATTATTAATTAAGCCAGTATATGAAATAAAATATACTAATCAATATTCCCAGCTGATTATGAGGTGCCCATGAGGGAAGGGGGCCCACCATCACAGCAGAGCCTCAAGAGAAGCCAGAGGAACCCCCACTCCACCAGGGCTGCCATTTTCAACATCCAGACTCCACAGTTCGTCAGAGCTCCACCCTGCAGAAAAGCTCATCTTTCCCTGTCTTGCATGGCCACTTTGCTCCACATGGTTCACCAATAAATGCATGAAATGAGCGCCTACCACAAGCTTATCCCACCTGCACGGCAGAGCCTGGCAAGCTACCTGTGTTGTATTTGATATGCCAAAAACCAGTAACAATTATTGACCTCATTCCCATGACCTGAAGGAATTGTTTGAAGCTTTTCATCTTCCTGGAGCAAGCAGATGCCCTTGGGCTACACTAGCATGTGACAGGATGTATGGAAGATGTTGCTGGTGCCCACTTGAGCAACCGATGAACAACAGGAAGACAAGTGACACAAGTGATTAAATTTGAAGTTATATTTAAGATATTTTATATATGAGCTTACCTATCTTATATGAATATTTGAACCAGAGGCACAGATACATGGGGCAGAGCTGCTACTGGCTCTCCCTTTGCTCAGCTGATCATTAGGTGTTGAGGAGAGAGGCCAGGTCTGGTCCTGGCCCATCATCCCAATAGAGCCTCAAAGAAGCCAGAGGAATCCGTCACCATGACGGCAGCCATATTCAACGTCTGGAATCCACAGCTCATCAGAACTCCACCCAAGAGAGAAGTCTATCTCAAGCCTGCCTCCTCAGAGCCCCACCCTAGAGAGAAGCCTATTTCAAGCCCAGGTATTCTGGTCTCAGTGGCTAAAGTTACTGGTATTCTATGGATATAGAACTGAGGTCCCTTTCCCCCACCTCTGTTCTGTCCTGGAGACCCGATCGAACTGTCCATGAACCATTCCTGGGTTATCAGCTGTGAACCAGAGACACAGACACATGAAGCAGAGCTGCTACCAACTCTATAAATGCAAGAACTGAGAGTTGACCTGCTAGCAAGAGTAACCCGCCTACATGGCGGAGCCTGGCAAGCTACCCACATTGAATTGATATGCCAAAAAGAGTAACAATAATAGACCTCATTCCCATGACCTGAATGAATGATTTGAGACTCTTAAATTCCCTGGAGCAAGCAGATGCCCTTAGGCTACACTGGTACACTACAGGGACAAATGTAGACTTTACTGAACCCTCTCAAGCAAATCGATGAACAACGGAAAGTCAAGTGATACAAGTGACAAGTGATTGAATAATAATCACAAAGGAAATATAAATGTTAAAGAAATTTAGTAAATGTCATTCAAAATTTGATTTGCTCAGAAATATTAAAATTTTTTGCTCTACTTAAGTATTTGAAAAATGTTTTCATTTTTGTTTTTCAATCACTGTTTCTTCTGTTTTTTTTTTTTGTTATTGCTTTTTGGTCACAACTGCCAATGCTCAGGGGCTTAGGCTCTGCACTCAGGAATTACTCCTGGTAGTGCTCGTGGGACCATATAGGATGCCGAGGATCAACCCTGGCTGGCCACGTGCAAGGCAAATACCCTACCTGTTCTGCTATCACTCTGGCCCCAACTTTTTGGGTTTCAGCTAGCAATACACAGCATGATTCCCAGCACAGGTCTGACTCCTAGCTCTGAAATTAAGGATCACTCCTGATGGGACTCAGAGACTATATGGGCACTGCTGATGGAACCTGAGTAAACTGAGTGCTAGACAAATACCATTTTTGCAGTACTATATGTTTAGTCCAAGCACTAACATTTTATATCTCTGTGAAGTATATTGGTTACTTTATCCAAGGAATGTGGCAAAATGGATACATATTTCATTAGTACAACAATGGTGCCTGAGAAAGTGATGGTCTGATCTTACCAAGATTAAAAAAAAAAACATTTTTAGCACTAGTGTATTTCCTTGTCTGTCTTTTGTCTCATGGCATTATTGATAAGACCATCCAGGACACCAGAATTGTTTTTTTATTTTAATTATTCTATGTATTGATAATTTCAGATGTATTAAAAAATTCTATTTATAGGAATTTAGAAATCATATCTATCATCTCTTTGTTTCACATTTTTTTTCAAATAAGCTTTCAAAAGTTCTAAGACTTTTTATTTGGGAACAAGTATAGCTTTCAAATATTATTTAAACAAAATATACCCCGGCAGTGCCTTGCAAGAAGCCAGAGGAACCCCCCACACCATGAGGGCTGCCATTTTTCCACATTCGGACTCCCCACTCATCAGAGCTCCACCCAGCAGAAGAGCTGATCACAAGCTGGGCTCATCAATAAATGAACGAGATGAGAGGTGACTACAAGAGTATCCCACCCGCACGGCAGAGCCTGGCAAGCTACCCGTGTTGTATTTGATATGCCAGATACCAGTAACAATTATAGATCTCATTCCCATGACCTGATGGAATGGTTTGAGGCTCTTTATGTTCATGGAGCAAGCAGATGCCCTTGGGCTACACTAGCATGTGACAGGACATATGGAGATGTCGCTGGTGCCTGCTCGAGCAAATCGATGAATAACAGGAAGACAACTGATACAAGTGATACAAGTGATATATAAATTATAAAATTAAATATAATGAATGTTTTTTCTTAAACAATAAAATTTTTTGCAATCCATTTTAGTTTAAAATAATGCATATATATAAACATATAAAATAAATGTATAATATATTTTTAGGAATTTAAAAAAAAACAAATAGATTTAAAAACCTAAATGAATTATTATTTCTTTGGTCTCACATGTTTTTCTTACTGTCAAATTGCCAATTATCAAGACAAACTGATATCTACTCTCCCAAACCAAAATATTTATATTTTAAAATATTGCCTCAATATGACTAAATGTGGGAAAAGAGATATTAGGAGGCAGTTAAAGTAGATAGGATCATAAAGGTGGAGATTCTGATCTAATAGGATAGATGATCTTATTAGAAGTGGAAGGCGCAAAAGACCCTGGGCTGATCCCCAATACTGGCAGGTATTGCAGTGGGGAGAATGTGCAGAATGAAGAATTTTCTTTTTACAGTTTTCCCACTTCCTGTAATATAATTGCATCAGTAAGCCTTCAATATTATACTGGATGACTTTCTCTAACGCACCAGTTCCAGGGATGATTGTCAATCTATGAGCAAAGATCCTTAAAATTCCATCACAAATATATTTTTAAAAAGTGAATCATCATTTCCTCTATGATATTCTAAGTGGCATCTACTTAGTTACTAGTTTATATGTAGTATGAGCTAATTCATATGTAGTATGTCATATGTCACTCTACTTACTGGTCTTATATTACATATGTGAAATTTCTAAAGATATATAACCCAATGCAGGCACACTGATTGGATTTTCCACTTATACATTTGAAAGTAAAATAAAAATGAAATTAGCCTGTTTTATCATTGTATTACTTTTTTATGTCAAGAATTATTTACTTCTGACACTAACTTCATAATTTTCTTAATTGTTTTCACTTCCCTTATGTAAACACCATGGTTCATAAAGTTATTCATAATCCATTTGGAACAAACATTCAGTATTCCAGCATGAATCCCATAATCCATAGTCTCACCTTTGCTCCACCATTTTCCCCATTTTCCAATCACCCTTCAAACTATCCTCCTTAGCAGGCACAAAATTACAAGTTTTATGGTGTTTGTTGCAATTTCATGGCTAATGGATTAATCAAAAAATACTTCAATAAATGCAAACACTTTTTAAATTATCTTCAGATAGTCAGTAAATAAGTCAGCCTTTTTGAAAGTAGTAAGAAAAACAATCCAGCTTTAAAAATTCACTACATAGAAGCTCCTTGGAATAGTGTCACATATTGAGAACATCAACATAATGTTTAAACTCTGGGCTTTGCAATGATTTTCTTCTAAGATTAGTAAAAGCACATTTTAAGTTCCGGTTGCTTAAAGTATTAATTTTGGAGTGTTACAATTCTCTTTCATATATGTCATCAAGAAATCTCAACACAACCAATATAGTAACTTATAACAGACTAGATCAGGCAAGTTCAAGGTGATAAGGCTGTAGACAAGTAATTTACATAACTTTATAATGATCTCTATTAAACTACTAAAAACAATTTGACAAATAAACTATTTAAGGTGACGCCCTTTTTAAATTTGGTTTTTACTTGTTGAGGTAGCATGACAGCAACTTCAGAATCCAGCCTTCATTCAAATTTTGAAAGAAAATGTGTACTTCAAAATGTAGCATCTGCCGCATTATTGACCACGGATCATGCTTTGCGTATTAGCAGTTCTCAGATAACAGACATATCCAGTGTCGTTTTGGTTGAGAAAAGTTCTCTTCCGCATCCCTCCCTTAATTCCATCTCCAGTTTTAAAAAGTCAACTATTTTGAGGCCGTCACAGACATGGGAATGTCTTTTAAAATTTGAAAACATTTTCACACTTTCTTCTTTAAAGGATTAAATTTAGCATCATTTTATATAGCTACATAACATCCTTTACTATGCTCAATCCTCCAAATCAATTGAGCTCCCTCTTCAAAGCAGTTCTTTCCTTTTCTATTTTATTATCAGATGCACTTATATTCATTAATTTATGAAATAACAGGGATTGAGCTGAAATAACAGGCTATTCATTAATTTCTGAAATAATAGACATGGAAAACTATAAACAATAGCAAATGGCTGCATATTATTTTTCTTCTTCAACTGTTATCTTCACTTTCATATCAAAGTAAATACTGTTAGTTTGAGTTAGTAAAGTCCAGAATTTGACATCTGAAGTAAATAGCTTTCATTACCTTGCATTCTGCTATGAATGAATATGCCTTAAACAGGCACTCTCAGGAGAACTTTCTATGTGTTTATTTTTTTCTGTCTCATTGGCTGAAGCAAACAGATGCCATCGAGCTACACTGGCATGTGATAAGGTTAAATGGAGATGTCACTGGTGCCCGCTTGAGCAAATCAATGAATAACGGGATGTCAAGTGATCAAGTGATCATAGATTTTTTTTTATCTGATAATGTCTTTTGGCACAATAGTTTAATCCGGGCTTTCTAGAAGCTTTGAACATTTAATTGACACTTGACTATTTACTGGAAAAGGATGGAGAAATAACTGCAACCTTCATTTAGAAATACTATGCCAATAGGCTGGAGCTGTACAACTGTAGCATGGAACTTGTTTTGCATGCAGGCAGCCAGGTTTTGATCCTCAGCACCCAATAGTCCCTCTGAACCTTGCCAGGGAATGACCCCTGAGTGCAAAGCCAGTGTTGATTACTGAGAACTGCATGTGTGGCCAAAAAAAAAAAAAAAAGGGAACAAAAACAATAGTTTACCTTTGATGATGTATGAAGACTTTTTACATGGCAAAGCCTGGCAAGCTATCTGTGTTTTGTTTACTTGTTATGCCAAAAAACTAGTAACAATTATGGACCTGAGTTCCATGACCTGAAGAATGGTTTCGGGCTCCTCCTGTCCCTGGAGCAAGTAGATGTCCTTAGGTTACATTTGCTTGTGACAGAACTAATGGAGATGTTACTAGTGCCCACTCGAGCGAAATCAATGAACAATGGGAAGACAGTGATACAGTGATACAGTGATGTATGAAGTATGTACAAGGACATTTAAAGATACAGAAACTGATGTTTTAATTATATTGGGCTCTTACGAGATTTTGAAGATTTTTTCTAAAGAAGGTCAGGAGATGGTCAGACGAGTACTATGACCATCGTGACTGAAAATCACCAGGATCAGGAATGGAGAGATAGTTCAGTTCAGTTCACTTGTCTTTCACTCAGGCTGTTTCAAACTCCGGCATTGCATATGTTCATTTGTGCCACTAGGAGTCACCACTCAGCACAGAGACAGGAATAAAATTTAAGCTCCTTGAGCTACGCTCTCCCCCACCAAAAAAAAAAAAAAAAGTCACCAGGAAAAGCATTAGTTCCCTTTAGGCACAAATTAGAAGCCTCCCCAGAAAGAAATAAAATTAAATAAAATTAAAGCTTTATCAAAGAAATGATGTATTTAAAAAGTTTTTGAATCAGTACTCTTCTTTTGCTTTTTGCGTCACACCCAGGGATGCTGGGTTTACTCTTGGCGGTGCTCAGGAGACCATGTGGGATGCCCAGGGATCAAACCCAGGTCGGCCACGTGCAAGGCAAATGGCCTACCTGCCGTGCTATCACTCCTGCCCAGAATGGATACTCTTATGCATTAAAAATTCATGTCTTCCATTTTCTGGACTCTTATTGGATCCCTGGTACAACATAGTCTCCCTGAGAACTGCAAGCTGTGTGTTGTCATTGTTGATGAAAAAATTAAACAGTTTAATTATTTCATGGTGTGAATACAGTATGCTGGATTATTTAAAGAATTTAATGTCTATAGTTTAATGAATTCAAAATAAAATTAAACATCTATAATTCTCTCTCAATTGTATTTGAGAAATGTGCTCATTACTTAGCCTTCTCTAACTTGATTTTTCCTAAATTGAATTTTATTAAAATTAATTGTAAACTATTATGGTCAATGGAAAAGACTTTCTCTGGGTTGCAGCTTATAGTTATTCAAAGGTTCCAAATCAATTTCAAGTCTCAATATTTGCACTTATGTATTAAATATCAACTCAGTTTCTATAAATATAGTTTTATCCATTTATTCTTTTTTCCAGTCACTCAGAATTCAATGGCAGAGCCTGGCAAGCTACCCATGTCGTATTTGACATGCTAAATACCAGTAACAATTATAGACCTCATCCCCATGACTTGATGGAATGGATTGAGGCTCTCTATGTTCCTGGAGCGGGTAGATGGTCTTGGGCTATTTCGCTTGTGACAGGACATATTGAGATGTTACTGGTGCCCACTCGAAGTGATCGTTGATCTACAGGAAGTCAAGTGAAGTGATCAAGTGATCAGAATTCAAGCTCATTATAGTCATAGTGATCCGGATCAGAACATCACATAATATCAGTGAAAGTAACTCACATAATAAAAAACCCATGAGGAATTGGAGAGATATTTTCCTTGCATGCAGTCAACCCAGTTTCTTTCCTGAGCCTTTCATACGGTTCCCCTAGCCTGCGAGGAATGATCCCTGAGTGCAGAGCCAAGAACAAGCCTTGAGCACCACTAGATATGGCCCCCAAAATAAAATAATATTAATAATAAATCAATGAACAAGTACTTAGCACTTTAACGGTATAATTATGGAAAGCAAGATTTAAGGTTCACCACTTGAAGACCATATTTAAAAGATAGGTGTTGATCTGAGATAAACATGTTTATTCAGGGACCAGCAACCTGAAAAAAATGGATTATTCCTCCCATCCCAAACCATCTTATCTTCAACACTTGATGAAGGTTGTTCCAGAGAGAAAGAGTGAAGCACATTTGTAGGACAGATTTATTGGGGAAGTACATTCTAGTGGGTGTCAAAGTGATCAGTTATTTCACTCAGAGCCCTACAGTCTGGGACACACTCCCAATGTGACTGGAAAATAAGTATTTGTGGTTAAGTTCTTCTATCCTTTAGAAAAGGGTGGAAGCATATTCAACATTTTCAAACATTCCTAATTCAATAGTTACTCTTGTTGCTAATAGTGAAGCTAACTCCCAATTCCTTTGGGCTGACGTCAGCATCTTGAAACGCCATTAGTCGCTGAAGCATAAAGCAGCCCAGGTTCACTTGAGTTGCTAAAATAATACTTGGCCATTTTTCTTCTCCCCATTAGACTTAATGCAGTTTAGTAGTTAATAGAATGAGAAATGAGTCACACTAAAATTGGAGTAATAAGCTCCATACTGGTTTATTCAAGCAACTGGCTACTGAGCATCCAACATTTAAATAATCAGAACTGACTTTTCATTGGTTCTCTCAATGCAAAAGGCTAAAAACGCTTCACCTTGTAAACTACATTTTCTTCTAGATAGAAAGTCTTTAATCTAGATTTTTCTTGGTTGAGATTACGTCTGCATCTCACTAGGTTTGTTCTTGCTGCTTCAGAATTTTGTGAAGTTTACTGGCTTGACAGGTTTTACTGCATGGAGGAAAATCATTTTACTGCAAAATATTCTTAGAGTATTCTTGTTGTAGTTATTGTCATGTGATTTAATAGGTGGGTGACATATAGTATAAACCTAGAAGTAGAATCATCCTTATTTAATTGTGAAAATAGGGCTCTCCAAAAGAAAGTTACTGACTTTAGAAATGCCTTTAGAAATAGCACAAAAACAACAAAACGGATTGTTGGCCTATGTTTGTGTTAGCTTTCACTCTTCTGGAACAAAATTTCTCCTCATTCATTTTTAGTGGAAGGGAGCAGGATTTGCTGCCAAACATATACAGAAGCCAATAATCCTATGCCACTGGCATTTGAGCAAAGACAGAAGCTTTCTTTCAGCCGAAAATCTTGGGCAAAGCATCAAATCTGAATCTGTCTGTGGCTTTGGTTTCTTTCTTTAATTTTCTTTTTTTATTATCCGTCTTCTCTTTTTAAGGACTAAGCTGGGAGCACTGTGAATTTGTATACCCCATTTGTCTGTAAACTTTAGATTGATTCACAGAAGTCTTTAATGAGAATATTCTGATGTGCTTTGTAAATATTAAAAAAGGGCACTTTCCCTTGTCCCTGATAATTGGTAAGAGAGAGTGTTTATGTTCTTTTGTGACTTACTGCAAGGAAATTTGAAACATGTGAAGATTTCATGTCTCTTAACAGGCACAGAAAACAACTCAAGGAAAATTGAAAGGAAAGACAGACAGACAGAGAGACAGACAGACAGACAGAAAGAAAGCAATCAAGCAAGCATGCAAGTGAGCAAGCGAGCAAGTGAGCAAGCGAGCAAGTGAGCAAGCGAGAAAGAGAGAGAAAGAGAGAGAGAAAGAGAGAAAGAGAGAAAGAGAGAGAAAGAGAGAGAGAAAGGAAGGAAGAAAGGAAGGAAGGAAGGAAGGAAGGAAGGAAGGAAGAGAAGAGAGAAGGAAGGAAGAAAAGAAAGAAGGAAGGAAGGAAAGAAAGAAGGAAGGAAGAAAGAAAGAAAGAAAGAAAGAAGGAAGGAAGGAAAGAAGGAAAGAAGGAAGGAAGAAAGAAAGAAAGAAAGAAAGAAGAAGAAAGAAAGAAAGAAAGAAAGAAAGAAAGAAAGAAAGAAAGAAAGAAAGAAAGAAAGAAAGAAAGAAAGAAAGAAAGAAAGAAAGAAAGAAAGAAAGAAAGAAAGAGAAAGAAAGAAAGAAAGCAGACGGGAAAAAAACAGGGAGGCGGGAAGAAAGGAAGGAAGGAAGGGAGGAACCAAAAGAAAAAGTGCGAAGGTAGCATGCATACACTTCCAAAGTTCTCTGAAGATGTCTAGACCACCACTGACACACAAAGAACTCAACATCACTATTATTATGAAAATGCATATCACAGGATAGAAGTTTGTAAACCACTTTCAGTTTAGCAGTAACAACTTTTTCCACAGAAGCATGAAAGTTCCAGAGATTGACAAGTCTATGAACTAGCAGTTGAAAACCACTGACCTATATCAAACAGACTGGGAACGCATATTGGTGAGGACATATTTCTCTCTTTATATACATAGAAAAACAAGGAACTTTGGTACCCTGCAGGTCATGCTATAAATCACTATAGCCTCTGTGAAAATAGTATGAAGATTCCTTTCAAAAAAGCATTCTTCATTTGATTCCTTGAGTAAAAGTATCTTCCATTTGAATTTTCCACTACACACCAAACCACCTTAGTACTTTTCTAAAGCATGTAGAAATTTATTTAAAACATTTGCCCTAATTTATTCATAACAGCATTGTTTATCATACATAAAATTTGATCACTGTATCACTGTCTTCCCGTTCATCATCGATTTGCTTGAGCGGGCCCCAGTAACATCTTCATATGTCCTGTCTCATGCTAGTAGAGCCCAAGGGCATCTGCTTGCTCCAGGAACATAAAGAGCCTCAATTCATTCCCGAATGAGGTCTATAATTGTTACTGGTATTTTTCATATCAAATACAACACGGGTAACTTGCCAGGCTCTGCCGTGCAGGTAGCATACTCTTGTAGTCATCTCTAAGTCCAGCATTTATTGATGAACCACGCGGCTGCTTGCGGCAGCGTGAGCCTGGCTGTGATAGGCTGGTCTGCTGGGTGGAGCTCTGATGAGAGAGAAGTCCAGATGTGGAATATGGAGGCCCTTATGGAGTGGGGGGGTCATCTGGCTTGTTGCAAGGCTCTGCTGGGGTGGCGGGCCAGGGCTAGAACCCGCCATCCCTCCTGGGCACCTCGTGAGCAGCTGGGCACGAGGAGAGCAAGTAGCAGCTCTGTTCCATGTCTGTGAGTCTCTGGCCCGGCATACTTGAGCCGGATTTAAAAAAGACTGCTGCAGAGTGGAACTCGATGAGCCGGACTGTGATAGGCTGGTCTGCTGGGTGGAGTTCTGATGAGAGAGAAGTCCAGATGTGGAATATGGAGGCCCTCATGGAGTGAGGGATCGTCTGGCTTGTTGCAAGGCTCTGCTGGGGTGACGAGCCAGGGCTAGAACCCGCCATCCCTCCTGGGCACCTCGTGAGCAGCTGGGCACAGGGAGAGCAAGTAGCAGTTCTGCCCCACGATTGTGGGGCAATATACTCACAGACAGACAGACAAAACTTGATATCAACCTTAATAGCCATCAGCATATGACTGGATGGAGAAGCTGTGATATATATATTCAAGAGAATAAAAACTCTACCATTAAAATAATGAGAGCATGCCTCTGGAGACAGAAGGGAAGATTACAAGGTGATTTTTAAGTGAAATTAGTAAAGATGTAAAAAGTAATTTTAGATGGTTTTACTAATTTGTGAAATTTGAAAGACTAAAGCAAACAAACTGGTAAGAGAAACAAAACATAGTTCTTGATGCAATAAAGTATTTGGAAGTTATCAGTAAGATGGGTGAGGGAATGAGTGGAATTGGATTACCGGCCTTCTTGGTGAAGAGAAAACACTGGAAGTTTAGTTGTGAGCATAGCAGTTCTATACATACAAGTTTGAAATTTTACACCCAGAACTCCATAATCCTTAAACAAATGACTTAGGGGGAAAGTCATTAAGAAAGGCCAACAAATATTAAATAAATTTAAGCAAAAATAAAGTTCTCATTATTTTTTCTCTGCTTTTCATCTTTGTTTTTACTGTCACTACCTATATCCTACCTGTTTGTCTCTACCTTATTTTTATTACCAATGTCATTGGCTTGCATTTTGATGTGTTGTATTCTTATTTTTCACACACAGTTGTAAAATTATCAAATACAAGTATTATTCTTTTAAGATATGTCTCACATAATTCATTTGTGCCCCTACTTTATTTCTCACAAATGCAGTGTTTAGTTGAATACAAATTGTATTTATATATCAATCTTATCTTCTCATCATTCTGTACTGTCTCACTGTATCACTGTCTTCCCATTGTTCATTGATGTGCTGGAGCGACACCAGTAACATCTCCATATGAACTGTCACAAGCAAGTGTAACCCAAGGGCATCTGCTTGCTTCAGGGACAGGAAGAGCCTCAAACCATTCTTCAGGACATGGAATTGAGATCTATAATTGTTACTAGTTTTTGGCATTCATTCTGTACTAATTAAGTGATTTCCATCACTGAACTTGTATAAGTAATATTGGAAGTTGAAATTTAGTGTTCCACGTAGTGTGCTTGTCAACCCATGTGTTGACCAGATACACTCTTTGTTTATGTTTTTGTATTTTCTCAGGTCAATACAACTGCTATTATGTAATTATCTAATATTAAGGCAGAAGTCTCAATACTGACTTTCAAAGACGTAAGAGTGGGATTAAGCTTTTCCTTACTTGACCCTGAGTCATGTATCTCAGTGTGAACTCACTTATATCCCAGGTAAGAAGGATGTTCTCTTCATATAGTAAAAGGCTAAAACAACAGCACTTTACCCACAATGTCTCACTCATCTACAAAATACTAGAAATATCTTGTTTCGTAGGGAATCAGAATATAAGTCACAGCCATATATGTTTTTGCACCCACTAAATACACTCATGCCACAATAAAAGAAATCATCAAAGTATGTCTTATCTATTTTGTAGTTGAAGGTATTACTCTTAGTAAATAACATACAGATTTAACTTCTAAAAAATGTACAGTGTTAAACTCTTGACAGTGATGTTATTTGCTAGAAATTTCACCTTCTTTACTGGTACTAAGCTGCCCAATTCAAAACACCAGCCATATGACATATAAAATTTAATTCAGTAGGATATACCTGATTTATTTTAACCACTGCTCACTTTGTAGGAACACTCCTCCAGGTCCACCCTCATGAACAAAAAATGCTCATTTTTTTCCCTCAAACGTTTTCAGACTTCTATGTCATGTTCTCCCAATAACACGTCATTCTGTAAGAGATAACATTTTTGATATTTTCTTGATGTCAGTATATGTATATGCATATATATGTATAGATGGTAGATATTTTGGTAATAAGGGACCATGAAAGTAAAGACTGAAAACAATCAAAAAGAATGGAAATGTTATATTCCTAAAACAGATTGATAATACTAATTATCATTTCTTTATTCTTACAAGTTGGATTATAAATATAATTTAATTTAGTGATTTGCTTTCTGAACCTCATTCAGTTGTGCTCAGGGCTATCTCCTGACTCTACACACAAGGATCTCTCTTAGTGTCTTCAGGGGACCAGGAATTAAACCCAGTTAATAACGTATGGAAGCTAGCACTTTAACTGTTATACTATCTGGCCCTGGATCATTAATTTTAATGATTGAGACTAAGTATATTATGCAAATATTGGACAAAATAAATATTCTATTAAAAATGCAGATAAAACAATGTGAAGCAAATTTCAAGTGCTTTGTAGAAAAATCAAAACATTAAAAATGAGGGCTACAGAGATAATTTTATAAGCAGGTTGGGTATTAAACTTAGTCCACCTATATATGATATCTGGCTTCTCATATGGTCTGCTAGGCATACCAATGAATGATCCCTGAGTCCAGAGCCAGAAGTATATGCTTAACATAGCTGGATGTAGTTTAAAAATGGAAGCATATAAATGTAAAGAATATTCACAGTAATGAAAATAAAGCAGGCTCTAGTACAGAGTAGAATCATTGAAAGTTCAACCATTACTCTTCATTTATCACATGGTTTAATCTCACAGTGAAATATTTAAAAATTAAGAAAACAGATATTTCAAATAACCTATATTAATTATATATTAACATATTATACTAATATGCTAATAATTCATTAACAAAGCACTAATGACCTTCAATTCTCTTATACTTTAAATATTTAAATAAATCAATTTTATTTACTATAAAATTATGATCAAATTTAATGAAGAAATTTTTTTACTGTCTTTAAGAATAGAATGTAATGTCAATATTTATATTTTGTCTGTTAATCAGTGACCCCTTTTTACCCGTAAAATAAAGACAATAAAAATCTTTGTAAGAGGTTTCTCTAAGAAATAAAAGATAATAAATGAGAAAATGACTTTCACAGAGTCTGACTTACATAAGGTATTTAATACATTTTTGAATGATTTATGAAGTCTTTTAAAATATTATTTTTAAAGTATATATGTGCTTCAATGCTTCTTAATCAAATATCATAGAAATAGTTCCTGCATCTTGAACACTGGCATAAACTTAACTGTTAAATAGGTGACCATAAACTTTCAGGTACCCACAAAGGATATCATGATAAATTTGATAACAGAGGAAGTCAGGTATAGAATGACAGAACGCAGAATTTGAAAGGAAAATAAGGACTTGCAGCCAGTTCATATTAAATTGGTATTTCAAGTTTCAATCCTACTTTTATTTACTATTGAACTCATATCAACCATTCTAACATCTTGATATAACTGTTAAATTACCGTTAAATCAGGTTCATGTACAAATGCCCTATTCCTACTGTTATTTGTTGCATCCCGTGTCTATTCATATTTCTGTTTTACTTCTGTAAACAGATTAATATTTTGAAGAGAAAAAATAAAAATTCTCAGTCAAGATAAAACAAAGTTTCTGTTAAGGGGAAAAAATAAAAGCAGCTACTCAGGAAAAATCAGTTGTTTAAAACAGAAAAGAACTGAGACCAAATTATTATGAGGAAGGACGACAATGATGCTTAAGAGTGGCAAGTGCTGCTTTCACAATGGGTAGTGCAGCTACTGTATCTGTCTGGTTACATCTCCAATGAACCCCAATGGTTTTGAGACCCACTAGAAAAAATGCTCCTTTCAATCTTCTGTAGTCTGAGGCCCCTTCCCTCATGACAAACACCGAAGCAGCTTAACCAGTCGAGAAGCACGTGAATACCTAAACTGACTCCGAGGAGAGGCTGGAGCCTTCAAGGCATCGAGAAAAGCTAAGACAAAGAACCTCCGCCCGACACTCGACTCCACCCCGCACATACCCAACGCCCTCCGCAGGAGAGCCGTCCCCCAGGGAGAAACTACAACCCAACCCCCCACCGACCCCCCACCTAAGATGGCAGACTTCCTATGTCAGACCCTAAGAGGTTTGGCTCTTCAGACTTCCTGAATCACCACGCAACACCCCCCGGCAAAGATGAATACAATGATCAAGTAGATCAAGTGATCAGATTTCTGTAGAAGAGCGTAAATAAATCACACAGAAAAGAGCTAAATTACACAGTAGAAAATTAACATATGCAAAGTAAATAGGATAGAATGGAGATTTGCTCTTTAGTGAACTCAATAATGTCCCTGAACACCAGGAAGAGAGTAGAAAGGGGGCCTCATATGAGCAGGACAGGAAGACTTAAATAATCAGATGTCAGCAAATGTCTGCCCTGCCATAAAGATACACTTTTCTAATAGAAAAGTCACTTCTGAAGATGACCTTAAATTTCTGTGATTTTTATTCTTTGTGATAGTTAAGGTCATGGTAACAGTTCGTCTCAAAGCTGAGCGCCATGAATGACCATGGTTAAAAATGTAAGTTGACAGTGGTGTAAAAGTACTTAAGGTCATCTTGAGGGAAATTATCTGAACATATAAGCGGAAGTCTTGCAAGGCCACAAGAGTTCTCCTAATATTGGAATTTTTTTCCTGTTTAGTTTCATACCAGGAAGTTTGGTCATTGCTAAAACCAGAGGAGATATTGTAACCTTTATTGCAGACTTTACTTTTATAATCTAAAGCTTAATTTAAAGCATAAAAATTTTCTATCATTATAGTGAGTTTGGCATGATTACAAGGCTTCCTATAAAACACGATTTTATCAGCTCAGTTACATAATGGAAAGTCAGAGTTCAAAGCTCATTGAAGGACTAGACCTAAAAGTGAGCAAGTGTAAGAACATACCTCTAGTTGCAGCTGATTTGAGCCCGGCCTCCCATGGTTAAACACTATGTAAACTAGAATATCTATCTTAAGATCAAGGAATTTGATTTTGACAATAAGGGTCATCACCAAGAAGCAATAGAGGAGGTTCCTGTCTCAGCTCCTAAGAACAATTAAAATTAATTAGTGGTTTGTGATTTGGTAATGTAGGGGCATAGACTTTGATGTTTGGCCACATAGATAAGGAAGAAAACAAAACAGGGCTGGAAAGAGACTACAGTGGGTAGAACTCTTGCTTTGGAAATGAAGACCAAGTTTAATTCCTGGCATTAAATATCCAGGCATTGAATATCAATATCCAGGCATTGACTATCAATCCTCATATAGTCCCATGAGCACTGCCAGCGAAATCCTCCCTGAGTGCAAGAAGTAAGTCTTAAGTTGTGCTTGGTATTATTGTCATTATTAATCATAATCAGTATTGATTAGTAATTGTAACAGTTATAATTATACACATTAATTATATTTACACAAGCCTGGCAAGATACCTGTGTTTTATTTGATATGCCAAAAGCTAATAAAAATTATGGACCTCAATTCCATGACCTGAAGAATGGTTTGAGGCTTTTCCTGTCCCTGGAGCAAGCATATGCCCTTGGGATACACTTTCTTGTAACAGGAGGAATGGAGAGGTTACTGGTGGCAGCCCGAGCAAACCATGAACAACGGGAAGACAGTGATACAGTGAATAAAAAAGAATTGCACCACATAATTTCACTCATATGTAAAGGTAAAGAAAAATGACATGGGAATCATTTGTATCACTTGTCTTCCCATTGTTCATCAATTTGCTCAAGTGGGTGCCAGTAATTTCTCCATTGGTTGGGAATGAGGTCCATTAATTTTTACTGTTTATGGCATATTGAATACACCTCTGGTAGCCTGCATGGCTCTGCAATGGCTCTGGGTTCATCCCAGGGGCCCAGTCTTTTTCTATGTCAGACCATCAACCATTCAGGGCCCACAGGGTAGAGCCCTGGGTGTAGACAAGCCTGTCTCCTGTCTGCCACCTGCTGATGCAGTTGGGTACCACAGCCACACCTGCAACACCTCAAGGGGCAGTAACATGGCAAAAAAGTAGACAAAACAAAACTCAAGTTTTAAATTATAGCTTCAATTCATGTTTAACAGAAGGGAAATGCAAACAAACGAGCAAATCATCAGCACCATCATCGTCATCACCATCTTCATCATCATCATCCTTATCATTATCATCATATTTTCATTACTGTGAATAGTTTTACATTATACTCTGTTGCTTTTGTTTTGTTTTTTAAATCACACCTAGCTGTGGTGAAGTCTTTCTCCTGACTCTGCGCTTAGAGTTCATTCCTGGTGAGGTTCAGTGAACCAATTTATTGTTGTGCCATTTGGTCATAATTATATAGTCAAAAACAAACATTAATGCAAATAAATTTAAAAAACTCAAAAGTCAACTGAAAAGATTGAGAGAATCAAAGACTTTAATGTATGTCTAAAACATCCTTTGCATCTCAGAAAATTAACATGTCACGCTAGAGGAAACTAAGAAGAGTCATTAGTATATGAACAGATACACCTGGAGGCTTTTGGCCGAGGGCAACCTGGTGGGGGTTACCTTACTAGCAGAGATTCAGGAAGGGGCCTGTGAAAAAGAAGTACAGGCCTTTGACCCTTAGCAGATGCAGTATTCATTTTCGAGCCATGATGCTCTTACACGAGCCAGAGCCTGGGTTCCAGCAAAAATATAAAAAAATAGGGGTGTTCTTATTCGCATTTTGTTGACCCCACCACAGGGTCGAACTAGCTTAGTAGTGAACTGACTTACACTAGCACAAGAAACAGTGGATTTCCAGATAGGGATCACAGTCAGAGTGATCTTGGGGTGATTCTGATGCAGATGAGACAGAAGCAACCGCATTGAAACTGTGTTCATTCATGACTCCCAGGTTCTTCAATGCTTTCAAGAATGAAAATATTAAATAATAAAGATGCTCCACTGAAAGTTGGAAAGTAGAAAAGTTTATTGGAAAGTAGAAGAAAGAAGAAAAGAAACTCTCAAGTGAGGAGGAAATTAGTATAGGACTAAATGAAAAGGGAGACTCATGTAGCCATTTTAAGGGTTCGTGGCATCCTTTATCAGTTGGCAAGTGCTTACAAAAGATACCAGAAAATTACAATGATGGCTATTTGGTCTAAATCTGTTCTAGGCATTTTGCCCCTTAGCCTAGTCTTCCTTTCCATGTAGACTCCAGGACAGAGTTCCATGGTCCTGGAAATCTCTGGGGCAGGACTTTGGGAATGAATCCTGTCAGGTCATTGGGACTTAGGTGGCAGGGGAAAGTGTGGCTTCCTTCTTCACTGGCAAGGAGAAACAAATCTGCCAGGACTAAATAACAATGCCTTAGTTTCCCTGTCAGCTTAGCCTCCAAGACAGAGTTTTGCTTCTGGGAAGTCCCAGAATGCTGAGACAGAATCGTATGTATGGAATGTGTATCAAATTGATGGGGAAGAGATGGAACATCTGGGGATGAAAAACTGGGCCTTTCTCTCTCAACAACCGGGAAAACTGAGGCTTACTGTTTCCATACAAAGATAAATTTGTCCCCTTTCCAGAATGTTCCAGATAGGAATAGACAAGTCCATGTCCATGGGTCTCCTTTACCTGTTAACAGAGAAACAATAAACACCACACACAGTATATAAAGAAGACAGCCGGGGTTAAACAATAAGTAAGTAAATTGAAATTCAAAGTACGACCTGCTGCAATAGCAAAAGCACTTTAAGTCGAATGCTCTTGCATTACTATTTACAAAGCAAGGAACTAGGGAAAAATCTAAATGGTCATGGATTAGTGGATAAAGAATTTCTGTTACTTAAAGGATTGGTATTCATCTCTGGGTTTCTATACATGTTTATATATACACACATAGACTAAGTCACATGGATACATGAGAAGGTACTACAAACCAGATGGAAAGGAATTGCACCATATGATTTAGCTCATATGTAAATATAAAGAAAAATAGCATGGGCATAAAATATGCAAAATGGAACTCTAGTTTTATAATTATAACAGTAATTAGTGTTTATCAGAAGGGAAGTGTGAGCAAATAAAATTAGAGTGGACAGTTCTGTGAAGGTAGAATTTAAATTTTAATAGTGAACTTAGTAGTTAATGCATGCAGAATTATGTTTATCAATGACAAACACATGTAATGCAGTTATGCAATAGAAATTACATTTTTAAAAATTTATAAAAATGCCATGATTGACAAAAGTTTTCAAGCATATAGTACTCTATCACCAGCCCCACCACTAGTGTGACCTTAATACCATCAATGTCCCTAGCTTCCTTCCAAACCTCCAACTACCCTTTAGAAGGCACATAATAAATTTCATTCATATTGCACATTAAACAAAACTTAAAAAAATAGCAAATGGAATTATAAAATAAATCAATGAAAGCCAAATATGATAACTGATTTCTATAAAAATTTAACCTATGTAAGTAAGAATTTGACAGTCATATAATGCTTGGCTGGGGTGATAGTGCAGTCGGGTGGGCATTTGCCTTGCACAGAGCCAGCCCAGGTTCCATCCCCAGCATCCCATGTGGTTCCCTGATCACCACCAGGAGTGGTGTAGAGCCAGGAGTAAACCCTGAGTATTGACAATTGTTACCCAAAAGAGCAAAAAAAAAAACTTCACTTGTATAACTTCACTCGTCTTCCCATTGATCATTGATTTGCTCAAGTGGGCACCAGTAACATCTCCATACATCCTGCCACATGCTAGTAGAGCCCAAGGGCATCTGCTTGTTCCAGGAACATAAAGAGCCTCAAACCATTCCATCAGGTCATGGGAATGAGGTCTATAATTGTTACTGGTTTGTGGCATATCAAATGCAACACGGGTAGCTTGCCAGGCTCTGCCGTGTGGGTGGCATACTCTTGTAGTCACCGCTTATCTCGAGCATTTATTGATGAACTGGGCTGTGGAAAATGGATGTGGAAAACAACGGCCCTCATGGTGTGGGGGTCCTCTAGCTTCTTGCGAGGCTCTGCTGGGGTGGTGGACCAGGGCTAGAACCACCACCCCTCCAGGGCATCTCTTGACACAGGGCACAGGGAAAGCTGATAGCAGCTCTGCCCCAATTGTGTCTCTGGATCAGCATACCTGGGCTGGCCTTGAAAAGACTGCTGCAGGGTGGGTCTCGATGAGCTGGGCTGTGATCAGCTCTTCTGCTGGGTGGAGCTCTGATGAGAGGGGAGTCCAGATGTAGAAAATGGTGGCCCTCATGGTGTGGGGGGGGTCCTCTGTCATTCTCATTCTAATAAATAATTTTCAACTCTTTCATTTAAAATATTTGCCACTACTACATTTTATTATATACTTAGTCTTATTGTGGGAATAATCACATCTACCTGTCATTAATAAAACGTTTTTGTAAATTCTGTGTTAGTATGTTTTTGGATTTTGCACAAAATACGGAAAGTCTACAAATGTGAAATTTAAAAAAAATTAAGGAATTTAAAGGGAAATATTAATGGACCTATAAGTGCTCTTATGGAGAGATTAAGGAGCTGGGGGGACAGTATAATGCTTAAGGCTCTGCCTTGCATGGCTGATGGGCTTGATTCCCCTCATGCGCCATATGATCCGTGGAACTTCTCCAGGAGTGATCCCACAGTGCACAGCCAGGAATTAGAATAGAGAACTGCTGAGTGTTGCCTAAAAGTAAACACAAGAGTAAGAGTGGAAAGAGGAGAGGGAGCCAGAGAGAATAAATCTCCTGAAATAGGTGAGGCAGAGGCAGGATGAGGACACAGTTCCCCTCATTTTATATGAGCACTCTAAGTGGCCAAGACCAGTGATATTTCTGATTGATACAAATTAGACTTGCAAAGGATAACCTTGGAGTGCAAAACTGAGAAGAGAATTGAGAGACAAGGAATAGATGTTACTACAGAGTCTAGCAATGTTTTGGGAAACAACAGAAAGGCAACACACAGGATTTTCTCTTTTGTTTCATAAACTGATAAAGCAGAACTGATTGCATCGAACCAATCAATGGTGGACCAGAATAGTTGCTGCCTTGCAAGGTTGTGTTTTGTTTTTGTTTTGTTTTATTATTTGTTCTTCCTCTCCCAGAACACATTCCTGCAGGGATTCTCAGGCATACCTGGAAGTATTCACATGGTCTCTACCCAGGCAGTTCCAAATTTGAATTTTTAACTTCTCAGTATAAAGTTAACCCAAACTCCTAGCTGCTTGGATAATTAACCCCCTGCCAAGAATAGACTCACACTTCAGCAAATGTCTTAAGGGAACTGGCAGAGCTTTGGTATACATTTCTTACTCTCTGTTGCTTAATGTGTTGCTTTCAGTCTCGAGTCTTGGGTATAAATTCAGCCAACAGCCTGAAGAAAAACGTGGGTAAAAAACAGCTTACTATTCCGTGTGGTTTGTTCTTTTGAATATATTTGTTCAACTCTTCTTAGTTTCAGAAGCCCTAGTTTCTTTGATATAAGTGTGTGTATGTATGTGTGTGCATATGTGTGTATTTTGTGTGTGTTGTATGTGTGTATGTGTGTATTGTTTGTGTGTGTGTGTTTGTAAGTGTGTTTGTGTGTGTTTGGGTGGATGGGGGTTGGTCCACACCTGATATTGCTCAGGACCCAACTGCTAGATCTATTCTTGGGGTCACCCCAGGTGCCACTCGGGGGACTATGTGGCCCCCACAAGGAGCATGTGCTCCATTCTTTGAGCTATCTTAGCTGCCCAATTTATAGACTCACTTTTATCTTCTTTTCAACTAATCATTCACTGATCTCTCACAAGCTACTGTGTTTTAATTTTTGGAAAATAAATCAATATATTTCACATTAATTTGCAGTCAATGTTATAGTAAAATTTACAGTAATTTATAGAAATATATTTAATTAATTGAAAGGTCACAGCACTACTTTATTGAGTAGGGGACATTGCTATATTTGATTATGTCTGAAGGGACAATATAAATTTGTAATTTCTTGTCATTTTATCTATTTTTTGCAAAGTTCATAGTGATTTGTTATAAATGTTCAATATTCCAATACCAGTCCCACCATTATTTTCAATTTTCCCAACCACCCCTTAAGCCAGCTTCAATAGAAAGTTCTCAGTAGTTTATTTTTTATTGCTTGTTATAAATAATTTGCTAAAAATGATCAAAACATGTTTCATTAGAAGTTAAGATTGTTTTATCTCACTGTGGAGCCATTAAGCCCTTCTATAAGAGATTGCTAATATGTTGCTACGAGTTAAACCTTGTGTGTTTCATTCTGTTAACTGAGATTGGTTGCCTTCTACTTTACATCCCATCTGATGTGGTGTGCTATTCCTGGATTAACAGTGTTGTAATGTTTGAATTAGAATTTGAGTGCTCCAGAAATTTCAAAATTTATAATGGTTGATACAGGTGGAGTTAACTGGGTAGTGACTTTGGGCCAGATCTCCCAGAAGTACAAGGAAATTCAGCAAGGTAGCCTATCCCTGATTCCATGAAAGCCTTGAGATTTCAATCACAGAACCCATATATCTCAGTCTTTCAACAGATAGTTTCTGAATGATGCTCGCCCTGAGTAGTGGAGTCTGGCCTTGAGCATAGCAAAGATTGTGGAGTGTGGAGGTTTGGACTGCCAGAGCTCTGTTTGGGCAGGTGCGGGGCTCATCCATCCCATCCCCCTCTGGCCAAATCAGACTGGCTAGAGGTCTATAGCATCTTTGCAAGTTGATTATCTTTCGTTGATTTATTTAGCAGTCTCTGGATTGCAGCCAGTGAAAGAGCTTATTATGTGCCAGACTCTAATTTGTAATTCTTATGAAACTTTCTTGTCTAAATAAGAAACATTCTGAAAATATAAGGAATTTGAAGCTATTATTATCTAAGACTTGAATCATGTTTTTTCAAAATACTTAACAAACTGAGGTACCATAATTATCATAGAAACATAAATGCTATACCTGGAGAATATTCAACTCGGCATATACAATTCTTGATCACTTGCTAATAGATCTGTGACTTTGGTCTTCCTTGGCTAATAACTAACATCCACTGCAGGACTTATTTCTCTTTCTTTCAAATATGGACTCAGATCTTTAAGAAAGAAAAGTCAAATCATACTATAATGGTGATAACTGCAAGGAGGTGAGAAATGGAACAATTTTTAGACTGTAGTAGAAATACAATATAAAGTAGTTCCTAAGAAATGTCTTGGAGGTACTTTTAAAAATCACTAAAAAACTATACATGACAGAGAAATATCATTTTGGGGTATTTCTCCAAAATAATTGCAATCATGATATTGAAATTTTATTAGCATTACTAAGTTCATTAAGGCATTATTTATAGAAATAATTAAAATGTCCAACTGGTGGATGAATGAATAAAGAAATATGAATTGCCCATTCAATATAACATTATTCAGGATTTTTAATAGAAAAATTGCCATTTTACATAGCAAAAATAGGCCTATGGAACACTATAAAGTATAACAAGCAAGTCACAGGACAAATATGCTTGGTGTATTTTATATGCAGTAACTAAAGCAGATCTTGTAAATACATAATTGAATGGTAGTTAATAAAAACTGGGGTATGATGCAAATCGGGAGTTGCTTAATCGTTACTGAACTGGGAATTATTCCTGGAATGATTTCTTCTTATGAATCAAAATATGTGATTCCACTGATCTTATTGTTGGGTTCATGCCTGCATCTGAGCTGTGCTCATGAGAACAGGAATACACTGAGATCCGGGAGGGAGAGATCCGGAGGGAGAGAACTTCTCTCCCTCTATGGTTGCCTGAGAGATTTATGGTTTGAATCTCCTGGAGTGGTGATGAGCCAGGAATCCGTTAAGCAGACTATGTTGTAAAGTTTCAATCCTTTTCAATTATCTCAGAATGGAATACTTATCAACTTCCATTCACAACTTGCTTTATGGGACTCAAGGTGACTTTGGGCTACATGTGGTGTTTGTGCTCATGTTCAAACATGACCACTCAGAACATGAGTGGTCATGTTCTAGCTCTATGCTCAAGGCAAAGTACTGACTGTGTACTAAAGCCATCATGTAGTACACAGGATGAGATGAGACTGGCCATAAGTGATAGGTAAGGTAAGCACCTGTTAAGAGTTTGCTGTATATAATATCTCTGGGGTCCATTCAAAATGTCCAATGAAAAATGGCTTTATTCTACTTTTAATTAAACTCAAATATGATAATAACACACCTTGCTTGGAAATTTTGGTGTCAGATATCTTCTATAAAATCCATTGTGAAATTACTAGTATATATATATATATATATATATATATATATGATTTGATCCTTGATATCTTTAAATTGCCTATGTTTTACTATCAACAAAATGCTTGCTTAATATTGCATATGCCACGTAACTGTACTAACATGTTTTGATCTAGTTTCTCTATAAAAGCTGTGTGTAATCACAGAAAATATTGAAGATTTTTATTCATAATGAGCCCTAAGTGTTCTTTTTTAATTTCTGCAGAGGGATGCAATAAAATAGGTCTAGAGAAAGTCAGTGCCTTATTTTATCATTTATGTCAGTTTTTGCAAGAATAATTTTATTTTTAAATTACAAACTCTGAGAAAATACTAACCTCCTTTTGAACACCACCTTAAAATGGAGGAAAATGTAGAATGCATTGTATTGTGAGGGAGTTGATTATTATCACGGCTGTTATGATTTTTTTTCTAAAGCCCTTTGCCACTTATCTATATCTAACTCAAAATCTGTCTAGGGTTGGACTCACCTTCTAATCTTGTTATAGAGTTGAATCCTCCAAGTGGGGTAGCAGGACAGGAGAGCTAGCAAAAGCTTTTTCTAAACCTCACTTCTCCCCAGGAAAAGAAACAAAGGCTTTACAATGGAAGCACCAGGAGCCAAACCCAGGTTGCAGCTTGAACTTCACCTGAATCAGAAGCTATGAAAATACCTTGCAGGACTGCAGGATTGAGAACCAATCTTGCTAATCACAGTCTATATATTTTCCTTTGGCTTGAACAAATCAATCATAGCCTAGGTCCAGTGGTAGTGTGTGATTCTATCTGTATCTATGGGCAAGAGATTGGCCCACAGCAGCGCTAGGAATTTGGTCCCTCTGGAAAATTTACTAACACAATTTAGCCACAACATCCTCTGTTCTGACTTAGCATGTGTTTATTTGATAACAGGAATTAACTTTTTTACATGAAGCCTTAATTTGATATGTTCACAAGAGGAAAAATATGGATATATACCAAGCTAAGGAAGAAGGTAAGACCCCAAAAAATAAAGCAATAATATTGATAAATAAATAAAAAATGTTAGATGATATCTAATCATTACCTGGTTTTCCTCCTTAGATATCACATACATAACTGGTCAATTATCAGTCTGGAGAATTTAAAACCATTTCCTGAAGCATGGAAGAAAAAGAAAACTTCAGACAAATTAACTAACTTGCCTAAGGTTACTCAAGTTGCAAGTGACATTAAGGAGTTTTGTAGGGTCCTGACCTCTACATCACAATAGCTACTCACCCGGACTTTTAGCTTCCAATTACCAATGTGAAACCTAATTGCTTGGATGAAACTCACATTTGTCCTTTGAAATGTAATTATTTTCAAGAGAGGTACAACCCTGGATTATATATGCTTTTAGAATTCAATGAAGAATTTACTTATTTATAAGGTGCGAAAAATTGTCTCGATATATAACCTATCACATTTTATCAAAAATACCTATAATGAATACCATTTTTAAAAGTGATCTTCCACATAAGAATAAAGATGCTGTTATATATGTGCAAGATATTTATTTTTGCCATAGTAGAGGATACACTATCAATAATAACCTGTTCTCCCCACCAGAGGAAGTTGAGAGTCTGTATTTTTCAAAGAGACTAATAGAAAATACATGGGAAGTGAAAATGGCCCACATTTGCAGTCAACACTATAAACTTAGAAATGTGCTACTCTTCCCAAAGTGAATTCATTTCAGGAAATAAATAGTACCAGAAACTTCACTGTTTTTCTTTTAAAAAAAAGTTCTCCCTAGTGATTTTGTGAGTTTTCAAGCATCAAAAGCAAAAAGGAAGAGCAACCGGCTGAATCCCGCTGAGCCCCTGACTCTGTTGCTCCAGCTTCTGTGTATCTCAGAGTTTGTCAGTGTGAGCGACTGATTATTCTGCTCAGGGTCAAGAAGAGACAATGCCATTGTGCTAGCGACAGCGGCAGTGTATCAGTTAGGTTGTTCACATAGAGTTGAATCCTTGGTCTGAATCTAAATGAAATTCATTTGTAAGATGTAATTTCTATTGTGGACTATGTTAGTAACTATGCTTTTTATTTATGGGAACTCTAATTGTGTTGTTCAGTATTCAGAAATTCACTACAACGGATGCCTGCTGGACCATTATTGTTTTCTTGCTTGTTTATTTTTCTTTCCATTTTTGAATTTTTAAATTGAAACCATTCTATTTGGTGTAAATTATATACAAAAGGCTGCATATAATTTTATATACTATTTTATGACTTTAGAAATACATTTACACTCAGGATTCACTTGCTCTCATTGAAATGATAGACAATCCACTGCCTTCAAATGTATCCTTGAGACCGACTTGCTTTTGTATTCTCTTATTTTTGCATGTGTGGTAAGAATGAAATGTAAGCTCCATTCTCATAACAACAGTGTAAGAGCAAAATATACTATTTCTGCCCACATGATTCCTAGTGAAGAGTGGGTATCTATGACAAATTCATGTTGCATTGAAGAAATTGTTCACCTGCTGTGCAGTTCCTCATATGATCCACTTCCTAGTTCCTAGTACCCACCTTGTACTTTTTAGTTGTCAGATCTTGATTCTTCCAGACA
The DNA here is from genome assembly GCA_021461705.1 of Cryptotis parvus. Lineage (NCBI taxonomy): Eukaryota > Metazoa > Chordata > Mammalia > Eulipotyphla > Soricidae > Cryptotis > Cryptotis parvus. The sequence continues at coordinate 202,458 of JAJIBD010003538.1, forward strand.
TTTCATGTAAAAATCATGAAACAGTGATGCTTTTTTCTTTTCTGATTTGTTTTCTGTTATGAGCGTAATAGACTCCAGTTTCGTTCAAAAAATTAGTAAGTAATGGGATCTCCATCTTCATAAGAATCACTGTAACCCTGTTCATCATCGATTTCCTCGAGCGGGCACCAGTAACGTCTCCATATGTCCTGTCTCATGCTAGTAGATCCCAAGGGCATCTACTTGCTCTAAGAACATAAAGAGCCTCAGACCATTCCATCAGGTCATGGGAATGAGGTCTATAATTGTTACTGGTATTTGGCATATCAAATACAACACGGGTTGCTTGCCAGGCTCTGCCGTGTGGGTAGCATAGTCTTGTAGTCATCTCTAAATCCAGCATTTAGTGATGAACCGTGAGGCCCCCTTGCTAGGCTGTGATAGGCTGGTCTGCTGGGTGGAGTTCTGACGAGAGGGAAGTCCGGATGTGGAAAATGGAGGCCCTCATGGAGTGGGGGGGTCGTCTGGCTTGGGTAGTGGGCCAGGGCTGGAACCCACCATTCCTCCTGGGCACCTCTGAGCGGCTGGGCACAGGGAGAGCCAGTAGCAGCTCTGCCCCAGGTCTGTGAGTCTCTGGATCAGCATACCTGAGCCAGATTTAAAAAAAGAGTGCTGCAGGGTGGATCTTGATGAACCGGGCTGTGATAGGCTGGCCTGCTGGGTGGAGTTCTGACAAGAGGGAAGTCTGGATGTGGAAAATGGAGGCTCTCATGGAGTGGGAAATCGTCTGGCTTGTTGCAAGGCTCTGCGTGGGTGGCGGGCCAGGGCTAGAACCCGTCATCCCTCCTGGGCGCCTCGTGAGCAGCTGGGCACAGGGAGGGCCAGTAGCAGCTCTGCCCCAGGTCTGTGAGTCTAACCTAATATTAAAAACTAAAACCAAGTACCAGATAATGACGATTCTTTGTATGCCTTTATCAGACATTAGGGTTTTATTTGTTTCTTGATACTATGAATAGTGTGAGTGATAATATGACTGCAGAAGATTCTTAGGATATATGATTTCAATCATGTTGAAGTATAGAGTTGGTTTTATTGCTTTAATTATTTTCCTGCAAAATGTCTTTAGTTTCCTGCAAAACTGACAGAATGTCTTATACTATTAGAACATAGACGAGCAAGAAAATTACTCAACAGTTCAGTTATAGAGTATTCAAAGGGATCCACTATTGAAACCCAGCACCACATGCCTTTCCAGGCATCGAAGTACTCAGAGTAGAGCAGGATGAGGCTTTCTAGGTCACCAATACTACAAAGGAGACCCTGGTAGTCCTTAATGAAGCAGAGCAAGGAAGCTGCACAGCATCAGGGCCCAGCATTGAACTTTCTGGGTCAGTCAAAATTGACAGAATTAGTCCTGATGTCCTAAGACAACTTTTTGGGAGATTTCTCCAAATAATAATAAATTAATAAAATATAGTAATTATGTCGGGCCAGAGTGATAGCCCAGCGGGTCGGGCATTTGCATTGCATGCGGCTGGCCCATGCCAGCCCAGGTTCGCTCTCCGGCATCCCATATGGTCCCCTGAGCACCACCAGGAGTAATTCTTGAGTGCAGAGCTAGGAGTAACCCCTGAACATTGCTGGGTGTGACCCAAAAGCAATCTATATCTATATCTATATCTATATCTATATCTATATCTATATCTATATCTATATCTATATCTATATCTATATCTATATCTATAGCTATAGCTATAGCTATATCTATATCTATATCTATCTATATCTATATCTGATAGATATAGATAGATATAGATATAGATATATATAGATATAGATATCTATATATCTGATAGATATAGATATATCTATATCTATATCTATCTATATCTATATCTGATATCTGATAGATATAGATAGATATAGATATAGATATAGATATAGATAGAGATAGAGATAGAGATAGAGATAGAGATATAGATAGATATAGATATAGATAGAGATATAGATATAGATAGATATCTATATATATATAGAGAGAGAGAGTAAGTATGTGACAAGTTGTACATTACTTGTTGAATTTAAGGAAAGCATCATTTAATTTAACTTGGTTGAATATTAAACTTTTAAATACAAACAATAGTTGTGGGTTTAAAGAGCTGGCCTAAAAGGCAAATGCATGACCCTTGGCACAATCATAAGTGCTCTCCTGAGCAGAGTTAGGTGTAGGCCCCAAGCACTGCTGATGTAACCCTAAAACCAAAGAAAAAAGGTAGAAAATTAATAGTACAATCCCTAAGTTTTTATTCCTCTTAAAATTTTAATGTGCAACCATTCTCACACTTCATATATTCCAGTCAGTTCCAACTCATGGATTAATTAAAAGAAACGGTGGCCTAATCCTGTAGGAATTATGCTCCACAGGACCATAGATTAATATATTCAGGTGTCTTTGGACCAAAAACAGCATGTGGCAGGTAGGTGCTGAGACATCTTCTGGAAGGCAGTTAAGAGAATCTTACCAATCATTGGCCCTCAGAGTTAGGCTCAAGAGAATAGAAGTTTCTCACATGCTTCTTCGTGGACTGTGAATTAGCTTTTCCCTAGGAATGTGTGTTCCTAGTGGGAACTGCTTCAGTAGGATATCCTTGGGAGTACATGATGCAACATCTAATAAACTCTGGAGACTATCTGGATGTAGTTAAAGACTCTCCAAACTTTTGACATTGAAGAGGAGGGAGCAGTGTAAAACCTTCATCTTGCATTCACTCAAGGAAAGTCTCTTAATAAGTTTGTTCATTAGGCTGGCACCTGGCAATCTGCAGTACGTCACCTCTTCAGTCTTACTCCATTCTACACATGAGAAGAAGCAGAATTTTATTATTGGTAATAAAATTCCAATTTTATTACCATGGAATTTTATTTCTTCCACATCTCATGCTACCATTCGAAAGCATGATATATACTCGAATTCTTGCCAAAGATTCTTTTAGTTTTGTATATCAAGAATATATAGCTTTGAAATTATCTGAAAAGAGTTATGTGAAATTGAAAGTAAAGAAACCCCAATACAAATGAAGTGATTTTTAATTTTTTAATAAGCTTTAAAGGCTTTGATTTTGGTAAACGCTATGCATAAGAAACAAGAGAAAAGCGAGGTTAGGTGGTACTTTTAAAGAACTTGGAAAAATTAGTTTCTAAAAGTATGAAGTTAGCAATTATATCATTAGGATTTCTTAGAATTAGTGAACGTTTCCAAATTTTATTTCTAAGTTTGATCTAGGGACTCTGTAGTGCTGACGCAACACTTCAAAGGAAGTTTTATATGTATTAATTTAAGGAAATCTGTGCTGCTTCTACTAATGTTCCCATCACGGCTATGGAAAGCTTATGACTAATGAGGTGAAAATGGACTTAAGTTCCATGCAGGATTGCAGATACATTTTAGACAAAGAGTAAGTTCAACCTTCATATTGTGTATCAATTCAATGAGCGGTTTGTAATAATGTAAAAACAAAATGAGGAATTAAGAAAAGCACAGATAAAAAATTCAGTATAAAACGTTGATTTTTTATACATGCTCTATGTAGAAGGAAATAGCTATTCTATTTTCATGTTTTGAAATTCGATTAATCACTGTTCATATTCATTACTGTTTCTTCATATTATGTTTTTAAAACTATTTGCTAATTCAAAAACTGATGAAATGTGAGATTGTATGATGGCAACCTGACAACAGCGTAAGCAGAATATCTTGGAAAAGATGAGCATTGTCTAAAAATATTAGGTCAGTCTGAGAGCTGATTCACTCTTTCACTTCTCTATTAAATTTCTTGCTTAGCTGGGTTTCATATCTGAGTCCATTACAATGAAACATTATTTGTCATCTAAGCTTGCATGAGAATGTTCTTTAAATTGAAGTTAAATTAAATTCGCATATCTGGCTTTTAAGAGTTTTTCTTCCAAAGTCTTATGACTCATTTATAAAAATAAAATCATTCCACATTGAAATTATTTTCAATATAGTTTACATAATTTATTTTTAATGATGTGAAAATAAAAGTAATGATGTGGACCCCGGGCTTAATTTCATATACACTGTGCTGATGCTGTGAATAGCCTACCAAAATGTTTACTTAACCTTCTGGAATGGTCCCTTACTCTACCGTAATGAATAATCTTCCATGAGCTAGTAAATCAGAAAGTACTTATATTTAAGAGAGTATGCAAAATGAAATTCATCCATAATATGTAAGGCTTGAATTATATAATATGACAGTAAACTTATTTTAAGTGAATTTATCCAATAAGAAATATTTTTCTTGATATTGAACACATCTAGAAAACTTTAATTTCAGATAAACTTGCTAAACATATTTGTTGCAGTCAAATTCTAAGTCATGGTGTCCAGTACAAAAGAAATAAGGATGAATACAAGCATTCTGTTTTACATTAATATTCTTTCACTTTAAGAACTTCCCTTTCATTTTCTTATTTTTATTTGTATATTACAATAACTTTAAAATATAGATGGAAAATATTTGGAATGTCACTATCTTCCCGTTCATCATTGATTTGCTCGAGCAGGCACCAGTAACATCTCCATATGACCTGTCTCATGCAAGTAGAGCCCAAGGACACCTGCTTGCTCCAGGAACATAAAGAGCCTCAAACCATTCCATCAGGTCATTGGAATGAGGTTTGTAATTGTTACTGGTATCTGGCATATCAAATACTACACGGGTAGCTTGCCAGGCTCTGCCGTATGGGTAGCATACTCTTGTAGTCATCTCAAAATCCAGCATTTATTGATGAACCGCGTGGCCGCAAGAGGCCACGAGAGCCCGGCTGTGATAGGCTGGTCTGCTGGGTGGAGTTCTGACGAGGGGGAAGTCCAGATGTGGAAAACGGAGGCCCTCATGGAGTGGGGGGTCGTCTGGCGTGTTGTGAGGCTCTGCTGGGGTGGCAGGCCAAGGATAGAACCTGTCATCCCTCCTGGGCGCCTCATGAGTGGCTGGGCACAGTGAGAGCCAGTAGCAGCTCTGCCCCATGTCTGTCTCCATATTCCAATATAGCTGCTACTGTCTCTATATTCCAATATATTTGGAATATATTGACAATTAAAAAAAATAACACTCTTCACAATAGTCTACAGAATAATTATATCTCATTGCTCCTTAACTGCTATGATGATCATTGTTATCATTTATTTATTTTAGCTTTTAGATTGCACTGGAGATGCTCAGGTGTTACCCCTAGTTCTGCACTCAGTAATTACTCCTGTCAGTCTAAAAAAAAATCTGGGATGCCAAGGATAGAACTGGTGTCAGTTGTGTGTGAGGAGAGTGCTCTGTCTGCTATACTACCTTTCCAGTCCCTAATTGCCACTGGGTAGAGCTGCTACCATCTCTCCCTATGCCCAGCTGATCATGAGGTGCCCAGGACGAAAGGTGGGTTCTAGCCCTGGCTAGCATTGCAATAGAGCCTCACAAGAAGCCAGAGGAACCTCCACACCATGAGGGCCACCATTGTCAACATCCAGACTTCCCAGCTAGTCAGAGTACCACCCAGCAGAACAACTGATCTTTCCCCATTCCACAAAGTATCTTTGTGGCCCTGCGGATTCATCAATACATGCACGAGATGACAGGCTACTACAAGAGTATCCCACCCCACTACAGAACCTGGCAAGCTACCCATGTCATATTTGATATGCCAAAAAACAGTAACAATTATAGACCTGATTCTCATGCCCTGAAGGATTGGTTTGAGGCTCTTTATGTTCCTGGAGCAAGCAGTTGTCCTTGGGCTACACTAGTATGTGACAGGACGTATGGAGATGATACTGGTGCCCACTCGAGCAAATTGATGAACAAGTGATGAACAAATCGGGAAAACAAGTGACACGATTGATACAAGTGAATTGCCATATTTTCAGAAATAAAGTTACAACCATACATTACAATGTCTGTAAGTAGTCACCAGTAGGTACTGTTATTTTCCTAGTAATTAATTTATCAATGACCAAAAAATATTAATATATGCATAGTAAAGGTGATGATAATCTTAATGACTAAGAAACTGCTGAATTTATACTTCATTATTATTTTAATCCCTTCACAATTACATGTGAGCATTGTTTTTATTTAGATAATTCATAACATATCTGCACACAAATTTCCAAACTACTAAGGAAACTAGAGTAACTAAAGTAATATGCAGTATTGAGTGAAATTTGAAGCTTTATTAGTAAGTGCTGGTTTGAAAATATACTTGAGAACTGAAACATACCATCAAATGAGCAAATTAATATAAATAATTAGTAGGAGATTAAGAATTGTAATGCGTGGTCAATGGTTGACCTCCATATTTCCATAATTTCTGATAGTGTAATGTATTTTTTTGTGTTAAGCTTTTATATACACCTTACTACTTATAGCTTTAGTTTTAGAAAACGATTTTGCACTTTCTTATGTCAGATTCTTCAAATTAAAAATAACTGTCCAATTATAGATAACTAATATTATCTCTTTAATAGGACAATTCTAAGAATTAACAGTATTCATATGTATAAATTAATTAGAACAAAGTCAGACACAAAACACTCTAGTATGATTTCACACAAAATAAGTTCTAAGAAAAACAGATACACATAAAATTCCTTTGAAGTATATCATTAATTAATATTGGGGCCAATATAGTGATTACAAAATGACAATTAATATAGCTTAATAATACCTTTAGCTGTGTAGCACATTTTAGGCAAGTGTTAGGAGTGTAGCTGTAATCAGTGCAGCTTATAATTTTGTGTTTGTGTTCAAAAAAACTGAGTATAGTCAAAATTAGAAAGTCTTATTTAGAAAATTTTATTCTTTATAAATAAGAAGCAGATCAAGATTTTACAAACATATTTCCAAGCAAAGGCAATTCTAAAAATTATATCTGCTAACTCATGGCATGTTGTCAGTTATTTACCTGTAAACTAAAATATCCAGAAGAAAAAGAATAAGATGCATGTGGGTTTTCTCTGCCAAATGATCCACAGGACTTGCTGAGTAGTCTTAACACATACTCTGAAATAATTTTCAAGTTATACATACACTTGTATTACAAGTATTACAAGTATATGAGCAAGTTAAGCTATATGGCTATATCACAGTAAAAATTTTTTTAAAATGTTTTTAATTAGCACTCTGTGTTAAACATTTCTTTTATAGAGTAGAGGCGTGGTTTATATTAATTGTAATTAGAGCCTTACAGGTTCCTGAATGGCAAAATCAATTTGCTTTCTTAGTGTAAAAGGAAATTCTTTAGCTACTATCTCACTTTTTTAAACAAAATAGATATGACTATTATAGATACAAAACTATATCATGATAGAGCATTTTCACTGATATAGAATGATACTGTTTTATATTGTGAAATACATAAATTTATATTTATATGACAAATAAAAATTTACTTTAGGATTCAATATTTGGAGCTTACAGTATATGCATCTTCAACACTTACTAGTAGATAATACTCACATAATACTATTCCCCTTTAGGACCAGAGCAGTAATATGCCAGACCCACAGCTCCGTTGACATTCGATGGTCTTCGATAGTACTGAATGTTAGGATCAGGTCATTCTCCCAGGATCTTTCATATATGTCATATATACATAGAATGTAATTGAGCTTATCTCCGTCAATACATTCACATAACCTGAGCTGAATTCCTTTTAATCACTTTTAAATACGCCTAAAATTGTGTTTATTCCTGTTAGTTCTTGAGAAGATTAAAAATTTAATAAGAAAATAATTAGTTAATTGATAAAATATTTATTTTCTTCTTGTCATGTGTATCTTAGTGCCTTTATTTAATGCTGAGTTTTAGGTTGGTATTAGCACGTTTGACAATTATTAGCACTGTGTTCTTTTCTCTGTTTTACCTAACCTCCTGACTCTCACACGTTTGTGTAATTTTTATTTTTGATAAGAGCTCCTGATCCATGTTTCTTCTGACCTTGGATTTGGTAGCAAACTATATGTCTATATCTATGTCATGCAAATAAATGTTGTCATTCTATATCTGTGATTTGTAAAGTTTTATATTAATCCATTCTATTATTTATGACACACAATCTAGGCCCCCTCATGGTGTGCATTGCTGAAAAAAATATGAAAGGCGTCCTCTTGCAGAACTACAAGAAGAATGTATATTCTTGAGACATATAAGGAAAATAAATGGAATAACATTTATTCTAAAAATGAATAGATTATAAATTTTCACCATATTATATGCTACATATGAAAATGAAATTTAAAAGATTTTATAGTCATTATTAAGAATTGGAAGAAAGCAGTATGAACATAAAATTTTAATGATAGAAATTTTGACAGTTCACAGTATTCCAGAGAGTTATTAAAGATGAGGATGCACAATTCAGCTGCTGCAACCTGCTTGCCACAGAAAGTTTCAAGGACTTGTAAAAAAGTTTCTACCGATTTCCTTTATATGTTTAATAGCAATCTATTTAATGATTGTGGAGAGGGAGAAAAGCAATGTGATTCAGTCTCAGAATAAGCTTATTTGTGCAACTTTGTATGAATATGTTAGAAGGTTATGCAAAGATATAAGCAGCTACACATATACAAATGATGCATACACATTTATGCAAGTATAGAACCTATTTATATATGTATTTATAAAAATAGTATATACATGAGGTGTTGCAGGTGTGGCTGCTGTGTCCGACTGTGTAGGCAGGTGGCACACAGGAAACAGCCTTTTCTACCACCAAGGGCTCTTACCCGTGGGCCCTGGATGGGCCCCCTGTAATGAACCCAGAGCACACAAAGCCTGGCTAGCTACCCGTGATGTATTCAATAAGATATGGAGACATTACAGGTGCCCGCTCCTGCAAATCGATGAACAATGGGAAGACAAGTGACAAGTGACAAGACATATATACATATATAGACAAATAGAAATGGACGCCTACTTCTATTTGTATTTATAAAGATAAATATATATATGTACTTTATATATAAATGTATATAAAGTTATATATATACATTTATACATATAAACTTATATATATAAACTTGTATGTGTGTATGGAGAAGAAAAATAAAGACCTCTTAAAAAGCCAATTATGAGTAAAATGTTTGAGTATTACAAATTACCTTAAAATAATTGCTAAGGGATCTCAAACAATTTTATCACATCTTCAGCAATATTTTTCTTCAATCTCTATCACTATCACTATCTTCCCATTCATTATCTATTAGCTAGAGCAGGCACCAGTAATATCTCCTTATGTTCTGTCTCATGCTAGCAGAGCCCAAGGGCATCTGCTTGCTCCAGGAACATAAAGAGCCTCAAACCATTATATTAGGTCATGGGAATGATCTCATATAATTTTTACTGGTATTTGGCATATCAAACACGAAACGAGCAGCTTGCCAGGCTTGCCGTGCGGTGGCATACTCTTGTAGTCACCTCTAAATAAAGCATTTATTGATTGGCTGGTATGCTGGGTGGAGTTCAGGAAATTGAATTCAGGTCAGAAGCCTACAAGCCAAGCACTTTATCCATCTTTCTATTTTGCTTTATGCATTTTTTGTGCTTTTTTTGGTCACACCCAACAATGCTCAGGGGTTTCTCCTGGCTCTACACTCAGGAATCACTCCTGGTGGTACTCGGAGGACCATATGCATGGTCCAAACCGGGACCAAACCCGGGCCGGCATGGGCGGGCGCGTGCAAGGCAAATGCCCTACCCGCTTGACTATCACTTTGACCCCAACTTGATGCTTTTTAAGATAATCTATATCCTATAATCACCCATATAACTTGATTTTAGAAAGCCCAAAAAATGTAACAATATATCATAATGGAATTATTCAGAATAATTCATTTTTGATTGTTCAATTTCTATTAAGTAAGGAAATTTCTAAGTAAGGGAAGCTACTGGCTTTCCCTGTGACCAGCCGCTCACGAGGCGCCCGGGAGGGTGGTGGGTTCTAACCCTGGCCCACCATCCCAGCAGAGCCCACAAGCAGACGACCCCCCACTCCATGAGGGCCTCCATTTTCCACATCGGACTCTCTCTCGTCGACCTCTACCCAGCAGACCAGCCTATCAGCCCGGCTCGCAGCCGCGCACCTTGCGGTTCATCAATAAATGCTGGACTTAGAGATGCCTACAAGAGTATGCTACCTGACGGCAGAGCCTGGCAAGCTGCCCGTGTTGTGTTTGATATATATGCCAAAACCAGTAACAATTATAGACCTCATTCCGGAATGGATTGAGGCTCTTTATGTTCCTGGAGCAAGCAGATGCCTTGGGCTCTACTATCATGAACAGGACATATGGAGATGTTACTGGGGCCCGCTCGGCAAATCGATGATGACGGAAGACAGTGATACAGTGATTATTTCCTTGGATATTCTTTAAGGCTTCTGAATCCTTTTAATATTTTTGCAATCTCAGCCTATTAAAGATGCTAAAATATTAAAGTCTACTGAATACATTTTCACTCTTTACTGAATACTCAGTTCCTAAACTAGCTTTCATAGAAAGTATGTATTTGATTTGTAACACATTAGTTAAAGTTTCAACAGAAGCTGCCACTAAATGATGAAGATGATATATATACAATTACAGTCTTGTATACAGTTAGACTAATTTGGAAAAGACAGCAACACAGCAAACTGAAGCAGTACACAAAGTGTGCAACCTGGTATGATGGAAAGACATTGAATCAAAAATCCAATGTCTGAAACCAGAGATAAATCCTCAGGTATATCTGGTCATTCAATCTTTGACCAATAATTTTAATATTTTAGCATCTTTAATAGGATGAGATTGCAAAAATATTAAAAGGATTCACAGAAGCCTAAAAGAAGATGGGAGGCATCACCTTTCCCAACTTCAAACTGTACTACAAGGCAGTAGTAATTAAAACAGCATGGTATTGTAATAAAAACAGACCTGTGGACCTATGGAATAGAATTGAGTATCCTGACACCCAACCTCAAACACATGATCATTTAATCTTTGATAAAGGTGCAACGAGTCTAAAATGGGGTAAGGAAAGCCTCTTCAACAAGTGGTGTTGGGAAAACTGGGCAGCGACATGAAAAAAAATGAATTTGGACCTGTATCTAACACCTCAGGTATAACTGGTCATGGGGAGCCAACGGTAATTTTCTAGTAGAAAAAAGTTAATAGACGGCGCTGAGAAACAGAACAGGGGCTTCCCTTTTCTATGGCAATTTATTTGCAACTCCTGGCTTAGCATTGCCCTAAAACTATCCTAGGAAGCAAAAGTAAGCACAAAGTTGGGAGTATCCCCAGAACACCAATTGATATGGTCAACTGTTAACACAAAAGTGAATTTTCCTGTGCTAATGGGATCTTGAGAGTTCCAAGGCAGATATGCATACAAATTTCTGAAGGTTAGAGGTAAAGAGTTTATTGTAAAAATTAAGTAGCCTTATCCTGTTCACCCCCCAAAAGACCAGGTTTCTCCTTTATCTGTAAACAAAGACATTTGATCTGTCCCTTGCTCTGCCTCTCCTATGCATGGATTCAGGTCCGTCTCCAATGTATTTTGTGCACCTCCATTGCAGAAATTGGAAAAGGAATTACATACAAGGGATGTATGGCATAATGTCTTTTGTATGGGAGCAATATTAGAAAGCAAAATATTGTTAGAAAGAGTCTAAGGAAAGAAATCCATGTAAGTTTTATCATTGCACTAATAAGAGTACATGCAAACCTACTAGCCCATGATTTCAAATCTTTCCATATCCAAGGCTATTAAATGTTCCGTAATGTCATAAAATGGGCAGTGCTTTATTGAATGCTGTTTATGCAATTCACTTTTAAATAGCAGTGCACTTTATAATTGAAAAATATGGTCCAATGTATATTAATTTAAAATAAAAGTTTTACAGAACTTGTAGTCATACATATTGATATTATTAGTAATTTTCAGTTTCAGGCATTAGAGTATTTTGTCAAAATGTTTGCCTATAGTGCATCCTTCACAATCCTTTGTTTACACATTATATTTTTTATATTTTGAGTTATGCTATGTGGCTTATAGTATGTAAAAAACTGAAAGTTCTTACAATCATGTGCATATCAGCTTTATAATCCCAGTAGCCATAGCAATTATTCCCTTCACGAATGTGCACATGATTAGCACTTTCTAGGAAGCTCCAAAGAAGTGCCTAATACTGGAAATTCACCCATTCCTGTGGCACTAGCAACCATCCAGTATGTGGAAATAAAATGCACTCCATCAATTTATAAGAAGATGATTAAATACATGAATGATTCTGAATCTGATTAGTGTCATTAGTTTCATAAAACTCACATCTATAATGACTCATAGCAATAAATTTGTAGAATAATAAAATGTAAATTTAGGCAGTAATTAACAAGAATTATCTTTTTTAGCTATGTTGATTAAACACAAATAATTATTATAAAATTCATACAGTAAATTTTCAATTCAAATTGAAATTAATAAGTATTGCACTTTTCTATGTTGATGAACCACAATTATAATATAACCTCATGAAAGGTGTCAGAAAATGATACTTATCACATGTAACTTATGTAAATTTTTCTGGTATTTATAGCAGGGTCAAGTAAAGCATTATTGGCACTTTATATGCAAGTAATAAATGTGATGTTTTGAATTCAATTAATGGAAAATGAAGATTAAATATTTACAAATTAAAAAGAAGAAAATAAAGACTTTTACCAGTCTTCTTAGCTCTTTTTAAATGTAACAGAATAAAAATTAAAATAAATCATAAAGCAAGACATAAGCTTGGAAAATACAAATAGCCTATTTTGTGCAAGATAGAATATTATAGCAAATAATTATTTGTTTCTTAATTTTTCAAAATCAATTACCCAGCAAAGAGACATAGTAAAATGTAAAGTTAAAAGTTATAGAAGAGTATGTGTGTAATACTACTCTCAAGTAATCTCAAGCATATTTCACCATATTTATTGAAGACATATTCTAGTAAATAAAACTAAAATTGAGTTGACACCAATCCTCATAGGAATTTCTGATGAATGGGGATAGAAAAAATCTATAGAAAAATCACAGCTCTGACTATATAAAAGCATGAAAACATAATTTTCACTTTAAAAACCTCAGAAATAAACACAAAATAGTTCTAAAACGCCTGTAACAATTATGAAATGAACAAAATGCATACATACATTGTTAATATAGACAATTGACTGAAAACTATATCTTATGAGAAAATAAGAGGTTCAAAACATATAAAACTAATATCAAACTCCCAGCCAAGCAATGCCTATGTACTATATCAACAGCAGTTTTTTTTCTTTTATTTTTTTATTTTTTTATTATACCACCGTGAAACATGCAATTACAAAGGTATTAATAATTGGTTCTTGGTAATACAGTATTCCAGCACCCATCCCTCCACCAGTGCCCCATTTCCACCACCATTGTACCCCTCCTCCTCCCCCCCAGGCCGCCTTAATAGCAGGTACCCCAGTTTCCTCTCTTTTCTCTCTCTATCTCTCTGTCTGTCTCTGCATCTCTCTCCCTCTTATTTTACACATTGTGGCTAGCCCTGCAGATATTTAGAGTTTATCACTTAAGTCTCTGTGTATATTCAGTGGTGAGTTTTAATCTGCCGTTACCATTTCCCATATTTAGTAAAACACTGGTATCTATTTATATCCTATTAATGAATGCAGTCATTCTATATCTGTCCTTTTCCTTCTGACTAATTTCACTCAGCATGATAGTCTCCATGTCCATCCATTTGCAAGTAAATTTCATAATTTCATCTTTTCTGACAGCCGCATAGTATTCCATAGTGTAGATGAACCACAGTTTCTTTAGCCAGTCCTCTGTTCTCGGACATTTAGGTTGTTTCCAGATTCTAGCTATAGTGAATAGCGCAGAGATGAATAAAGAAGTACAGATAGTGTTTCTGCTATGTGTTTTTCGGTCTCTCGGGTATATTCCCAGGAGTGCTATTGCTGGATCAAATGGGAGCTCAATATCTAGCTTTCGGAGGAATGCCCATACTGTTTTCCAAAAGGGCTGGACCAGTTGGCACTCCCATCATCAGTGGATGAGAGTCCCTTTTCCCCCACATCCACGCCAGCACCGGTTGTTCTTGCTGTTTTGGATGTGTGCCAGTATCTGTGGGGTGAGATGGTACCTCATTGTTGTTTTGATTTGCATCTCCCTGGTGATTAAAGATGAAGAGCACTTTTTCATATGCCTTTTGGCCATTCAAATTTCTTCTTTTTTGGAAGCTTCTGCTCATTTCTTCTCCCCATTTTTGATGGGGTTGGCTGTTTTCTTCTTGTGGAGTGCTACCAGTGCCTGATATATCCTGGATATTAACCCCTTGTCAGATGGGTATTGAGTGAATATCCTTTCCCACTCTGTGGATTGTCTTTGTATCTTGGTCACCGTTTCTTTTGAGGTGCAGAAGCTTTTCAATTTTATATAATCCCATTTGTTTATCATTGCTTCCATTTGCTTGGTCAGTGGTGTGTCGTCTTTAAAGATACTTTTTGTTTCGATGTCGTAGAGCGTTTCTCCTATGTTTTCTTCGATGTACCTTATAGATTCATGTCTGATATCGAGATCTAGAATCCATTTTGATCTGACTTTTGTGCATGGCGTTACAAGGAGGTCTATGTTCATTTTTTACACATAGCTGCCCAGTTTTCCCAGCACCATTTGTTGAAGAGGCTTTCTTTGCTCCACTTAATATTTTTTGCTCCTTTATCGAAGATTAAGTGGTTGTATATTTGTGGGTGCGTTTCAGGATACTCAGTTCTATTCTATAGGTCTACGGGTCTGTCTCTATACCAATACCACACTGTCTTAATTACAACTGCTCTGTAGTAGAGTTTGAGGTTGGTGAAAGTGATACCTCCCATCTTCTTTTCCCAAGGATTGCTTTAGCTATTCGTGGGGTTTTATTATTCCATACAAATTTCAGGAGTGTTTGTTCAATTTCTTTGAAGAACATCATGGGTATCTTTATAGGGACCGCATTGAATCTGTATAAAGCTCTAGGGAGTATTACCATTTTGATAATGTTAATCCTTCCAATCCATGAGCAGGGAATGTGTCTCCATTTCCTTAGGTCTTCTTTTATTTCCTGAAGTAACGTTTTGTAGTTTTCTTTGTAGAGATCCTTTACATTCTTTGTCAAACTGATTCCTAGGTATTTGATTTTCTGCGGTGCAATTGTGAATGGAATAGTTTCTTTAATGTCCCTTTCTTCTCTTTCGCTGTTTGCATATAGGAAGGCCATTGACTTTTGGGTATTGATTTTGTACCCTGCTACTCTACTATAAGAATTTATTATTTCTAGGAGCCTCTTGGTAGAGAGTTTTGGGTTTTCCAGGTATAATATCATGTCATCTGCAAATAGTGATAACTTGGCTTCTTCCCTTCCTATCTGGATGCCCTTAGTGTCTTTTTCTTCCCTGATTGCTATGGCAAGTACTTCCAATACTATATTGAATAGAAGTGGTGAGAGCGGGCAGCCTTGTCTTGTCCCCTGATATTAAGGGGAAGGAGTTCAGTTTTTTCCCATTGAGAATGATGCTCGCTGTGGGCTTGTAGTAGATGGCCTGGATTATCTTGAGGAAGGTTCCTTCAGTCCCCATTTCTACGGAGAGCTTTCATCATGAACGGGTGTTGAATCTTGTCAAATGCCTTCTCTGCATCTATTGATATGATCATATGGTTTTTATTTTTTCTTTTTGTTGATATGATGTATTATGTTGATTGACTTGCGGATGTTGAACCATCCTTGCATTCCCGGGATGAATCCCACTTGGTCATGGTGTACAATCTTTTTGATGACTCTTTGGATTTTATTTGCTAGTATTTTGTTGAAGATCTTAGCATCTGTATTCATCAGGGAGATTGGTCTGTAGTTTTCCTTTTTTGTGACATCTTTGTCTGCTTTGGGTATCAGGGTGATATGTGCCTTGTAAAAGCTATTTGGGAATATTTCTGTTTTTCAATTTGCCGGAAGAGCTTAAAAAGAATTCAGAGTAGGTCCTCTTTAAAGGTTTTGTAGAATTCACTGGTGAATCCATTGGACCTGGGCTTTTGTGTTTGGGGAGACTTTTTGATTACCGATTCTATTTCCTGGATGGAGATAGGTTTGTTGAGGTATTCCAAATCTTCTTGTTGCAGACTTGGGAAGCTATAGGAATTCAGGAATTTGTCCATTTCTTCTAGGTTCTCTTGTTT
>JAJIBD010003539.1:0-219142 GCA_021461705.1 Cryptotis parvus
TAATGGAGATAATCTGAAATGTGAAGCAGTTTTGGTTTATTCTGTCTTTTTTCTTTAAATTTAAGAGAATTTAAATCAGACTATTGAGAAAGCAAGACTCATGCCTCCTGCCTCTCTCAAAATGGAAGAGGTTCAAAAACCGCATAAAGGAAATGCTCAGCAAGCACAACAATGGCATTTGGATATCCAAGCTTCCACATTTCTACAAGGAGCTCTACAAAGAAGAACTCAGTGAAGGGATTTTACAGCAGTTTGAACACTGGCCTCATATTTGCACGGTACGTGCCTCTGTATTTCCCCTCCTTACTCCTCCTCCCTGCCCCACTTTCAGATTTGAGTTCTTACTCCTGTCCCCCCTTTAGCTCCGGAGCATGGGGTACTTTACACTGTCTTCCCGTTCATCATCGACTTGCTCAGCGGGCACCAGTAACATCTCCATATGGCCTGTCTCATGCAAGTAGAGCCCAAAGGGCACCTGCTTGCTCCAAGAACATAAAGAGCCTCAAACCATTCCATCAGGTCATGGGAATGAGGTCTATAATTATTACTGGTATCTGGCATATCAAATACTACACGAGTAGCTTGCCAGGCTCTGCCATGCGGGGTAGCATACTCTTGTAGTTATCTCAAAATCCAGCATTTATTAATGAAACGTGCGCGCACAAGCTGGCCCGCAGCGCGGGCTGTGATAGGCTTGGTCTGCTGGGTGGACTTCTGATGAGGGGGAAGTCCGGATGTGGAAAATGGAGGTCCCTCATGGAAGGGGGGGGGGGTCGTCTGGCTTGTTGTGAGGCTCTGCTGGGGTGTTGGGCCAGGGCTAGAACCTGCCATCCCTTCCCGGGCGCCTCATGAGCGGCTGGGCACAGTGAGAGCCAGTAGCAGCTCTGCCCCATGTCTGTCTCTGGATCAGCATACCTGGGCCGGATTAAAAAAAGACTGCAGCAGGGGTGGATCTCGGATGAGCCGGGCTGTGATAGGCTGGTCTGCTGGGTGGACTTCTGACAAGGGGGAAGTCCGGATGTGGAAAATGGAGGCCCTCATGGAGTGGGGGGTCGTCTGGCTTGTTGTGAGGCTCTGCTGGGTAAAGTACTACTACCAGCAGTACTTTTACACATGGCCCATTAATCATCATCTCCAAGACGAACAAAGTCACGTATTTGTATTAGAGCTGTGTGGCACTGAGTACTAAGGAATGTGTGATGGCTGCTGTTCTTAGCTCTGTTTCCATTTATTTCTGAAAATAAATATTTTTATTTGTGAGAATATGGTTGTCATTTTGTATTGAATTCCACCAGTAGATACTGGTAGCTTTGCATTTACTGGTGGATTTTTTTTACTAGCTTCAAATTTTATTTGCTTGCTTTTTTAAATTTTTTTATTATATGACTGTGAGATGTACAGTTACAAAAGTGTTCATATTTGGGTTTCAGTCATATAGTGTTCCAGTACCCATCCCTCCACCAGTGCCCATTTCCTACTACCAATGTCCCCTGATCCCCCCTGCCCCAGCCTGCATCTATGGCAGGCTTTGTTTGCTTGTTCTTTAGAACTTTTAAAGTTGTTCATCTGATCAAATTTTAGCTATTTGGGCTAATCATTTATAACATACCTTGTTTTTATTTAAAAAATTAATATGAAATTTTCTTTTATTAAAAAAAAGGCAAAGCTGGCATCAATTTGTGGACCTGAAATAGAGCTAGTCTTAAACCAAGTGACTTAATGTTTGATTTAAAGAACTTCTTCTGTAGTGTAACTATTTTATATGGTAGCATTAGCAATGAACCTAAACTGATGCATTTTCTAAGTTTGTACCCGCACGGCAGAGCCTGGCAGGCTCTGTGTCGATTTGATATGCCAAATACCAGTAATAATTTTAGACCTCATTCCCATGACCTGATGAAATGGTTTGAGGCTCTTTATGTTCCTGGAGCAAGCAGATGCCCTTGGGCTCTACTAGCATGAGACAGGACATATGGAGATGTTACTGGTGCCCGCCTTGAGCCAATCGATGATGAACGGGAATACAGTGATGCAGTGATATATGCATGAAAGTTACTGAATGATACTTTTTATCATTTAAAATGTGTTTTGGGACCAGATAAATAGTACCAGGTGTACCAGGTCAGGCATTTGCTTTGCACTTGGCCGACCTGATGTGATGCCTGTACCTCATATGGTTTCCTGAGCACTATCACAATCACTATCTTCCCGTTAATCATCTATTTGCTAGAGCGGGCACCAGTAATATCTCCATATGTCCTGTCTCATGCTAGTAGAACCCAAAGTCATCTGCTTGCTCCAGGAACATAAAGAGCTCAAACCATTATATTAGGTCACAGGAATGACCTAATATAAATGTTACTGGTATTTGGCATATCAAATACTACATGAGCAGCTTGCCAGGCTTGCCGTCTGGGTGGCATACTATTGTAGTCACCTCTAAATAAAGCATTCATTATGAACCGCGTGGCCGCTGTGATAGTCTGGTCTGCTGGGTGGAGTTGTGACGAGAGGGAAGTCCGGATGTGGAAAATGGCGGGCCCCAAGGAGTAGGAGTAGTCCTGAGCACTACCAGGACTAATCCCTGAGTACAGAGTCAAGAGTGAGTTTGGTTTACCTCCAGGTATAGCCACAAAACTCCAACCCTCAAAAAACAAAAATATTACCTCTCATTTATATAGATGGTAGCTTTGTTTTTGTTGTTCTTTTTTTTATGATGGAATTCCCAAATTGCTGTTCAGCCAATGCCGTTTTCTCTCTAATCTGGGAAGAATGTTTTGCTCTTGATATATAATTAAATATTCTATCAGGAACCAGAGAGATTGTAAAGGTACTAAGGCACTTGCCTTGTACATGGGAAACCCAAGGTCAGTCCCTGGCAGCACATATGGTCAGTCCCCTGAGTGTAGTCAGGAGTGACCCTGAGCACATAGCCAGGAATAAGTCCTGAGCATCCCCAGGTGTAGAGTCCGAACAAAATATTTTATGTACCCCCCTCAAGGTCTACTAATCTGAAACTTGAGGTTTTACCGGTCTGGTTGATTTGAACATTCAGGCCTGGAACTCCTTCTTGGAATACATCACTTGTCACTTGTCTTCCTGTTGTTCATCGATTTGCTCGAGCAGACACCAGTAACATTTCCATATGTCCTGTCGCTTGCCAGTGTAGTCCAATGGCATCTGCTCGCCTCAGGACCATGAAGAACCTCAAACCATTCCTTCAGGTCATGGGAATGAGGTCTATAATTGTTACTGATTTTTGGCATATCAAATACAACATGGGTAGCTTGCCAGGCTCTGCCGTGTGGGTGGTATACTCTTAGTAGTAGGCTCTCATCTTCTGCATTTACTGATGAACCACATGGCGGTTAAGTGGCCATGTGCAAGGGCTAGAACTTGCCTTCCCTCCTGGGCACCTCATGATTGACTGAGCACAGGGAGAGCCAGTAGCAGCTCTGCCCCACGCATCTGAGTCTATGGATCAGGCATACCTGGGCTTGAAATAGTCTTTGCTATAGGGGGGGACTCTGACGCACAGGGCTTGAGATCAGCTTTTCTCTTGGGTGGAGTTCTGAGGAGCTGTGGAGTCTAGATGTTGAAAATGGCGCCCTTGGAATACATTTGGCCTTTTATTTTTTTTTAACTTTGGGCCACACCCAGTGATGCTCAGAGATTATTTCTGGCTCTGCACTCAGGAATTTCACCTGGCAATGCTCCAGACTGGATGCGATGCCAGGATTCAAATCTGTCTGCCTGGTGCAAGGCACATGCCCTACCCACTGTGTTATCGTTCCTGCTCATAGTTATTTTTTTGTTTTTTATTTTTATTTTTTATTTTTAATCATTCTTGAAATAATAAGTCTTCAATTTATTGTTATAAAAATTTTCCCCTTCACTTGGTCACCTGACTTCCCGTAGATCATCAATTACTCAAGCGGGCACCAGTAACATCTCAATATGTCCTGGCACATGCAAGATAGCCCAAGGCATCTGCCCACTCCAGGAACATAAAGAGCCTCAAACCATTCCATTTTGTTACTGGTATTTGGCATGTCAAATCGACACGGGTAGCTTGCCAAGCTTTGCCGTGTAGGTGGGATAATCTTGTAGTCACCTCAAAACTCAAGCATTTATTGATGAACTGCGCCAGCCAAGCGGTCATTAATTACATGCAATATTACATAGTTCTTTAAAAAATATTCTTAGAGGCAGAGAGAGAGAGAGGAGATAAGAAAATTAAAAATTAAATCTTTTTTTAAATATCAAAATACACATATAACTGTATCCTTTTTAAGCTTTATATAAAAAAGCCATCATTCAGAGTAGCAACTATATAGATTAGTTTCATAGGTGGCCCTTCTTATATTTTATGGTATACTCCATGACAATAACTAGTGTTTGTGTTGCTAAGTTATTGCTTTGGAATAGTGAATTTCATCCTTGCTTCCCTACATAGCTGCAAAACACTGGAATGTCTGGCTAGAGTTTTAGGTGAGAACGAGTACCTACCTATTTTACCTAACGTGAGTGGCTTCCTACTAAACTCCAGGTGCCGCCGACACAACTTTTTGGTTCTCAAAATCATCTTTCACGTTGGTGTGTGTGTGCTGAGGCCTGACCGATAGGGTTCCACACGCGCCCGCCGGAGCCATCCCGGCCCGCCCTGTGGCCTGGCAGTTCCCTGCAGACAGTGGGGAAGGTGGAGCAACAGGTCACAACCGCCCTCTCTATGCCCGCGAGGGGTCCCTCCACTGGAGCAGTAGGAGGGCCCAGGAGGGGTGAGGGGCAGAAATGTTTTTCAAAAACTGTTTTATTTTAATTTTTAATGGTTTGTTGTTGTTTGGGGGTCACACCTGGCAGGCTGAGGGCTTATGCCGATACGGACTTGGTCTCACCTCCTGAAGGAAGGTAGGCATCTTTTTTTTAACATTTATTTTATATATATTAATATACTACTACACACAGCTTTTAGCACACCGCGGCTCAGGGTTACCCTGGTTCTGCACTCAGAATACCCGGCGGTGCCGGACCATATGGAGCCGGGATCAAACCCCACCCGGCATGGGCCGCCACCCACTGGCTAGCCGCCCCTGGGCTTATCTTTTAATGCCTTCTGTAAACGGTTTTAAATAATAGTGCAGTGGCTATTCATTTCTTTCTGCCTTCTTACCTGCACCTTGCAGTAAAGTAGAAACACTTGCAGGCCAAGGGTGGCCGGCTCCAGGCGCCAGCCAACATACGGAACCCAGGGCCAGAGGACCTGGAGCTGCGCTGCCGTGTGTGGCTGAGAGAAATCTCAGTCTAAAGCCTTTTTTTGTTTATGAAATAGAAATGTTTCATATATGTAAATATTATATAGATACAGATCACATAGGCTCTACATTTATAGTTTGATGAGGATAGTTCATAAAGAGACCATCAGTGTTAAGTATCTCTGCATAGCTAGTTGGTGAGCAGGATTTGTGCAAAGAAACACAATCCCTTGAACTTCCTTTTGGGGGTGTGGCTTGCAAGCAGTGCTCAGGTGGCCCCCTTGCCCTTCCTTAAACAGCAGTGCCTGGACAGTGGTCATCATTTCCGACTACCCTGGGCCTGCTGTTCCCCCTCCCAGCACACTGCTGCCCAGAGGAAGCACGGTTGCGTGGATGCAGTTCACATCTGTCTCGCTCTGCTCTCCCTCATGCAGCCTAGGCCCCGCTGCTGCCTGTAGACTTCAGTCTGAGCTTAATCTCTTTGTTTCCATTGAGAGCCGGTGCTTTCTCTGGGAACCTTTCCCTCATCTGTTTCTGGTGCCCTGTTAGCACTGTCCAACTCCAGTACAGAAAGACCATGCTGTTAACGGAGGCCCTCGATCCCACCTGCGAACTGGCCGACCACAGTAAACCAGCTTCTGGCAGAGGACGCATGGTCTCCGGAGCTCTCTCTTCTCTGCTGGAGATGCTTTCTTATCCATGTGCTTGGGGGGTTCAAAATGGCTGCTAGAGGTTGGAATTTGGCAAAAGGTATCCAAGGAACTGTGATTTTGCTACATCAGATTTGTGGGTCTCAGGGTGTGAGTATATAAATGAAATTTTTTTAAATTAGAGATTCAAAACTAAAAGCCACTGTTCAGAGGAAACAAAATTATGGTTGGATGAGACTCATAAAGCCCCTTGGGAAAGTGTTTTTATTTCATTGAGCAATACCAATTCTGTTATAGAATCCCAAAGAAAATTCTGATTCCATAAGAAACAGTTGAGTAAACTGTTAATCCCAATAGCCCATGCTAATAGAGTTGGTTGGGAGCCTCCATAGACTCAAAGGAGTTTGACTTCAAGAATTTAAGTTACAGCAGGTAAGATAAGAAGGAAAAAGGCAGAGATCTCCGAGGATTGAAGAAAAGGGAGTTTGTGGGCACGTAGGGATGATAACTGTTATTTGTGTGACCTAGTAGAGGTCTTGAGAAAATTGATGTTTTTTTCAGTCTTAGGCTCTCACATGTAACAGAATCGAATCTCCCTTCTGCAAACTTGCAGGCACACAGGAGTAAGAGTGGTTTTCTTAGTTAAGGGTGATTCCAAACGTGGCTGAAATCGAGCTGAGTGTGAACTTGTGGGAATGGAACAGTTAAGGCCTAGCAGACACCAGAATCTACTCCACGGTGTGGGAAGCTGCTAGTTTTGTTACTTACCTGTCACTCCTGTTGGGTCTGAAGGTGAGGGACTCATACACTCTCTAAACATATGGGCTCCCACGGCATGCTGATAGTTTTTGTTGACATTCAGATCTAAGGACATAATGTGGAGCCATGGAAGGAAGGAAATGTGGAAGGCAAGGGTGTGTTGTGATCCCGAGTCCACTCCTGTGTGTGTATAGTACAGGGAAGATTGGCCTCTTCCCTCTTGTGTGGGTCTGAACAGGGGGACTTGAGCAGCTAGAATCTATGGAAGGCGCCCTCCTGAGAAATGCAGCTGATCATCACACTAGAGAAATGTACCGAGGCATGTTGAAAGTAGGCATTGACTTTGACCCAGTGTGGGACTCAGAAAGATCGGTTTTGGATGGTGAGATTGGAGGTCGCTTAGTGGATGTAGTCAGATCTAGAGCAGAGTGAAGAATGCCCACCACATTGTAGCCCATTTTCTAGCAGTTCCAATCTTTGGGAGCTTCTTTTTAGTTTGGTGGGGGAGAGGTAGATGAACTAGTAGATGGCTTTTATGAATGTGTTTGCCAGAAACTTAAAAAGAGACAAATTTTTTAAAAAGAGAGAGACATTTTATGGAGCACGTATAGCAGTCACAGTCAGATGTCTTGAAAGCACACAATTTTATTCAAATGAAAATTTTAAAACAATTTAAGTGGAAAAAAATTAACTTTTTAAAAAATATATGTATCTTTTATTCTTGGCAAACATTTTATGATGTTCCCCCTGTGAATTGAATAATTTTTCATCTGTACTCTAAAAGATTAGTTGATGGCGTAAGTGACCCGGGCTTATTTTTCATATCACTATAGTCCATGAATATTTGTCTAATGTATTTGAAGAACATCTGAATCAGATCCAGTTCATATCAGGCTGAGTAAAGTCAGATTTGTGTTTAATCTTAGTTAAAGCTAAGATTTGATTTAAGAGGCTTATTACTGAGAAAAATAATATATGAAGTTCTATAATTTAGAATAAATACAGTATTTATTCTAAATAATAGGTATAAAATAAAGCTACTACAGAAAAGAGCTTCTCTTTCCTGATTCATGTGATTATTCAACCATTATTTGAACTTTGAATTATCTCAGAACTAGTGGCCAAAATTTGCTTTATACTTTGACAAAGCTGTCAAACCATATGTGTGTGTGTGTGTGTGTGTGTGTGTGTATAAAATCACTGTATCACTGTCTTCCCGTTGTTCATCGAATTGCTCGAGCTGGTACGAGTAACATCTGGTAGCATGTACACCAGTAACATATGTCCTGTCTAAAGCAACTGTAGCCCAAGGGTATCTGCTTGCTTGAGGGACAGGAAGAGCCTCAAACCATTCTTCAGGTCATGGAATTGAGGTCCATAATTGTTACTGGTTTTTGGCATATCAAATAAAAATATATATATATATATATATATATATATCCATGTGTTTATTTGTGCACATATGTATGCGCCATTGACTAATACAGACATATATATATTATATATAGGCCATTGACTGATAAAACTATATATATAGTTTTATATATAGATAAAACTATATATACTGACCATTTATCAGTCAATGGCATATATATAAAACTATATTTACTGACCAGTTATCGGTCAATGGCATATATATATATATATATGATAAATGGTCATATATATATGATATATATTGTCCAGATGTCACTCTTGAACTTGGTAATTTCAGATGACCTTTAGGCCTCCCTCTCCAGTGAAGTTAAGGAAAATGGGGATTCTTCTCTAGGCCTATAAACCAGTTCATCTTAAAAGGACATAATTATTATAATTTCTATTAGAGGAACTCAGTATGCCCTCATGTTCATTTGATATATGAAAAACCTCATGAGGTTTTACAGAGTTCATTGTTATGTCATTGGTCTTGGTTTCTTCTAAAGCAGACGGGGAGGGCTGGGGATGTGGCTTTTTACAGTACCACACGCATATAAACAAAACACAAACCACAACAAAACACAGATGGGAAGGGAAGCTTTGGGACTGGGAATCGTGACTGTCAAGCAAAGGTTAAAGCATCGATTGCCTCATTTTAATCACTAAAAAAAATCACAAAGTGGTCTTCTTTTGAGTTAGAAGATGCCAGTCATCAGCTGGACATGCAACTTCTGAGTGGCTTCATATAAAGAAACCATCACTATGAAATCGGTCTCTGAACACAGAGGCCTCCCTTGTTTCCACCCAGCTCTGGACACAGGCCCACCCTGTATCCATCCAAAACTACATTTATTGGGATTTCCTATGATGGTTTTATCTTTCTGTTTATTCAAAAAGTACATTTCCCAATACTCTTGTGTCTTCCCAAGTTTTTGTTCAATTTGGTTTAGTTTAGTTTGGGGCCACATCTGGCAGTCATCTGGGGTGACTCCCATCTCTTCTTGGAGGCCACTCCTGCCAGTTCTCAGGGGACCACACAGTGCCAGGGATTGAACCTGGGTCCCATACAAAGCATGTGCTCAGTCTGTTGAGCTTTCTCTTTCTCCATACTTAGTTTCTCCAAAGAGCTCTGTGAAGACAAGCATTTTAAGATCCCAGATATTTTCCTCCTTTCCTTTTACTTTTTATTGGTTTTGGGTTATAGACAGTGGTGCTCAAGGCTTATTCATGGCTCTGCACTCAGGAATTACTCCTGGTGGTGCACAGAGACCATATGGGGTGCCGGGGATCAAACCCAAGTTGGCTGTGTGCAAGACAAGTGCCTTCCCTGCTGCACTGACACTCCAGGCCCTGTTCTGTTCTCAGAGGTGTGTGTTATTACCTGAGTGAGTGGGAATAGCCATTGACCTAAAAAGGTTGATAACTACTGATCTGCCACAATGACTGTCATAGAGAAGGGACCATTACAACAGTGATGGTTGGGAGGGATTGCTCTGCATGGGAGATGCTTACTGAAAGTGCACCAGTGAAGGACCAAACATGATGGCCTCCCGTTCTTAAACCATAATGCAAGGAGAGAGGGAAGGAGGGAGGGAGGGAGGGAGGACGGACGAACGGGAAAGAAGGAGGGACAGAGAGGGGCGGGAGGAAGGGAGAGAGAGAGAAAAAAAAGAGAAAGAAGAAAAGGTCCTGCCATAGAGGAGGCAGGTGGGGCGGGGAGAGGGGTGGCGTAAGGGAAACTGGCAACATTGGTAGTGAGAAATATGCACTGATGAAGGGACTGGGTGTTGGACAATGTGACTGTCACCCGATCATGAACAGCCTGTGATTGTGTATCTCACAGTGATTCAATTAAAAATAAACAGACATTTATTTTACATGGATGGCACTTATTGGTTGTGAAGTGCAGAAATCGCTGTGTGTAAATCACACATGTTTACTGTTGGACTGTCACCAAACATGGTTTAGGTATTTAGATTTTGTTTCAAAATAAATTTATGATTTATTATCAGATGTTTGGTTTGTCTACCTATTTTATCTCCAATGGTTGCATAACAAATATTCAGGCCTAAGAGGTCGAAAATGGAAAGAATTTTTATTTTTCATTGTTTGATGTTTTGATTTTTTTATTTTTATATTTTATTATACCACCGTGAGATATACAATTACAAAGATATACAATTAAAAAGTTCATATTTGGGTTTGGGTCATACAGTGTTCCAGCACCCATCTCCCTCCACCAGTGCCCATCTCCCACCACCAACGTCCCCGGTTCCCTCCCCACCCCCAGCCATCCTCCATGGCAGGTTCTTTATTTCTTTTCCCTTTCTCTCTCTTTCTCTTTTCCTTCCCTTCCAGACAATGGATTATAGAACATACATTAAAGGGTTGTCATGTGTATTTTTTTGCCTGTATTTAATGCTCAGTTCTAGGTTAGTATTAGTACTTTCGACAATTGTTAGCACACTGTTCCAGAAAATGGAAAGAATTTTATTATTTTTTAAATTTTTTTTTTATTTTTACAATTAAAAAGATATACAATAAAAAAAGTTCATATTTGGGTTTTGGTCATACAGTGTTCCAGCACCGATCCCGCCACCAGTGCCCATCTCCCACCACCAATGTCCCCGGTTCCCTCCTCCCTCCATGGCAGGTTCTTTATTTCTTTCCATTTCTCTCTCTTTCTCTTTTCCTTCCCTCCAGACTATGGATTACAGAACATACATTAAAGGGTTGTCATGTGTATCTTTTGCCTCTATTTAATGCTCAGTTCTAGGTTGGCATTAGTACCCTCAACAATTGTTAGCACATTGTTCCATTTTCTGTCTTACCTAGCCTCTGACTCCCACATGTTTGTGATAATTTCCACCTTTGACAAGACCTCCTGATATATGTTTCACTTGACCTTGGATATTGGTATCATAATATGTACATATATATTTATGTTATGCAGATAAATGCAGTCATTCTGTATCTGTCTCTCTCCTTCTGGCTAATTTCGCTCAACATAATCTTCTCCATGTCCATCCATTTATAGGCAAATTTTATAACTTCGTTTTTCCTAACAGTTGCATAGTATTCCATTGTGTAGATATACCAAAGCTTCTTTATCCAGTCATTGATTTTCGGGCACTCTGGTTGCTTCCAGATTCTGGCTATTGTGAATAATGCTGCTATGAACATAAAAGTAGGGATGGTGTTTCCGCTGTGTATTTTTGGTTTCCCAGAGTAATGGAAAGAATTTTAAGAAGCTGGGGTCTAAAATATCCCCTGATGGGCCAGGGCGACAGTACAGCAAGTAGGGTCCTTGTGTTGCTTGTGGTTGACCTGAGGTTGATTCCCCAGCACCCATGTGGTCCCTGAGCCCTGTCAGGAGTGATCCCTGAGTGTAGATCGCAGGAGTAAAGCCTGAGCACTGCTGGGTATGGCCTCCAGACCAAAATGATGATGATGATGATGATGATGATAATGATGATGATGAAATATTGTCCAGCAGGCTTAGATTTCAGTAGCTGAATAGGTAAGTAGAGTCTGACAAGAAAGAATATTTCAGAGGCCTTTAAGACTCATTTCATTCTGATATCCCAGTCAGAGGTGGAAACTGTAAAAGGCCAGAAAGTAGGCTGAGCTGCGGGACAGCACCACACTCCCCAGCTGCTCAGTGTTGCATTGCAAGGGCAGCTGGACCCAACACATGATCGACGAGTGGGCCTGTGCTCTGACCGAGCTTGGTGTCCACAGAAATTCGGATTCTCCTACCATGCAAAATAATTCTTTGAAAAATTTCCCCCTAATCATTCAAAAACACAAAAATCAGAAATGGAATGCAAACTTGACCAGGCCGTGGAGTTCGCCAATCCCTGTGCTAGATCAGGCCAGATGCCCATGCGAGGGCCAGAGAGGTCCAGAGCCAGGGCAGCACAATGCCAGTCGTCAGTGTGTCTTTACTCTTCCCTCTCCTTCCAAGAGATGCCATCCCATCGGGCCTCCTGGGAACGTGTGCACATCACACTCCTCCCAGGAGATCCCACCAGGTGTTCTGAACAGTCATTCATTGAAGAGGCAGCACTTTCAGCCACTTTGTGCTTTGTAAAAACGTAGGCTTTGGAGTGCCTATAGTGATAAGCCGAGGGTTTTCTTAGAGCACTTCAGTTCTGTGTAAGTAGTTCCTGGGCTTCTTCCCACTGGCTTATTCCTAACCATTCAGAGACATGACCATCATTTCTTTCCACCCCGTCTTGTGTTTGATAAGCTCTTGCTTTGTTAGCAGCAGAGTTTGTGGCAGAGAGCACACAATCAGATGTATGGCTTCCAGTGGCAGAGTGCTCCGCGGTGCCTTGAGGGGGACATTCCTACTGCTTTGCTTCTGAGTTGTGGTTCATCCTGAGGTTGTTTTGTTTTTGTTTATGTTTCTCGTTTATTTTGCAGATGAAGACAGTGCATTCAAATTTTAATAGTTGATAAAAGTGCAATGTGTACTTTCATATTCTTAATTTTTTTAATAAGTATTGCTATCAAGTTTGAAATGCATTCATAAGGGACTGGAGCCATAGTCCAGTGGGTAGGGTGTTTGCCTTGCATGCGGCTGACTCAGGTTCGATCCCTGATGTCCCATATGATCCCCCAGCACTGCCAGGAGTAATTCCTGACTGCAGAGCCAGGAACAACACCTGAGCATTGCCAGGTATGACAAAAAAAAGCAAAAAAAAAAAGCATTAATAAGTATTCATATATTTGCAGGTTGTTTGTAGCTATTGAAATATATGTCATTTGCTTTATTAAAAAAAACAACTTTCAGGTGGAAAAACCTTGCAGTGGTGGTCAAGACTTACTTCTGTATCCAGCTAAGAGAAAGCAGCTTTTGAGAAGTGAACAGGAAGCTGAAAAAGTGCCTCTGTCCCCAGCACCTTCGCCGAAACAAGTGCCGCCATCAAGAGGATGTCCAGCAGTTATGCCAGGGGATTTTAAGGAGAAAGTTGCGGAGTTGCTGGTGAAATACTCAAGTGGTCTGTGGGCCAGTGCACTCCCGAAAGCATTTGAGGACATGTACAAAGTGAGGGTCCCAGAGGATGCCTTGAAAAATCTCGCATCGCTTTCTGATGTATGCACCATAGACTACATTTCGGAAACCCCCAGAAGGCCATTCTCTATGCTAAGCTTCCATCGTACACTGACACAACTCTACAGGATGCAGGGCAGGTACAAGACAATGGTGATATCAAGTCTATGATTGAGCAAGAATACCTGCAAATAGAGGAAAACATGATGGGAGGTATTGACGGCTACTCTGACAGTGTAACAGTCCCTCCATTAACCATCCCCACGGAGACATCGCCATCCGTACTGGTGGTTGAACTGAGCAACACAAATGAAGTAGTTATCAGGCAAGTTTTATTTTCTAACTTTCTTTTTATTTCCTTTTTTCTTTTTCTTTTCTTTTCTCTCTTTTCTTTTTTGTTGTTGTTGTTGTGGCATCAGATAGAATAGAACCCAGGACCACTCACAGCTCAAGGCAAGTGCTCTATTGCTAACCATCCCCCAGCCCCTGTTTTCTAATTCTTTAGGATCCTGTGATTGTTCTGATTGGTTATTCTTCATGTGGATGCTCAGGGCTAAGGAAAAGTATCCTATTCCTGGTTCTCTCTGTAGAGTTACAATGAAGTCTTATCTTGAGGTTTCTTAAATGTTCAAAATATGCAACCATTAAGAGAAAAGATCACTAAAAAGTTTTTAAAATGGAAATACTAATATCATTTGAACATGAAAAAAAGTCTGTCAAAAGCAACACCTAGTCCATCGTCTAAAGTCAATCCAGATAGTCAGGGAGTTCTGTGTAATCTGGGACAATATAGCTTCATTTCTAGGGAGAAGGAGCCACCCATTGGCCAAGAAGAGCTGGAAATTAATTTCCCCCTTTTTTGTGTGTGTTTTTTGGGCCACGCCTGGCAATGCTCAGGGTTTACTCGTGACTTTGCACCAGGAATCACTCCTGACACTGCTCAGAGAACCTCTGAGCACCGTGGGATGCTGCCAGCGACAGAACCTGCTCAGCTGTGTGCAAGGCAAGTGCCCTACAGGCTGTGCTTTCACTCTGGCCCCTCAGTCTCTGTAAGATGTGT
Source organism: Cryptotis parvus (assembly GCA_021461705.1). NCBI lineage: Eukaryota > Metazoa > Chordata > Mammalia > Eulipotyphla > Soricidae > Cryptotis > Cryptotis parvus. The sequence goes on from JAJIBD010003539.1 coordinate 14,197, forward strand.
TACGGCTGGGATATTTGATCAGGCTTCTGAAGATAAGGGACCCCACTGTAACAGCTTTCCCTGCCCCTACAAGTCATGTAGCCATTCTCAGCCGGTTACTGCAGAGAAATGAAGCTGCCTCTCAGTATCCAGACCTTAACTGGCAGCTCAGATCCAGCCAGGTAAGTGTCCAGAGCTGTAACAGCACCTCCAGGAGACCCAGGAGGTCACAAATGCCCCAGACCTCAGAGTAACGTATGCAGCAGTACCATAATATCTGTAAAGCTTCACGTACTTGGGGCCAGAGCAGCAGGACAGCCTCTCTAGATTTGATCCCCTGCATCCCATATGATTTCCCCAGCACCGCCAGGAGTGATTCCTGAGTGCAAAGCCAGGAGTAACCCCTCAGCACTGCCAGGTGTGACCCAAAGCAAAACAAAACTGCTTAGACTCAAAGGATCAGGACTGCCAGAAACATTTAATCTGTTTCTGGAGTCAATGGTAAACACGTGAATTTTTTTCTTAATAACGTTATTGCCTTAGGAGAGGCACTTCCCCATTGTGTTGAGGACTGTTGTGAGGGTTTCCCCTGGGGTGAACAGGATGACTGCGATGTTTTCTGTCCTGCTGACAGTCACCAAAAAAAATCCCTCATACTGAAGCCTCTCATACTGAAGCTCCTCCTACTGAAGCCCCTCAGACTGAAGCCCAGTATTGAGGCCCCTCGTATTGAAGGTAGAGGAAGGTGTTGGAGAGTGTACTGATAACGCTCTGTGACGTGACCCCCTAGAGAACATCTCCACCTGCCTCTGGGGCAGGGTCCTTTGGTGCCCATCATCAGCAGGAGTTGCTGTCCTCAGCGAGCTGCTCCCCAGCCAGTTTTTTCACTCTTGCCAGCATCTGGCAAGAATCTGTTTCATTTCCAGGACTTGGGCCTGGGAGTGGGGGACTGTGTTCTAAGGTACGTAGTGTAGATCGTCTATCTGTATAGCTACGTAGGACCTACTTCAGCCTAGGGAGCTGGAGCTCAGATCTCTCAAGTTACATAGGACCGCCCCTGGCCCCAGGTGAAAACTAGGCGACAAAGAGCAGAGTCCTGATGGACAGGACCCCTCCTTCTGGGCAGGTGGCTCTTAGCCTCCTGGTTAAGACCGAGTCTCTATTCCTTTCCTGGACCCAGACTCAGTTTTCTATCCTGGCAGGAAGATCTGTTTGCATGGTAAGAGGAAACTGTATGTTTTTCAGAATACAGTTTGAGGCCCTTAGATAGAAGCTGTCATCTGTCTTAAGGATACCAGAACTCAACATTTTCATATTAATTGTTCAAAACATGACTAAGTTGGAGGAGCAAGTTGTCACAAGCTTGAGTTGGATTGAATGTTTAAGTCGTTGTTTTCCATTAGTAACGTGTTACTGGTTTTCAGAGTTTTAGCCCTGTTCAGATGTTCCTTAGTTAGCCAAGTGCTCTGCTGGGTTCTCTTCGTACGTGTTCAGACATGCCTTAGTTAGCCAAGTGCTCTGCTGGGTTCTCTCGGTACGTGTTCAGACGTGCCTTAGTTAGCCAAGTGCTCTGCTAGATCGTCTCCGGAAAGCAAGGTCTGCTGTAGCATCAGTCAGCCGACGTCTCTGCAATCAGCCCTTACTTGGCCTCCATTTCCCCTTCTGCTGCCCCCTTCTCTGATACCTGTTAGCCTTGACTCCCCAGGGCCCCCTGACACTGACCCTCACTGCCGCCAGCTCTCCAATATTGCGTTTTCCTTTATCACGGTGCTAACGTTTATTAAATACATGTTCTCCTTCCTGACCCACGCAAGTCTCGGAGGCGGAACTGAACAGGCTGTGGGAGAGACTGAGCAGGGCTACTGACTGTCTCTAGTTTCCGTCTTCAGCAGTGGTTCACGGGGCTCCCTCACACACAGGTATGTTGGCAAAGACTATTCCGCTGCTCAGGAGCTGATGGAAGACGAGATGAAGGAATACTACAGCAAGAACCCTGTCGTCACCCCAGTCCAGACTGTGCATGTTGGCCAATTGCTGGCTGTAAATGCCGAGGAGGACGCTTGGCTTCGGGCGCAGATCATCTCAACAGAAGAGAACAAAATCAAGGCAAGTGTCCTAACTCTGTGTCCTCTTTGTCCTGACCTTCCAAAGACAGACATATCTTTGCTCAAATGTAAGTATTGCTTTTGTAATCCCCCTTGCTAACCGTTTACTTTTCCTATAAAATGTTGAAAATATGAGTGTTTTTGTTTGTCTATCTTGGGACCACATCCAGTGGTAGCTGGTTCTCTGGGATCACCTCTGGCAGTGTGCGAGGGACCATGCAGTGCTGGAGACCTCCCATGGCCTCCCATGTCAAAGCATGCACGCAGCCCACTCAGCTTTGGACTGAGGGTGGCAGCACAGATCAGAGACCATGCTTTGCAGCCAGAACTTGCTGTGTGCTCCCCAGCAGGTCTCAGCACCTCCCTGTGGCTGCTTTCCTCAATGCAGAGACCAGGAACTACAGTTCTCTCACCCCCAGGGCATGACTGTGTATGTCTAGAATTTTCAAGCTGTTTCTGCAGCTTCTTTTGCATCACTTGTATCACTTGTCTTCCCATTGTTCATCGTTTGCTTGAGCAGGCACCAGTAACCCAAGGACATCAACACAAAGAGCCTCAAACCATTCCTTCCAGGTCATGGGAATGAGGTTCTATAATTGTTACTGGCATTTGGCATATCAAATACGACATGGGTAGCTTGCCAGGCTCTGCCATGTGGGTGGTATACTCTCAGTAGTAGGCTCTCAGTTCATGTATTTACTGATGCAACGGGGAGAGATCTGCTTTTCTCTTGGGTGGAGCTCTGACGAGCCCTGGAGTCTGGATGTTGAAAATGGCAGCCCTCATGGTACGAGGATTCCTCTGGCTTCTTGTCAGGCTCTGTTGGGATGGTGGCCAGGGCTAGAACCCGCCTTCCTTCCCAGACGCCTCATGATCAGCCAAGCACAGGGAGATCCAGTAGCAGCCCTGCCCCATGTATCTGTGTCCCTCAAACACTGTCAGAACAGAATCTGACAGTGATGAATCAGTACCAGAATCTCAAACAGTATTAGCCAGCTGTATAACCTCTCTTATCAGGACTTTGGGAAGGAAATGCTGAGGATGTTTAAGGAGCTCAAGGAAACAATAGATCATCCCATATGGTCCACAGAGCACTGCCAGGAGTGATCCCTGAGTGCACAGCTATCAGTAACTGTGGGGAAACTCAGGGGAGCCCTGCACAAAATCCAGGAGCAGGGTCAGGGATCCCCATCTGCCCCAGGGGATCGGCGGCTGGTGGACTGAGAAAGATGCGAGAATCCAGAGAAGTTTCAAAATGGTTTACTTAACACAGGTTCTGGCATACAAATCAGCAGTAGGAAAACCCCGAACTTAGGGTTCCCAGCTGGGCCGTGGCCACATGTAGGCCAAGATGGCTGCCACCACGTGTTAAGGCCCCCGCAGAGAGGAGACAGTGAAGAGGCAAGAAGGGAAGCACCAGCAGAAAGGGGGAAAGGAGAACAAGAGAGCGAGAAAGGAAGCAGGCTAGTTTTTACATTCCTGTAACCCAGACCTCCCACTCCAGTGGAAAGCCATCAGAGTCAAATTCCCTCAGTAATTTCTCCCTGGACCTCACCTAGGCCCTTTGAGATGTTAATGTTGCCTAGCCAAGATCTGCCTTGGAAGTGCCCTGCAGGGGTAGAGTGGAGGAGGGGCTTCTGAGAGGAAGTATCTCAGAATACAAAGGCATGCATCTGTACCAAAGAATGTTCTATTGCCAGTTATATATTTCTCCAATCCTTCACAAGAATTTCCTATTTTCTTCATGGTTGTTCTATATATCAGTCTTTGAGTTATTAGGGAGCCATGCTTGCTTTGGGGGCAAACAGCATTTCTCTCTGGTCTAATTACTTAGAGATCCAATGTGTCCAGGCAAATATACCAGTAAGATCTGGCTAGTCCCACTATGATTGTGGCAGCATGAGAGACTATTTTACCAGCCAGTATAGAATACATGGTCAGATGAGCTGCCACATTCAAACTGTCCTCCCACCTACAAAGTGACCTGCAGGAGGCAATCCAGGCCAGATGCAGAGGCTCTGGGTAGCAGTGTATTGCAACAGCTAACCACTAAGCATCACTAGGTGAGGTCCAAAAATCAAAAATGATTTGGTAGATGAAATGAAAAAAAAAAAAACCTCAGGGGAGGTCTCAGCAGCAGAGTAACAAGAGCTGAGGACAAAAATCAGTGAGCTCCGAGATGCAAAAAAAATAAAACCTCTGGACAACACAAGATGGAAAAAAGTTCAAAATAAGTAAACATCAAACAAGAAAATTGTCGAATGAATTCAAGAATAAAAACCTAAGAATCATTAGGTCCCTGGGGCTGGTGAGACGGTAAGGCACCTGCCTTACACACGGCTGACCTGGGTTCCGTTCCCATCATCCCTTATTGTCCCTCAAGCACCACCAGGACTGACCCCTGAGCACCACCAGGTGTCGCTCAAAACCAAAATTATTTTTATTATTTCTTTTTCACCCGGTGTGAAACTAGCCCACATGCCCCATGGCAGACTATGAGCCCTGTGAGACCAGCCTTGGTTTTACTGTTCCTCCTTTTACAACCACCAGGACCAGTGTTCAGATCTGACAAGAAAAGGAGCTCTAGGGTCTCTTGCATCATTTAAAGCCTATTTCTTGTGCAATTATCAGCCCCCTTTATGGCAGCAAGTGCAGATAGCCAGTCCCTGAACCCCAAAACCCCTGCCCTCCCCAACCACAGTGTCAGGAGGTGAGAAGGTCTGTGACTCCTCTTATTAGCATGACAGTGGGTTTGTTCCTGAGCCCGTGGGTTCTTGAATCATCAAAGATTTACATCCGAACTGCAGAAACTTAAGAAGTTAGGGCTTATTTGGGGTGCTAGGAATCAAACCCAGCTTGGCTATGTACAATGGAATCTTCCTTTTTTTCTGCTTCTATCTCCTACCCCTCGCCATCCTCTTAATCTCGTGACTGGATACCGTTCTGGCTTGTAAGATTTGAAGGGGCCGACTAATGAAATACACTAGTTCACTAGGCACCCCGCCCTTCCACTGCACTATCTCGGCTTCTGGCCAAGTTCAGCAGATGCAGCCTGGCCCTCCGCAGAATGTTGTGATCATGGCAGATCTGGCCCGACCGTGTTCCCCACATGCCCATGAAGCAGGAGGATGTTTTCTCGCTCTGTCTGGGGAAAACCAAGACACTTCACAAGACTTTGGTCTCTTGAACTGTGGTGGGCCTGGCAGAGCACCCACTGGGTCCCACCCTGCTTTTTATTTGGCAGGGGTTCTTGGTTTGAGAATTTAACCTGTGCCTGTTATTGGTGCTGTGAGTGTTTTAGCCGCTTGATGGTGCCAGAGAGCCAGGAATAGAACCACACTGAGCCAGTGTCCTTTAGTGATTGATGCCGAGGCCTCAAGAGAAACAACTGAGCCCTTGCTCTCAGAAAGAAAGCAAAGGACACAGGGCCGGCCTGCTGAGACACAGCGGGGCAGCCCATGGCCAAGTGTGGTTGGTTGCAGCTGCCTCCCAGACACACACCATTGAGACTTGGTGAAGCAAGTGGGCTAACGCTGCAGGCTCCCTCCAAAGGCTTCGCGTGGGTATTCTTGTTTTGTTTTTTTCCCCAGCCCTCTTAAATGTGTATTTATTCATCTCTTTAGTGAAGCAACTGAGTTTTTATTGAACAAAATTGAGTTAGACGTCAGGGGAGAGAAAGAGAGAGAATACGTGTTCAAGAGAGAATACGGAGTTCTCTGGACTGGGGAATAAAGCAGTTTTTCTTAAAAATTTTTTTTTCCACTTTATTTAGACACTGTGGTTTACAAAGCACGATGCATTTGTTGGAGACCCTCAGTATTCGAGCCCAGCCCCACCACCACTGAGTCTTCCTAGTTTTTCGGTAGGAGGATGAAACTAGGGATGCATTCTGAGTTTCCCAAGGTCTGAGTTTCTCACGCCATGTAGCCAGACCGTTTCCTCATGACCGCAGTGACCAGAATCCCAGTCGCAGGTGGAGAGAAGGATTAGAGGAAGCTGCAACTCCCCATCCTGAGGCCTGAGGCTGGAGGAGAGGAGGAGCTGGGGTGGGCTGGACACGGGGGCTCGTGCGCTCCAGAGACCACGGCCTGATTGCTGCTGGGTGTGGCTGCCCTCAAAAAAAAAATTGAGGCTTAACCATTTCCTCTGCCCCTAAGTTCTGTTTGCTTTGGTCTGTTATTTCCAGGTCTGCTATGTTGACTACGGCTTCTGTGAGAGTGTGGAAAAGAGCAAAGCGTGCAAGTTGAGCCCAAGGTTCTGTCGCCTCTCATTCCAAGCTACCAAGTGCAAACTGGCAGGTAAGGAGCACTTGTACCCATGCTCTGTCCACTGTCGTACACAGGTGAGGCTGCATCCTGGGCGGTCAGGCCTTAATGGACAGTCTCTCGGGTGTCCCAGCCGTTCTTTCCTGGAAGGTGTAAGATGGGATCTTGGTTGGAATGTGCCCGTGCCCCCCGTGTTTGTGCCGTGCACACACCCAGTGGAATCCATTCTGTCCAAAAGCTGTCCGTTGTCTGTCTTGGGAAAAGCGTTGTGCTGTACCCACTGCCTTGGTAACAGCTGCCCGTGCTCCGTATCATGGGGCCTGATCGGTTGGCATCTGCCGGGCATGTTGTGAGGTCATGCTCGGCTCCTTCCCCACTGAGATGACCCTGGGGTTGTCGTTTTACCCAGCCTCACGCAGCCCAGCATAAGTTTCGCCCGGGTCATGTGAATCCCTGGCCCACAGTCCACGAACTGTGGACAAACAATAAACCTCTTTTGTTTTGTTTTCTCCCTCTTCTCTGAGCAGTGTGCATGTGGGAGGTTGGCACCGAGTGGCCAGGCTGGAAGCACGGCAGTGCCCATGGCCATGACTGTGACCGCCAAAGCGTGCTTTGGGCCTGAGAGCCCGAGAAGAGCCGGGAATGGTCTGTCCAGGAAATCAGGCCAAGGGAGAAATTATTTCCCTTGCATTGATGAGTCAGTAGGGTTGGAAGAATTCGGTTTGGTTTTACTGGTAGAATAAGTCACCGACTAATTGCAAGAGCCACCTATAAACCGGGACGAGTTCAGGTTTGTTTTTTTTAAAGAACATAGGACAGATTTTAGGATGCTGAGTTGACGCCAGCTTGCTCAGAGCTGTGCAGTGCAGTGAAGGAGAGGACCAAGGAGTGGTCGTTCTCAAGTCGTCTGTCAGGTGAAGAACTTGGGGGGGCTAGTTCCGCCAGGAGTTGATGAGTTAAATAGATGAGCTGACAGTTGTCATATATGTGTCATATGTAAAACCCATGGAATCACATGTTAAAAAAAGTCAGATATCACTAAAATATACCTAACACTTGTGGTATGTGAAACACTAATTTGTCTTTGATTAAATAAAAGTTCTGACTCTCAGGATCACCTTGGCAAGGGAGGGAGGAAGAGAAGGAGGGAAGGAGAAAAGGAAGAAAGGAAGGAGAGATAGTACAGCAGGTCAGACATTTGCCTTGTGCACGGCTGACCCAGGTTAGATCCCCAGCACCACCAGGAGTGATCCCTGAGCACAGAGTCAGGAGTTAAGTCCTGAACACCTCTGGGTACAACTCAAAAAATTCAGAAAAGAAAGAAAAAGTGATTGTTTACACTTTCAGTAAATGTGTGTTATTTTATTAAGAAAAGATGTTAAATCTAATTCACTGTCTGTCTGTCTTCCTGTTCATCATCAATTTGCTCAAGCGGGCCCCAGTAACATCTCCATATGTCCTGTTTCATGCTAGTAGAGCCCAAGGCATCTGCTTGCTCCAGGAACATAAGAGCCTCAATCCATTCCGGAATGAGGTATATAATTGTTACTGGTTTTTGGCATATATATCAAATACAACACGGGTAGCTTGCCAGGCTCTGCCGTGCAGGTAGCATACTCTTGTAGGCATCTCTAAGTCCAGCATTTATTGATGAACTGCACAATCGGTAGCGGCCACGGAACCGCGTGCTGATAGGCTGATCTGCTGGGTGGAGGTCTGAGGAGAGAGAAGTCCGGATGTGGAAAATGGAGGCCCTCATGGAGTGGGGGGTCGCTCTGGCTTGTTGCGAGGCTCTGCTGAGATGGTGGACCAGGGCTAGAACCCACCATCCCTCCCCGGGCGCCGTGAGCGACTAGTCACAGGGAGAGCCAGTAGCAGCTCTGCCCCATGTCTGGGAGTCTCTGGACCGGCATACCTGAGCCGGATTTAAGAAAGACTGCTGCAGGGTGGAACTCGATGAGCCGGGCGCTGATAGGCTGGTCTGCTGGGTGGAGGTCTGACGAGAGAGAAGTCCGGATGTGGAAAATGGAGGCCCTCATGGAGTGGGGGGTCGTCTGGCTTGTTGCGAGGCTCTGCTGGGATGGTGGGCCAGGGCTAGAACCCACCATCTCTCCTGGGCGCCTCGTGAGCGGCTGGTCACAGGGAGAGCCAGTAGCAGCTCTGCCCCAAATCTGCGAGTCTGTTAAATCTAATTAGAAAATGAAAATGATAGGTATATTTTGAGGAAGCATATTGCAATATATGAATGAAAGAGATAGTTGATAAATCCTCATGTGTGTTAGCAGATTGGTTTATGTGTGTTATAGACATAAAAAGAAGGTGGATTATAAAAATAATTGGGTCATCAACACTTTTTCTTGCTTTATGATTGCATTGGTGTGGTTATTCAAAAGAACACTCACAGAATAATATATATTTGAAATCTGAGAGCAGGTAATCTAAAAATTATAAAATATTCTCAGGAAATTTTAAAGAACTTCCATATGTGTATGAAATGCAGTCATATTTCTCTTAAAACGATTTTTTTCCCCTAATTAAGTAGGAGTTAAAACATTCACTGTTTTTCAGGGCTGGAAGTTCTAAGTGATGATCCTGACTTAGTGAAGGTGGTTGAATCTTTAACTTGTGGAAAGATCTTTGCAGTGGAGATACTTGAAAAAGCTGATACCCCACTTGTGGTTCTGTATGATACTTCAGGTGAAGATGACATCAATGTCAATGCCGCCTGCCTGAAGGCCATATGTGACAAATCACTGGAAGTTCGCCTTCAGGTACCACTACTGTCGTCTGTTGCACACAGCACAGGAGAAAAGTTACTGGAGGAAAACTATGTTTTAGGCCAATAGGGAGATTACATATGCATTAAGTAAAGGAGGAAGATGGCAATAATTGGATTTTTATTTCATTTTCCAATACTTGAATACATATTTACTTCATCTGAATTATTTTGTGCAGATAATTTTACCAGATATTTTGCTCTGGTGGCGCACTCTAAAGTGCCTTGTAAGTATCTGAACAAGCTCATAGACCTTCTGCAGAATGTTATTAAAAGAAAGGGAGGAAATTAAGTCAGTAAAGGTGTTCATCAAATCATTGATTGTCTTTACTGTCGATTAGCCTTAACAAACATAAATGCCCTTGTAGGTCAGTAAAGAAGGAGAGCTCTAAGTGTGTTGTGGACAAGCCGTGCTAAAGAGTGGAGTAGAATATTGAGTTGATTCTCTTATTTATTTTTATTTTATGTTACTTTATTGGTTTTGGGGCCAAACTCAGTGGTACTTGGGGCTTCCTCCTGGTTCTGGCTCAGGGGTCATTCCTGGTCATGCTGGGAGACCGTATGGGGTGCCAGGGATAGAACCTGTTTGGTTGCATGTGAGGCAAAGTGCCCTCTGTCCTATATCTCTAGCCCAAGACGATAATGTTTAAGGGCGTCCAACTAATTGCAAAGCCACCTATAAACCGGGAGGAGTTCAGTTTTGTTTGTTTTTTTTTAAGAACATAGGACAGATTTTAGGATGCTGAGTTGACATCCGCTTGCTCAGAGCTGTGCAGTGCAGTGAAGGAGAGGACTAAAAAAGAGGTCGCCAACTTCTTTTTAAGTTAGAACTTAACAACTAATTGCCTTTTCTGTGACTTTACCAAGACTGGCTGCAGTTAAATCTTCACGACTGATAGTTTTTAATTACTAAACTTTATGCGGCTGTAGACACTGAATGTATACTGATAAGATCTTTGTCATTTATTTTCATCTTCGTTGAAATACAGAACTGCTTTAAATAATAATTCATTTTCTGGGTTATTGGAGCAGAAAATTACAGATAGCCCTTCAGACAACGGCATGTGGTGATAAGATAATGTTTGTAGGGTATTTACTTTGTACTTACATATATATATACATAAGATATAATGAAAATTATGTCCTAAATTCCTTTTGGAAGGAGAATTCGGTCCTCAGGGCTTACTCCTGACTCTGCTCCGGGATCATTCCTGGCAGGGCTTGGGGTTGGGGGAACCCTATAGGGTGCTGGGATTAGATCCGGGTTGTAATCCCCCGTGCGACTATATCCCCTGGGCTGTCTCTCCTTCTTGTATCACTTGTATCACTTGTCTTCCCGTTGCTCATTGATTTGTTCATCTAGCGGGTACCAGTAACATCTCCATACGCCCTGTCACAAGCTAGTGTAGCCCAAGGGCAACTGCTCGCTCCAGGAACATGAAGAGCCTCAAACCATTCGCCATCTCTCCACCCATCACAAATTCTTTGGCAAGGTGCCCCTCACATCGGTAAGAGCTGGGCTCCCCTATCCTGTGTCCTTAATGTGTCTAATGTGTGTTCCAGGTTGATGCCATGTACACGAATGTCAGAGTGACGAACATTTGCTCTGATGGCACCCTCTACTGCCAGGTGCCCTGCAAGGGTCTGAACAAGCTCAACGACCTCATGCATAAGATAGAGGACTACTTCCACTGCAAGGTAGGGCTGAGTACTGCCCCTGGAGTTGCTCAGGAAATCACATGGTCTCAGGGTGGTCATGTGAGTTTGAGTAACTGTTAAGTAGTTAGATGCTGAACCTCTGGAATGGGAAAGAAGCCCAGGGCTTCAGAACTTAAAGTTTTTATTTTAATTAATACTTTATTATATCACCGTGGATATACAATTACAGCATTGTTTATGTTTGGAGGTTTCGGTCACATAGTGTCCGACCCGCCCTCCACCAGTGCCATATCCCACCATCAATGTCCCCACTCCCTCACCTCTCCCATAGCCTGCCTAAATGGCGGTTCTTTATCTCTTTCTCCCTCTCTCCCTTCCTTCTCCTACACATGCGGTTGCACTACATACACTTGAAGCCATCATGCATTTTTTTTGCCTGTATTTAATGCTCAAGAACTTAAAGTTTTTTTAAAATGTTGTTGATAATGGTTTCTGGGGGTGGTAAAGGGAAGAGAGAGGTCCTTGGGTCTCTGGTGGAGGGAAGCAGACACTGGTGGTGGCTGTCCTGTTGGGATAATGGAGGCATGAGTGTAGAATTAACAGTATGGTAAAGCACAGGGCCAAAATGAAATTAGCTGCTGGGGATGGTTTCTGGGAACTGAGCTGGTAGCTCAGTGGGCTGGTGGGATTGAGCACTTTGTGGTGAAGGCTCCCAGTGCACCGCAGCACTGCAGGGCCCCCTGAAGACTGTAGAAGGTCCTCCTGAATGCCCTGGCCATGATTGCCAGGATGGCCTTTAGACTTAGGAGCAGAGCTTGGGAGCACCTCCCCACCACAAAGAACATTGTGGTTTCTGCTGTGTTTCTAAAATGACAGTGAAGAGCGTGTGAGTCCTTGGGGTTGGCAGGGAAGAGAGGTCACCAGGCTGGCGGTGAGTGTGGTGCTGTGTGAAGCCGGTCGGTTTGATTTGATGACAGACGTGTCGGGAAGGCCCTGCAGTGCAGCAGAATCTGCTCCAGCCACTGGTTCCTCCTCGGCCTGGGGCAGCCGTGGACGTGGAGGAGAATAGAAGTGTCCCGAATTCTGCACTTATGTTTCCCAGCATCATCCCTCAAAGCTCTTTATGATTTCTGAGGACCGCCTGCCTCTCTGGACGTGAGCCTGCAGTTTACATGTGTCCATAAGCTCTCCAGCCTTTTAATTCTAGTTTGTTTGTTTCTAGTCACAGTGATTTACAATTGTGTTGGTGTTAGGTTCCAAGCACACACCACTGCAGCCCTCCACACCTCCGCCACACGCCTGCTTCCCTCCACCTGTCTGGGGATCCCGCCTCTTCTGTTCTTCAGCACAGAGAGATTTTTGTCCTACAGGTTTTGTCTTTAGGTGATTTCCTTTCCAGCATCACTAGACAGCGCCGTCATCATCTGGAATGGCATGGTCCAGTGCTGTGTTTCCTACAGGACTAGCCCCTTGCTGCTTCAGTCCCCTCCCCAGCACCCTGACTGCCACGTGGCATTTTTCTGCTGGTTTTTATTCCACTTGTGGGGGAGATTTGCAAATGCAGAGGGCTTGTGCCTTACCAAATGTTAGTGTCTGACAGTAGGTATTCCAAAACACTTGCCGAATTGGATTAGACCCGTATTCGGACAATAGCCTAAGATGAGTGTATAGATTCTCTTCTTCCATAGATATAACTCAAGGTTTCCACACTGAGTGAAACAATGATTACTTTTCTATGATAAAGTGATTTCTTCTATCACAAGGTTAAGATTCTAGAAGCAACTCTGAGTGCTTAAAAGGGCCCTACCCAGACGAGGCCATCTGCAGTGATGAGCTGAAAACCATCTGGTCTTAGATGTAATTGTTGATTTAGGAAGATTGGCTTAAACCAGGTGTATTAGATATAACTCAAGGTTGTTGAGTTTGACTAGCCAGTGTATCTTGGGAAACCTGGTATGCCCAGAAAAACCTACCTCGGGTCACGCTTTGTGTTGTGTACTTATGACCCGTGGTGGGGAGAAGCTTTTCTTGACAGTTCCTGGAGTTCTGGTAACCCTAATGGTGCTGCTGCTGTTGGGAAGAGCAGAGGCCAGGAGGCTGCTGATGTAGCTCATTGCTTTGCCCCTGTGAGGCCCTGGGTTAGATCCCCAGCACTACAGAGAGAAATAGAAGTGACTAAGTGAATAGTGCACATGTTGCTAGGAAGAAGCAGCCCTGGCGGACCCCCGGGTTGAAAGACCTACGACTTGCACTGGCGCTAATGCCCATATCTGTTGAGAGCATTTATTTTGTTTAGGGAGCGAAACTCTTTCTGCTCCTCTCAGTGTTCGGAGATGAAGAGGGGCATGTGACGGGCATGTCACCCGGCTGTGTCTCCTCCATGCAGTCTGCTCTGTCCTCCTTTGCCTCTCCTCCTCCTCCGTGTCAAACTGCCTGTCAGAGCCTGGTGAATCATGAGGGCTCTCACGCCAACCTCCTTAGGCATCTTAATGATGCTGATTTACGAGCCAGCCCAAAGGCAGAGGCATAGATCACTGCCAGCAGCAGCTTTATGGGGAATCAGGCAGCAGCTCTGTTGCACCCCCTCTTGCCCAGCTCACTCATGTGAAGTGTGGTTCTGTGCGGGGAGGCCGGGCTGAGGGGAGGGGAGCGGCCAGGGCCCAGAGGTGGTGTTCTCGCCCTGTAGCCTACGTGGAATGATGAGTGTCCCCATTTCTGTCTTCCAGCACATGACCTCCGAGTACTTCATCGCAATTCCCTTCTGCGGGAAGATCTGTCTCTTCCACTGCAAAGGAAAATGGTTACGAGTAGAGGTAAAGTCAGCTGCTGGCCTTTTGAGAACTTGGGGAAGAGATTTCATACACTGCAGGTGCCTTAAAAATAAAGCAAAGACCCAGGGTTGGAGAGAGAGAACAGCAGGGGAGGCGCTTGCGTTGGGCTGACCTGGGTTCAGTCCCCCACATCCCATATGGTCCCTTGAGCCCTGCCGGGAGTAATTTGTGAGTGCAGAGCCAGGAGTAAGTCCTGAGTTCCACCTGGTGCCCCCCACCCCCGAAAAAAAAGAAGACACGTATCCACTTCTTCCTCAGAAGTTGAGAAATGGACATGAGCAGCCCAGTCACTGTCCCTGTCCGCACCTGCGCTGGGTATTTGAGTTCCCCCGTTCTTCTCTTCTCCTGCCTCGTGGGAAGCTGCTGACTGGGCATGGCTTCTCATGCCCGCTTGCTTTCCCTGCATTTGTGTCTGTACACACACGCTTTCATTATCTGTTTGCCTTATGTGGCAAATAACATAAATGTTGAAATGAGTGTATAAAGAGTCGGAGTGAGAATTAAATTATAGAAACAGAATGTAAAATAAATAATGTGCAGTTTATTAGTGAGTAAAGTATATGCTAACCCAGTGTTTTAGTGTAATCGTATTATATGTGTGAGACTCCAGGTTTGAGCCCTAGCAACGAAGGGGGAAAGGAAAAGTTTCAAACTGTCTAAAACCCTCATCATGGTCACAGTGGAGTGGTAATGTTGACATATGTATACGCTTGTATCACAGAGCGTCAGAAGCAAATATAATATTGGCCACATCCGGGTGCCCTCTGGTATTTTCTTTGCCATGCCTTGCAGTATGGAAGAAGCTGTTAGCCAAGCATTCACCGGGCAGTGGTCATATAATGTCCGGTCTGACCTCCGAGTTGACCTCCTCCTGCGGGAGGAGCGGTTGGTGCTGGGGAGCTCGGCGAGCAGTTCCTGTGGGTAACCGCAGAGACCAGCTGGTTTTCAGCTCGTGACTGCCGATGGCCTTGTCTGGGTAGGGTACTTTCAAGCACTCAGAGTTGCTTCTAGAATCTTACCTTGTGAGGGGAGAAATCACTATCACAGAAAAGTCATCGTTGCTTTCACTCAGTGTGGAAATTGCCCACTGTTAACTTTTACTCATTTGGGGTTTATTTCACACCCCATAACTTTCTGAGTTTTAGGATTTTAGTAAGGACAAATGATAAAAAAAAATTGTCATTGGGTCTTATGATAAAGCTATACCAAAATACATTATGGTTTTAAATAAATACAAGAAAAAGTCCATAAAACAAAAAGACATTTTCTTTCTGAAAAATGATAAATTCAGTGCTCAGGGGCCAGGTCGGTGATGTACAGGCATAAGCACTTGCCTTGCATGTGGTTGACTCTCGCTTGATCTCTGGCACCGCAGGTTGTCCCTAAGCATGGCCAGGGGCCACACTTGAGCACAGGGCCAGGAATATCCCCTAAACATTGCCAGGTGTGACCCCCAAAAATAAGAAGAATTTAGTGCTGCTTACTGATTAAAGAAACATCTGGATGGTCATAGTTAGTTTCACTCTAAAGCATTTGGTAAATAGTACATTTTGAAATAAGAAGTGGGTCGCTGAGAGATAGTACAGCAGGCAGGGCACTTTCTTCACACACTCAGGTTTGATCCTTGTACCCCAAAGGTCTCCTGAGCCCCAGTAGGAGAGTGATCCTTGAGCAGAGCCAGGGGTAAGCCCTGAGCACCACAGGGTGTGGCCCCTGAAAAACAGAAATGAAAAGTGTAATTGGCACTGGTAGTCTTTGTTACTTTCTATATGAAGTTTAGTTGTATAAAATGTACTCTCACGGAAGGCTTTCCTTCCTTTGTCTAAGCTAATCATTTGGCCATTTGTGTCTCTGCAGATCACTAATGTTCACAGCAGCCGGGCTCTTGATGTTCAGTTCCTGGACTCCGCACTATTACATCTGTGAAAGTGTCTGAGCTCAGAGAAATCCCCCGCGGTTTCTACAGGAAATGATTGCCATACCACCTCAGGTGCGTGTGCAGCGAGCCCATGAGGTCGCTGCAAGAGGCAGGTGTGCTTGGAACCACAGCATGAGGGGTAACAATGCCAGTCCTGGTTTGGAAGAAAGCCAGGGTTGACTCACATGTGCTTTTCACTCATTTTCCTAAGTAGAGCTTGGCTGACTTAGAAGGCTAGACGGAAGAGCAAGATACCGTTTGATAGGCCAGGCCGATAGCTCAAGTGGCAGAGCCGTGACCACCAGGTCATCAGGCCCATATCAGCAGTGTCACTGGGGGTGGCCCTGGGCCCTCAGGCTTCACTGGGGATGTGGGGGGGGGGAGTCATTAAGCTGTATTATCTAGAAGTTCTGTTTTAATAATTTAAACAATTATGAATATGTATCACTTAATCACTTGATCACTGAGAGTATACCACCTACACGGCAGAGCCTGGCAAGCTACCCATGTTTAATTTGATATGCCAAAAACTATTAATAATTTTGGACCTCAATTCCATGACCTGAAGAATGGTTTGAGGTTCTTCCTGTCCCTGAGCAAGCAGATGCCCTTGGGCTACACTTGTTTGCAACTGGACGTATGGAGATGTTACTGGTGCCCGCTCGAGCAAATCGATGAACAACGGAAAGACAGTGATACAGTGATACAGTGATCACTTGATCACTTGACATTCCATTGTTCATCGATTTTCAAGCCGGTGCCAGTAGCATTTCCATTTGACCCTATCACGTCCCAGTGTAGCTCAATGGCATCTGGTTGCTTCAGGAATACAAAGAGCCTCAAACCATTCATTCAGGGTCTTGACGAAGAAGTCTGACCATCTTGTAGGAATATGTATAATATTTATAAAATATCTTTATGTGATATAAATTATTATAATAATCTTATAACAAATAATACAATGATAATTAAATTTAATCATTCCAATACTAATTTCTATAGTTTCAGGATACACACAACACATATTTGGTAGGGTGGTTTGATTTGGGTTATACTCAACAGTGCTCAGGGGTTGCTCCATGCTCTGCACTGAGGAATTACTCCTGGTGATGCTTGGGGTACCATATGGGATGCAGGGGATTGAGCCTGAGTCAACTGCATGTAAGGCAAACACCTTACTTGATGTACCATCTCTCCAGCCCCTTAATTTCAAGATAGTTTATATAAATACTTTCTTCCAGACTTCTGGTTTATTGAGGTAGCTGTTTTCTTCATAAAACTGTTCAAACTTAATAATCTTATTTCATGACCTTTGCTCCATACATTTTTATTAAAGAGAGTAATGTGCCTAATCTCCTGCTGGTAAAAATCAAGATGGTGTGGGTCCTGAGAGGCTACTACAGACTGGAGCACCCGCTTTGCATGCAGGAAGCCCATGTTTGAGCCCCCCAGACGGCAAGGCCCCCCTGAGCATCGCCAAGCGTGGACCTCAGACATTGTGCCAGGGGTAAACTCTGAGCATGACTCGACATGCCCTTAAAAAATGCAAAAACATGGTCCCAAATACTGACACCCTTGGAGTACCTAGGAAATGCTGAATGAGCTTCTGAGTCCCCAGAAACATGTTTGCTACAACACTGAGGTCTCATGCACAGGTCACTTCAGACTCTCCAGTTGGGCTCATGCAGAGGTAAAAGGCTCCAGCCTTGGTGTTTCTATTCACGTTAGTTCTTAGTCTGTTTCACCTCTACAAAATGGGCTCAGTGTTACAGAAGTGCCGAAGTGCCGTTTGATGAGAAGCCCGTGGGGTGCTGGGTAAAGCGTGACTCCCCAGGGAGGAAAGACAATAGGAGCGGTGGGGTCAGTGCCAGGGACGTAGCAGGTGCTCCAGTGAGCCTGTCAGTGTCACTCTTAGATCTCGCCGTTGCTTGCTTTCTATCTTGGCAACATCTGACTCGAAAGAAAAGAATACCGTTGCACTCCTAAGTGGCTATTTTAAGGTGATTCTCATTGCCCTGTGCTTGTTTTTCAGGCTATCAAGTGCTGTTTAGCAGACCTGCCACAGTCGATTGGCATGTGGACACCAGACGCTGTCCTTTGGTTAAGAGATTCTGTCTTGAATTGCTCAGACTGTAGCATTAAGGTAAGTGGTCTCAGTAGTGTTGATGTATCAGAAAGAGAGCCTTCAACCCAGAAGGGGTCGTCGGTTATTTTGAGAAAGAATTTTAACTGGTATTTTCACATTTAACACATTTTTGTCGTCAGTAGATTACATTTTAGGGCCAGAGAGAGAGGGAAAAAAATTACATCTTAGAGCCAGCAGTCATAAACATTGCTTGTATTTCCAGGAATAGAAATGTCAGGTGATATTTCTCTTTTTATAGCCGGTGTAAATAACATCATTTTATGAGCATTCAGTAATGAAATGTCCTTAAGAAATATCTTCATAGACCAATCTGAAAGTATTCAGCACACCCGGCTTTCCTGTCTTCATATTCCTCTATGGTCTCTCTTACATGTGTTGTACATTCTCTTATAATATCTCTAAGATATGTATCGTTTTTATAAAAATAGCTGCTTTATATTCATTTGCCATGAGATAATACCTAGTTTCTCAGCTACTTTTTTGACTTTGCTTTTGTTTTGGGGCCACACCCAGTGATACTCAGAGCTACTTCTGACTCTGCACTCAGGAATCACTTCCTGGCAGTGCTTAGGGGACCATATGGGATGCCAGGGATAGAACCTCAGTCTGCTGCATGCCAGGCAAGTGCTCTACCCATTGTACTATCTCTCTGGCCCCTCTTACCTACCTTTTAAGGTACTGAACGTTTGGGGGCAGTAGCCACATGCTCTCACAATCCAAAATCGCCACCATGTCCCCAGCCAGACTCCACCGTCTCAAGACAGACCTCGCCAAAAATTAACCTGCTGAAAACCTGGGTATGTGGGTTTTGTGACTGAAATCTTCAGTCTTCTCACAGTCAGGATGGGCTACCTCCCCCTCCACCTCCCTATACTTATGGAAGCCCCGGCAGTCACATCCACCTCCAGTGTTGCCATGCGTTAAAAACTACTCCAGGGGCCGGAGCGATATCCCAGCGGGGTAGGGCGTTTGCCTTTCACACGGCTGGCCCATGCTGGCCCGGGTTCGATCCCTGGCATCCCATATGGTCCCCCAAGCACCACCAGGAGTAATTCCTGAGTGCAGAGCCAGGAGTAACCCCTGAGCATTGCTGGGTGTGACCCAAAAAAGAAAAAAAATTAAAAAAAAACGACTCCAGCTGTACCATTGTACCATCCAGATAAAATTACTGAAGTCCCCAAACAAACACGATGACCTCTTGGTACCTGTATTACAAACCAAAATGCACATAAGCAGGGAGGGATGGACAGAAAGGAGGGAGAGAGAAAGAGGGAAAGGAGAGAGAAAAGAAAGAGAGGAGAGAAGAGAGAGAGAAAGAGAGAGAGAGAGAGAGAGAGCCTGCCATAGAGACAAGGGGGGTGTGGAAGATGGTGGGAAGTAATCTGGGACATTGGTGGAAGGATGGGTGTTGGATCAATGTGTGACTGACACCCAAACGTGTTTGTAATGGTCAAAACCCAAAAAAGTAGATACTAAAGATAAAAAAAAATACAAAAAGCCATCACACATACAAAATTTTTTAAAAACAAAAAAAGCCATCACACAACCAATAAATAAACAAAAGCTGGAGCATTGGAGAGTCATTAAAAATATCTTTAATTGCTGGCTTTTGACATAGAAATGCTGCATCATAAATATCAAAGTGGATTTGCAGCCGCCCTTCTCTTGTGCTCCAGAAGAGAAAGGACGAATGTCGAGCGGATTCACTTTGTTAAGGAGCTGTGATACATCACCGGGCAGGGGCGTCCTTACTCATGTTTCTGCTCTTCCTGCTGCTTTCTCCCTTTCCTTTCTAGCCCTGTTTGACAAAAAGATAGATGTGGCTAGAAGCGGCTCCTCCCTGTCATTCCTGACATGGCCCGGAGCCGCTGACGGGCAGGCTGAGCTGACACGGGGCCCTTTGGGACCCAGCAGTGTGTCCGCAGTTGAGGCGCCCAGGCCAACACTCACTCCTGTGGCGGGAGCAGCGATGGCTGCCCGCTGAGACAGCTCCTGGGAAAGCCGCACAAAGCCTGATTCTGACTGTCCAGCAGCTCTGCTCTTTCTCTTCAGTACCATTTTCTTCATCTTTTTCTCTCTCTAGCCCTCTCCTCTTAGAGGCATTCAGGTAGGGGAGAGGAGGAGCAGATTTAGAATCAAGGACTTGGGGGCCAGAGGTCCCAAGAATACAGTGATTGTTACAGTTTTCTTCTTTTTCCATCTGAGGGTCTATCAGCCTGAGCCAGAGGAACTGAGACTGTTTGCCACTTGCATTGACTGTTCCTCATTGTTGAGGTTGCAATAAGCACATGGGAATTAATAGTACTATTCTTTCCTACTCTGAGTATTTGAAAATGTCGTTGACTTTTTTTTTTTTTCGGTTTTTTGGGATACATCCAGCATTGCTCACAGGGGTTACTCCTGGCTCTGCACTCCTGGTGGTGCTCAGGAGAGCATTTGGGGTGCCAGGGACTGAACCCAGCTTGATGTGTGCAAAGCAAGCACCCTACACACTGTATTATCACTCCAGCAACATCCGCTTTAAGGTTAAGTTCATGATCTTTTGAGTTACTTCCTTCAGTAATACTGACCTCTCTAGTAAGGTGTTCTGTCTTCGAAACTTTAGAGGTTAGTCATTGTTTTTATCTCCATAATCTTGCTGCTGGTTTCTAAGCTTTGACTTAGCAAGCTTATTCACTGTGGCACCTGGGATGGGCAATTCATCTTATCTTAAATAAAAGAAATCTTAGTAAGTTGGTTCCCCTTTTAAAGAAAAATGCTATGGTTTCATATTTACAGTTAATGTTGTCTCTTGGGGTTCACTGTGCATGTGGAGTTATTAAATTGTTTCTGTGTGTGTGTTTTCCAAAGGTTACAAAGGTGGATGAAAGCAAGGGGATCACACATGTTTATTTATTTACACCCAAGAATTTCCCTGACCCGCATCGTAGCATTAATCGTCAGATAACAAACGCAGACCTGTGGAAGCATCAGAAGGATGTGTTTCTGAGTGCTGTGCCTGTGGAAGCGACCTCTCCCAACAGCAAGAGTGCTAACCTCTCTGTTTTGGGCAACACTGGAGAGAGTTTCAGGAAGAACCTCACAGATGTCATCAAAAAGTCTGTCTTGGACCACACCAGCTCTTTTCGCCATGGAGAAACTGCCACCCCCCCTGCACTTGTCAAAGCCTGGGGAACACATGGATGTGTACGTGCCTGTGGCCTGTCACCCGGGCTACTTTGTCATCCAGCCATGGCAGGAGATACATAAGTTGGAAGTTATGATGGAAGAGATGATTCTTTATTACAGCGTGTCTGAGGAGCGCCATATAGCAGTGGAGAAAGACCAAGTATATGCTGCTAAGGTGGAAAATAAGTAGGTCCCTGGACAGAGCATTTTTATTTTCCTAAAACCAATATGTAGATGGTACCAGGAGTCCTTAGTTCCCTGCAGGACTACTTGGATTGAACTGTATGAATGTGAATTCGAATGTGAAGCAAGAGTTGTGCAGTTTCTGATACTTAAAATAATGTGATTTATCTAAAAAATCTAGAAAGCGTATCTTACTAAAACCTCAGGATATCTGGGGCTGGGAGATAGTACCGCAGGTGAGGCTTGCACACTGCCCACCTGGGTTTGGTCCCCAGCACCCGTATGGCTCCCTGGAACCCTGCCAGGAGTACTACATGAGCTCAGAGCTGGGAGTAAGCCATGAGTACTACCAGATGTGACACCAAAATTTTCTTTGAAACTTTGTTTATAAAGTGAAGGTTCAAATGATTTTTCTATAAAAAAATGCAAGAAATTTAATGACTTAAATTTTCAAAATAAAATGTATAGAATTTTATGTATACTTATATATATATACAAAGTATATGTAAGAAACAAGTTAGTAATTATCCTTATTAAACTGCTTATGTTTCTTCTAGTTTTTTCTAAATATACTTATAGAATAGGTATAGCATATATAATTTCAAACTGACTTTTTACATATAGCAGAATTTGCGATGATAAAATGACGTATTTTAATGGATGAAAAATAGTCCATTTACAAGAGATTCTGTGATTGCCTTATGTCGGGTTTGTTCTCCCAGATTTTCACTGTTACCAGTGATGTTGAGCATAACCTTTGGTTGTATCTCTGACTCTGCTATGGGATCAGTTCCTTGAAGAGAAATTGCTTGTTTCAAAACTCTTAATATCTTAAAGCCTCTCTTCTGGGGAAATTTGGTGATTCTTGGGGAATTGCTCCAGCTCTGTGCTCTAGATCACTTCCAGAGGTGCTCAGGGGACCATGTGATGTTGGGGATCAAACCTGGGCCACCAGCACACAAAGTATCACTCAACCATTGAGCAGCCCCCACCCCTCTCGTCTCAAGATCTCCAGACAGCAAACACAGCGAAAGGTGCAATAGTGACTTGAATCCATGTAAACTATTTCAAAATAGTTTTCAAAACTATTTTGAAAAATATTTTCAAGAATGCTTTTTTGAAAAGCATTCTCATTTTTATGTTTCAAGCTTTTTATAAAATATCAATTTACCTCCAATTTAGAACTGAGTTAATCAGAAGGTGGATTAAATAATACCAGCTGTTATCTAGGACCAGATTAATGATCGTTGGTGGCAGGGATCGCTCTACTTGAAAGCAAGTGTTGTGTGGGAAAGAACCCAAAAACTGAGAGTTGCATCAGAAGATGTATGCATACACTTACACACATGTACATGCACACACACATGCCCCTACACGATGGTCGTGCCAGAGGTCAAACAGTTCTGTCCTTAAAACTCTTGAATGTACCGTAATTAGGCCACCCCACTCCCAGATAAGCAAGAGATGTTTTGTATATAAGAGCACTTTTCCATAGTTGTTTTAACTCCATGACTTGAATCCGTGTAAAGTGTTTAGAGCTTCTGTTCTTGACTGTGACTCAGGACTATTTACAGAGTAATCTCAATCAGGTAAGTTAAGATTTAGGGATTTCAGAGGTATGTCTTAGTACAGTCGTTTCCAAATTACGGCTTTAAGAATGGCTGGGAAAACCCATGGGAAATGCAGATTCTCTTTTCTCGCCTAGGCATCCTGAATTGGAGTCTGCAGAATAGGTGCTCATAAGAGACACTCTGTATGATTTGCCCAAGAGTCTGGCTCCATATTGGATATGCCATTCAAAACAGAAATCTTTATTTGAGCTATTTGTTTTGAAATGGAAAACTGAGTAGACGGACAGCGCCTCATGATTCCGGTGACTCCTCACTGCTCCATGGCTCCCAGAGCCACAGCCCACAGACCCGAGAGCCCCGCCACTGCCGCTTGCCTACATCATGAAAGACAGACATTTTGCCTCTTTTTTTTCCTTTAGCTTTTTGAGTCACATGTGGTAATGCTCAGGAGTTACTCCTGGTTCTGCTTTCAGGATTTGCTCCTGACTATGCTCCTACAATACCAAGGTACCAAACCCCAGGTCAGCTGTGTGCAAGATTGTACTATCACTCCAGCCCTCACATTACACCTCCTTTTGTACTTAAACCTGCAGCCTGCCCCACATAGGAGTGTCTCCATCCAAAAGTGTTTCTCAGTTTGATCTGCAGTTCTTAATCATTGAGATAGCTCATCTTCATTTTATTAATGATATGATGATGACAGCTGCCATTTGGCAAGTAACATTATACACCAGACCATGTGCTGGTCTCTTTATAGAAATTATTTCTGCCAGTGCATTAAGATAAATATCACGCGTGAGATCACAGAAGCCAGAGAGGTTGAATAAAGAACCCAGAAAGACAATTAGAAAATGGCCCGACTGGACTCCAGCCCAGTTCCATTTGGCCCTCAAGGCCCCTGGACTTACAATAAACTTTCTTGTACCATGTGGATTTGCATCTCTTGGGTGGTGACTTGATGAACACCACAAGTGAGTCCTACACTTCACCCAGAATCATCCTCTCACGGATTGTTGAAACGACATCTTGAGCACTGTTGTTCATGCCGTAACAGCTGCGTGGGTTCCCCACCTCCGCCATCCTCTACCAGGACTGTGTTTAGTGCAGAGTCCTGCGCTGTGGCCAGCCCGGCTGTGTATTGTCGTGAAGGGACTGCTGACCCACCACGCTCAGGGCCGAGGTGAGCCTGTTTGCAGCTGAGGCAGAACCCAACTCTGTGCCCTTCTGGAGTGGAGATTGACTCGCTGACGCTTCCCTCTCCTGCATTACCCACCGTGTCTCTTTCCATAAAGTGCCATCAGGCTTTTTCAGGACATCAGGGCTATAGAATTGGAACATGGCCCTTTCATTGTCTTGTCTTTGAAGTCTAGGCTGGGCTGATCTTCCAGTTCTTGCTTGCGTGCTTGCTTTTGCAGTGCTGGGGTGGAACATGTGAGGCCTCTGCCTTTCCACCAGCCCAGTTCCCAGCCGGGCTTCGATTTAAACGATATTTCTAGACTGAGGGGGAAATGTGTGTGGTTTGGATTGGTTTTGTTCCTAGCACCTTAAACGCAGCATCTGAAACTGTGTTCTTCTTCTCTCCCACTCTCTAGTGTTTTTTCCAGATTCGTTATTTTTGGTGGTAGGTTGGATTTTTTCCCCTTTTTTAATGTTCTTATTTGGCCTACTTGAAATTGCAGCCTTGTTTTCCAGAATCTTCTGTCATCTCTTTCCAGTCTGATTATCGCTTGGTTTCAGCCATGCACCCTTCCTCTAGCAACACTGTTGTGTTTGCTCAGCTCCAGGCCATGCCCTCACACAATCTCCTCTACTTTTGTCCCAAGCATTTCTGCATCCTGGCCTGGGCCTTGTCATTTGCTTCTTTTCATCTTCTAGACATTGTCCCCAGTGTGTGGCCAGTTCTGTCTTGCAGCAGAGTGCCGGAGTGCCCTAACTCTTGTCCACCATGCATGGCATTATTTAGTTGTTGGTGGTGTTGTTATTGTTGTTGTTGTTTTTCTGAGTGATGGTGGTAGTTTGTACATTAGTCTTCTTTACCAACTGCATGAGACTTGTAAGCGTGTTGAGTGAACTGTTATATCAAAAGAGCGATGGGAAACATTGACTAGTAACCATGGGGAAAAGAAGTTAGCAATCTTGCTTGTAAATTCTCTGATAGTAAAGTTTTCTATTTAAGTAAATGTGAATGCTATGATCCTTTTTGAAAAAAATTTATAAAAAAGCTATCCTAACATCAGATACAGACTTTGACTTTCCCCCCAATGTGTTTCTAGGTGGTACAGGGTGCTTTTAAAAGGAATCCTCACCAATGGACTGGTGTCTGTGTATGAGCTAGACTATGGCAAACACGAGTTGGTCAACATAAGAAAAGTACAGCCCCTCATGGACATGTTCCAAAGCTGCCTTTTCAAGCAGTCACAGCTCAACTGGCAGGTAATTCATTGGAATTTGAGTTTGTGCCACGGTATATTGCTCTCGTATCCTGGATATTTCTCGCTCCCAGGAAGTCTCTTGAGCTTCTGCCTTGCTTCCCCCCACCCCACCCCACACCCCCAGCAAACAACTTCCCAACTGTAGAGAGAAGAAATCTGCAGAAAGGTAAACGAAACAGAGCAAATAAAATGGTGGAAACAGTGTGACACCCATCAGAACATTGCACAGGAACAGTTGAGTCATTTCTCACAGATTCGAATACATCTGCATAGTTGAGTATCCCCATTGTAAGACTGACAGTGACCATGCTGATGGCCAGGTGCCTTTCCAGGGGCAGTGCAGCTGAGCGTGGATAGACACGTGACTTCCCACCCCACACCAGCCTGTTGACTTACCATGAAAACCCGAGGAGCTGATCTCACAGGTATCGGGTGGTAATTGCATATAACGGCCTAGTGAGATTTCCATTTCGCATTTTATGATAGTGGCACCAATATTGGCGACCCTGTTGTGTGTCTCCCCGTCAAGAGCATGAACAGTTAGAGGCAGAGGTCTGTCTTCCTCTGCAGAGAGTACAAGGCCATAGGGTAAAGGGTGAAGCCCCCTTATTGGGGAGCTCTCTCCCACATCCCCTCTTCTGGGGAGGAGGAGTTGTGACCTCACGGTGTTACCGGACTCCTCCCCCTTTCCACCTTGTCCGTCTAACATGGTGGCCAGAGTGACCTGGTCTCAGCGGTGAGGGAAATTTGACATGTAAAATCTTTCACTGTTGACTTGCTTTTTATGGGAGACACAGATTAGCCTTATTGTGATGTAGCTGCTATCACAATATCCTCTACTAGAATTGAAAGGAAATTGCCACGGTAGTTGGTTATGAATCAAAATGGCATATGGACTGGCCACCAGTGAGCTCCTCGGAGTGCAGACTTGTAAGTGGTTTGTTTCTTCGGCGAGAACGGTTCATTTTTTTTTTTTTCATTTTCCCTTTTCAGTGTTTCAGGTTTTGCTCACAACGTGTTTTGTTAAACGTGATGGCTCAGCTGCCCGATGGAGTCTGTGAGGCGTGAGACATGGCACCCCTGGCTCCCCACCCGTTACGCCTGACAGTCACTGGTCCTGGCTGTGGCTGAGGGACTCTGCCAGGATTCCTTGACTTCTCCCCATGCTGGGAGGTTTAGGCGCTGTTTTTATCACTTTGTACATATCTCAGGGAGCAGTGGCTCAGAGCTGTAGCTTGCCCAAGATCCCACCCTTCAGCCCAGAACATGCCGACTGTGTCTTCACTGCAGTGCTTCCTCCTTAGTGTGATAAGGGGGACTGCAGAAGCGTGGTGTGGCTATAGCCCCAGTCACCTTCTCACGCCTGTGGGACAGGGCGTTTGGCATCACACTGTTTTTGGGTCACAGAGGTAAGGGAGCCACAGGCGGGCCCTCTCTTACCTGGTGACGAAGTTCTGTAGACGAGCTTGCTTCCTCTTCCCTTCCTAAGCAATGAGATAGTTCCCCGTTGTCAGAGTTATGTGATTTCTGGGCTTCTCGTAGGGAGTTCCTGGACAATCAGAGAATTCAGCCCACCCTTTATGTAGAGTTACATCTGACCTTGCAGATTATGTGTGAAGCTCGCAGGCCTTCATCACACTGAGACGCCATTTATACTTCACTTAATCTAGTGTATGTGGATATAATTTAGGCCAGTTTTATAGTATTTCTAAAAACTGTCAGATGTGGGTTCAGTCCCTGGCTCTGCGTGGTCCATTAGTCACCTCTGGGAGGAGCCCCTGAGCACTGCCAATTACAATCCATCTCCCCAAAAAATAGAAAATGGCACATCCTTGTCTCAGTTTTATTTAAAAACCCAATTTAGAATTCTTTAACTTGAACTCTCACATTTAAAAATTATATTTAGAAATGTATGAAGCTTAAATTGCCTGTGTAATTTCTTTTGTGCTAAGTAGTTTATGGTCTAAGATATAAACTGATTGGCCCAAGATCTTGTCACTCAATAAAGAGCCAAGTTCCTAAGCTGTCAGTCCAGCCTTTAACCATGCGGTCATAGGTAATTTCAAAAAGCCACTGTATTGTAAATCTGATAACCTTTTTAAAACTATCTGCTTGAATCATCAAGAAAAATATTATAAATAAGAAATACCTGATATTTTATTCCTTTCCATTACCAGTTTAAATATATACATACTCATGTCGGTATGTATTGTGTGTGTGTGTGTGTGTGTGTGTGTGTAGTGTAGTGTAATAGGAAATGGGTGGCAGTTCTTAATAGAGTGTAAACTCTTAGTCGGAACTTGTGTCTGTGGGCAAAGACTTATGGATGTAGAGAAGCTTGCTATCAGCTGGGCTGTTTCCTGACTGTCAAGCAGCTTCTTTTCCTTAGGCCAGTCTACCCCTATGAGTCAAAGCTACTTTGGAGTTCACCAGACATTTTCCATTAGAATGAACCCAAGAAATTCTCTCTGGATCCCTCACTGCTCCCTGTGTGTCCCATTTTCTCTTCTAGGAGTGAAATGCCACCAGTGGTCTGAGGAGGCTTCAATGGTGTTTCGAATCATGTGGAGAAGAAACCTCTGGTGGCATTGGTGCAGTCAGTCATGGAGAATGCTAACCCGTGGGACCGGAAAGTAGTGGTCTATTTAGTGGACACATCGCTACCAGACATAGATATCTGGATTCATGATTTTATGTCAGAATATCTGGTGGAGCTTTCCAAAGTTAATTAATCACTGCTTCTGAGACCTTGACAACTAATTCCAATTTTTTAGCAATAACAAAATGTAGTAGGCTTAAAAAAAATCTTATCTCTGCTACATGGCTCTGACTGCTGGGTCATGGAAAAGAATATGCTTATGTTCAATGAAAGATATTTAACAAGTTTTGTTTAACAGAGTTGAATTTTCAAAAGAAAATTGCACTTGAATTATTACTATAATATTAGAATAAAATGTTTATCAATAAAAGCTGACTGCCTTATACTTTCTAGGTTCCATGATTCTGAAATCAAGAGTTTCCCTTTTTTAGCATTGCTGTTTTGCTTTAAAGTGTGCTGGGGGGTTCTGTATGTAGATGGAGAACTTCATGACAACTCAACCAGGTGTAGTGGGGAGGGTGTCAGGGCCAGTGGTCACTCCGCCATGTTCAGATTGCCTCCGAGTCTTTGGCACTTCAGTTTTGCAGGTGGAGCTATCCAGGGAGCTGCCCAGGCAAACCAGCACACACTCCTCTCTCCCCATTGCCCAGACCGAAGACCCAGGCCTTCCACTATCTACCCACTCACATTCTCTGATCACCGCTCCCATTCCAGCCAACAAGTACTTTCCTCTGGCCCCGCCCCCCAAGCACGCTTCATCTAGGACTGCTGAGATTCTCGAGCAGCGCTTGCTCTTCTACAGCTCATGGGGATTCCTTTGCCTCAGCCTGCGACTCCTCCTCCCCACCACCCCTCTTCCACCATTGTTGTTTGCCATTATCCTCCCTGACTACCTTGGATGACTGAAGCTTCCCCAATGGTTCTTTGATCCCATCCTCCTTTGAGCTGACCTCTCTTGGTGCCCAGATCTGAGCTTTATAGAATATAGATAGTGTGGGCACCAGTCACGCGACTATATTGCAAGTTTCCTGAGGAAAGGGGGCATGTGGTCGTAGTTTACCTTCGCCCAGTCATCTCCTGGTAAATATTTGACAACTAGTTCTCATGAGGGTGGGCTGGTAGGAGGGACAGTGAGTTACGATGGTGGAGTTCTAGCTGCCATTCTGGGTGAGGAGTTGGGAAGGTACTCGAGTACCTCTCTTTGAGTCCACTCATTGGCTCCACACAGCAGTCTGGCCTTCCCAAGGAGCACCCATGTTGCACATGCTCCTTGGTGGGCGGGATAGATTGAGAGAGGGATAGGTTGAAGGCCTTAGCAATGGTCCAAAAATGAAGGACGTTCATGGAGTGAGAGGGGGAAGAAGGAAGAAGGTATGTTCAAGACGGATTGAAGTTTCTAATGAGCAGGATCATAAGTGACAGCTTGGCTACAGAATACAGGGAGGATGGAGTAACAACGATGCTGACAGCAAGTGCAGGGCTGGGAGACTCAGTGATAAGCCTCACCTCATTCCACTGTGAAGCTTGATACTATCGCAAACTGTTGATAGCGAGTATTCACTGGAATCCGTGATGCCAAGAATTCACTGGGTCTGCTTGGAACTAAGGTGATATTCGCACAGAAGCTGGGTTAAGTTAACAGATGTTTTTGTGAAGATGTTTAAATGAGTTTCATAGACTGTCAGGCTGAAATTTAAGAGATTTTAGTCATTTGTTTGATTTTGTTTGAAAAAAAAATTGGAAAGTGAGGACATAGAGAAAGAAAAGTCCAGATATTTTCAACTTTTTGTGAAAAACATGTTGAAATATGTCGAATACTTAAAACCATAGTGGAGGATGGAGAGATGGTACAGCTGGTAGGGCACTTGCCCTGTAGGCAGCTAACACAGGTTCGATTCCCAGCACCACGCACGGTCTCCTGAGCACTGCCAGGAGTGATCCCTGAGTACAGAGACAGGAGTAAGCCTTGAGCACCACTGGGTGTGACCAAAAAACGCAGAAAAGTGATTCAAAATTCAGCAATGCTTTTGCCCATAATTTAAATAATTAGGACAATAAAAATAATCCTGACACAATGACTTGTGAAAGGAAATGTTATAATGGTTTTGTCAAAAGAAACAAAAATCCTCAAATTGTCCTCAGATAAGGTAACTGTCACTGTCACTGTCTTCCCGTTCGTCATCGATTTGCTCAAGCAGGCACCAGTAACATCTCCACATGACCTGTCTCATGCAAGTAAAGCCCAAGGGCAATTGCTTGTTCCAGGAACATAAAGAGCCTCAAACCATTCCATCAGGTCATGGGAATGAGGTCTATAATTGTTACTGGTATTTGGCATATCAAATATGACACGGGTAGCTTGCCAGGCTCTGCCGTGCGGGTAGCATACTCTTGTAGTCATCTCAAAATTCAGCATTTATTGATGAACCATGCGGCCGCAAGTGGCCGTGCCGGGCTGTGATAGGCTGGTCTGCTGGGTGGAGGTCTGACGAGGGGGAAGTCCGGATGTGGAAAATGGAGGTCCTCATGAAGTGGAGGGTAATCTGGCTTGTTGTGAGGCTCTGCTGGGGTGGCGGGCCAGGGCTAGAACCTGCTATCCCTCCCTGGCACCTCATGAGCAGCTGAGAGCTGTGAGAGCAGTGAGAGCCAGTAGCAGCTCTGCCCCATGTCTGTCTCTCAGATAAGGTAAAAGTGATGTTTTCTTTTACTGGTTTTGGAGTGTTTCCTTTTAAAAATAGAATTCAGTGGTCCCCAAACTTACTTAACCTACCATATCCTTTTCAGAAAAAAATTCACTCAGCAACCACTGGGAACCCTGCTTTTCATGAACCAACAACAGGCACCCCTTACTGAACCCCACAAGGATACTACTGCACCCTAAGGTGGTTCTGGCAGCCCACAGAGTGACATCACCCACTTCAGGAAAAACTGATGTAACTAAAAAATCAGATGTTAGAATAATTTACAAACAAAAATAACATGAAAAGCTAAAGATATAACAGGGAAAAACCTTATCCTGCAGAAATAGGATTTTTTCCAAAATGATAAACAATAAAGGGACATTGATATCCTAAATATCAATGTTATTGATATCAATTGTTATCCTAAATATCAATTGTTATTGATATCAATAACACCATGCAAGACTTTACAGAAGCAGGAAGACAGAGCACGGAATGGAAAACTACAGTTGTGCTGTGTGTGTGTGTGTGTGTGTGTAAAATATTTTGGATATATTCAATGAGCAAAAAAGGGTAATTCATTCAACACTTTCCAGAAAAGTACAAATGCAGCAAGCCGGTGAACATGTAAAGGGCTGGACCCATTAGAGCACAGAGAAATGCAACTTCAAATCCTTGAGATGCCGTCTGGCGTGTCTCCAAGTGGCGAGCCCGTCTCCATGTGGGCTTACCCCCAGCGTTGGAGTGTGCACCTGTGTGGTTGACTGCTGAAGACCTGACAGCAACACTGGAAGAGCAACAGCCTGGAAATAACCTCAGTGTCCTTCAGTACTAAGAGGTCTTTTAGAGCTGGCCTGTTCATGTCATGGAAAACTACTGCTCTGAGAGCAAACGCAGCAGCCACATGAAACTCCCTCGTTAAATTTCACACATGGGTCTTGACTCCGTATGCAGGACAGAAGCAAGCCAGACTCCCAGGATTCCCCTAGCGTCAAGAAAGGACTAAGTCTTACCTCACATGCAACCAAACTGGGGTAGATTTTTGTCACCCCTTTTGTTCCCCTGATCCCCACAAGGTGTGAGTCCTGAGCATAAAGCAGGAGTAATCACTGAGTACTGCCAGATGTGGCCCCCAAACAAAATCTCAGGGCCAAAGCAATAGTAAAGCAGGTAGGGCATTTGCCTTGCACATAGTAAACCTGAGTTCAACTCCGGGCACCCCAGCTGGTCCCCTGAGCTCCCCCTGGATAGATCCTGCGCGCAGAGCCAGGAGTAAGCTCTGAACACTGCTAGGTGTGGTCTCCTCTCCCCAAATACAAAAATCTTGACGCTTTTTTTGTTTTGTGCCCATCAATGTTTGGTTCCACTACAGCCTGTTTAACATGTGAAGCTATCAGAAATATTAAAGATCCGCTTTATTTAAAAAATCATAAGGGGGGCTAGAGAAATAATAACAAGGTTAAGGGTTTCCTTATTCACACCCCACACCCCCTGTAGAATTCCGGGTGCTACATATGGTGATACTTGAACACGGAGTCAGGAGCAACCCTCTGACCCCCAATAAATAAAATTGAAGGGGGCCCGGAGTGATAGCACAGCGGGTAGGGCATTTGCCTTGCACACGGCTGACCTGGGTTGGATCCCCAGCATCCCATATGGTCCCCGAGCACCGCCAGGAGTAATTCCTGAGTAAACCCTGAGCATTGCCGGGTGTGACCCCAAAAGCAAAAAATAGATAGATAGATAGATAGATAGATAGATAGATAGATAGATAGATAGATAGATAGATAGATAGATAGATAGATAGATAGATAGATAGATAGATAGATAGATAGATAGATAGATAGATAGAGAGAGAGAGAAAGGAAGGAAGGAAGGGAGGGAGGGAGGGAGGGAGGGAAGGAAGGAAGGAAGGAAGGAAGGAAGGAAGGAAGGAAGGAAGGAAGGAAGGAAGGAAGGAAGGAAGAAAGAAAATTGAAATTTATTACATATACACCAGTGGAAAAAGAAGAGCACACTTTTAACTTGCCGGGGTGTTGTAGAAATACATTTTCACTGAAAATGCTTTTATTTTATTTTTAAGTGTTTTTTCATTAGTAATCCATGCACTAGGTATACCGTTTATTTTCTTAGTTCTACCCTGCCAGACACGTTTGCAAACTACGTCAAAAGAGATCTTGCCCTCCGTCAATGCAAATTCCCTTTTATGAGCTTTTTGGAAAAATTAAAGTTTCTATTTGGCTGAGTCATTTATTTCTGGAAAACCTCTTAAGAAAGGGACCCCTGTTAATAATATATTCTTCGTAGTTATTTTCCATCGTTATTTCGGACACTCCCTTCTGCCGGTACCGAGAATTCATTGGATCGGGTTGGAACGAAGGTGATGTTCGCACATAAGCTGGGCTCGGAATAAGATGGGGTGGACGGTTTGGGCTTGGCGGGACTCGGCGGGGCTCTGCTGCAGTCCGGGACCTCCCGGAGCCCATAACGCGACGAGAATCCGCCCACCGGCCTCCCGACACCCGCGATCCCAGACCCAGCTCAGGGGCCCCTGGGAGCGCGCGCGCCCCTGCCCCGGCGGGGCCGTTCCCCGCGGAGTCTCTGCCCGCGTCGCGGCGCCCCCGGGCGGAGGCTGCGGTGCGGAGCGGCCGTGCGGCGGGGCGGGGCGGGGCGCGGCGGGCGCGCAGAGCGGGGCCCGCCCCTGGCTCCCACCCCCGGAGCCCACAGCGCCCGCCCGCCCGCCCGCGGCCGCCCCGGGAGCTCGTCCATCCCCGCGCCGCGCTCTCCCGCCGCCCGCGCCCGCCGCCGCTCGACGGCCCGGTAAGACCCCCACACCCGCCGCCGGCCTGGGGTCGCCCCTGCAGCTCGCGGGGTTCCTTGTCCCCCGCGCCAGGGCCCCAGCCATATCTGGGCAAAATATTCAGCTGTCGCCGCTGCCGACAGGGACTGAGCGAGTGTGGCTCCCTCTATAAATAGCCGCCGCCTCGGGTCGCCGCGGGGTGCTGGGGCGCGGGGTCCCCTGCCCGCCGCGACCGTCCCTGACCCCCGAGAATCTCCTCTCGCTGGGCCCCGCACCGCGTGGGGGAGCGGGACGAGCACCTGGGGGGCGCCCCGGCCGCCCGCGCCAGCCCCTCACCGACGCTCCCCCGTTTGGGGGCCCCGTGCGGACACGCCCCGCCGCGGCGGACCTGCTGCCCCGCTTCGAGACGCAGCAAAAGTTTCCCGAACTGCCGGAGCTTTCCCGGAGCCGCGGAGCACGCGCCGGGAGCCTCGGGAAGCGGGGAAAGAGCACCCCCCCACTCCCCAGGCCCGAGGACCCCTGCCTTGTCACCAGCTGAGTGGCACGGTGGCCCCCAGCCGGCCTCCCGCCCGACTCTGCGCCTCGGTAGCCGCAGCGGGACCCGGGTGCGGGCAACGGCGCTGGAAGCGCTCCCCGCACCTGTTCGCTTTGACCCCGCCCCTCAGGGTCGCTGGGGACCCAGCCGCGCTACTCCCGAGGGTGCGGGACCCTGAGACCTGCTGTCCCTCGGGCCCATCCAGGGCGCACAGCCCAGGCAGGACTGTCCCTCTGGTTCTGCACAGCGCTGTTGCGTGCAGAGCAAGGGACTCAAATAGCTTCAGTGGCCGTGAATGGGGTCTATGCAGATGGCAGGCCTTTTCCCCCTGGTCTGCCCTCCTTCTGCCACGAGGCCTCCAAGTTTCTCTTGCAACCTCCTCCCTGGCCTCCTGGCCCTGGCTCTGCCTTGGCCCCCTGCTCTTGGTCTCTAAGCCGTTCCTGCACTACCCGGACCCTCTTTGTCCGCCCCGAGTCACAGAAACCCGGACTCTGGTCTGGGCACCCGGTGGGTGCTCTGGGAAGACCCCGTCCTTCTTTCACTGGTGCCCACCAGCCTGTCCAGTCTCTTCTAACCTTTGCCCCGTTAGAGCTTGTCTGTGGGCATCTGCGAGCACCCTGAAAGCGTCCCCTCTTTGATCTCCTGGTCCCCAGTTTTCTCTGGCCCAGGCCAGAAAGTGTGGGTCTCAATCCTCAGGTCCTACTTTCAATTTTTTTGAATGTTTGTTTCATTTTAATTTTGCAGTGAAAAGAATGGATCATCTACACTATGTACACATATACATATGTGCATACACATGTCTACATATATCCATATATAGAATGGAACATAAGTATGTGTATTTGGGGGTCGCACCCACAGTGCTCAGGGCTCACTCCTGCCTCTGTTCTCCGGGATCACTCCTGGCAGTGCTCAGGGGGCCATCTGGGGTGGTGTGGTCAGGGGATCCACTGTGTGCAAGGCAATGCCAGCCTTTTCCTGCTGTTCTCTGGCCCTGAGTTTCATTTTGCTCCTCTGTAACTGATGGTACCTCCTCTCCCGCCACCTCAGGTCAGCAAGGACGGGCAGTAGAGTGAAGACCGGTGGCCCCCTCCCCCACCCCAAATTGGATCCACACATCCAGCAGTGTGGCAGAGTGAAAGCAGGGGGCAAATCCGCCCCAGTGTAAAGCTAGAGCCCTCTAAAAATAGTCTCCGCCTGCTTATCAGGGTCTGACACCTTCCCTCTCTTCTGGGGAGCCTGGGAGAGGGGCCAGCCCCCAGGTTGGGAGCCCCGCCTCCTTCAGCCCCAGCTCCATCCCCTTCCAGGGTGACCCTCAGCAAAGAACTGGTGGGTGGGAGGCTACCAGTGGGTCTGAGCTCAGACAGACTCTTGAAGTGTGAGGAGGGAGCAGGCTCAGAGCAAGGGAAGCTCCGAGGAGAGCTCAGCAGTGCCGCCCTAGACAGCCGGTCTGAGCTTGGAAAGGGCCACCCGATGGGCTGGCCTAAGGTGGAGGGTGAGTTTGGCCAGAGTATTGCAGAGCATAAGGACAAGGACGTTGCCAGTCCGTCTGTTTCTGTCTGTGGGAGCCTGTTTCTCCTCTGTTCTGGAGTATAAGCACTCGGGCCAAGCGGCGACTCAGTTGTGGGGGAGCGCCCGGGTCCAGAGCCTGCTGCTGTCCTTGTCCTAGAGGCGTGGCTCAGAGGAGACAGAGGCTAGAGGGAGTCAGCCTCCAGCTCCTCCCAAAACCTCCAGCTCCTCCCAAACCCGGGGAGAATGAGGTGGGGGTGGGAGAAGGGGAGGAATAGAAGTTGGAGAAAACACCAAGGGCAGGTAGGTATTTCTGGGAGGAGGCCGAAGGGGTGAGAAAGACCCAGAAGGACAGGGGACGGGAGACAGGGGCTGGACTGAGAGCCCCTAATATCCTGTGGGAGGTCTCAGGCTCCAGAAACATCTTCCATTAGCGGCAGACGAGCTCATTAAGAATCAATGATAGGGGTCTGTGCCCCTTGGCAGAGCTGAGGGTCTGAGTGGAGGGTGGCAACGGGCAGTGCACGAAGAGCAGCGTCACGCCTCTGCTGGCCACCCTGACCTTGCTGGCTTGGCTCTGCGGTGACATCATCTATTGATGACTCCTGCCCAGCCCAGTGATAATGGCCATCACCACTCTGTGTTTTGATTTTTCCATCTTGCTAATGGACCAGCCATGCCTCTGACATTTCTAAAAGGATTTTTCATTTAAAACCAGAACACCATGGAGGTCAGTCCTTGGGGCTCATATAAAGCCACATGGGCCTGGGTTCTTGGGGAAGCAGAAATCAGAGGGCATAATTCTGGTGCCATTCCTTTGTTTTGTTGTGTCAGTGCCCCGCCCCACCCCGTTGCCCAGGTCCATCCTAATGGACCAACTCTGCTCCTCCTGATAAGGAAGGAGTGAGCTCATCAGGAGTCAGCCCAGGACACCTCTGAGAGGTTTGCCCTGGTGCTGGGCGGAGCTGCTCAGCCTCTCCAACCTCTTCTGCGCGCCCTTTCCTTCACTGTTTGTTTCTCCAGGAGCAGAGGAGGGATTGGGCTGCAGGTTTCTGTGCAGGCACTGGAGAGAGGCAAGTCTCGCTCATGGTTTCCTGTCTCTGGACATTCTCGGGGGCTCCATCCCTTCTCACTCTGGACCCCTGGAGATTGTTCTGGTGGGCCATGAGGCATGACCGTGGCGGTCTTTACTCTCCATGCCCACAGGAAAGGGGAGTGGAGGCCTCTCGGCCACAGCTGGCCTCTATCACTGACTCCTCTTGTCTTCTGTCCCTTGAACTGTGGTTCCACTCTTGATCCTGCTCTGTTGATCCGACTCACCCCTGATTCTCTTTGTTCCCGGATCTCCACCACCATCTCCCAGGAACACAGTCCCCAGATTCTTGGGTCTAGCCCGAACTGCGTTCTTGGCATCTGCAATGCTTATCTAGTAGGCGAAGCCATAAGGGTCCCCAAAGACCCCGTAAGTCCCTCGGGCCCAAACTCTGCCTCACCATCCAACTCTTCTCCACGTCCCCCTGCAGGTCCCGAGCCCGGCCAGTGCCTCTCCTCCCACCTGGCTCCTTCACTCCCAACTTGGATCTGGTCCACCCTTTTCCTGCCTCGTGATCACTTCTGTCCCCACAGCCACTCCCCCTGCCCAGGACACCACTTCTCTCCTCTGACCTTTTCTTAGTCACTTGAAGTCGTTCTCTTCATCTTTTCTGCTGCTGTGCAAAGCAGCTATGGCTGTTGTGCTCCTTCCTTCAGGGGCTTCCAGATTCATCAGCTGCAGCCCCAGGACCATCTAAAATCTGGCCCCAACCTGATCCCTCTATAAGCATCTCCCAGCCCTTCCCTCCAGTCTCCTGCTGCCCTGCTTTGCCCCACAGCTGGTGCACGGAACTCTCTTCCCCATGTGGTGAATTTGTTTTCTTTCCTGAGAACTTTGCCGTGTGTCCCCGTGGCCCCTATGAGAAGTAGCATCCATATTCTATTAAACTCGTCTGCTTACTTGCCCCTCTTTCTGACTGCATGGAGAACTTGCAAGATGCTTTGAGTCACCTTTCTTTCTGCCTCCCTGGCATCCAGCTCAGAGCTCAGCACTTGGCATGGGCTATACTCTGCTTCCATCAGTGACTGACCATTGAGTGAATGAATGAGTCACGGGAGAAGCAAGTGAAGCCTGCTGTGAGTATGGCCTTCATGCTGTGCTGCTGGCTCTCCTGTGGACAGTGGTCCCTGTCAGCCCCATGCCAGTGAATGGACAGAACCCACCTTCTCATTTGAAACCCACTGTGATTCACTAAAGGAAGAAGGGTCCGGATACTATTACACTTTTTGTCCATAAGACAGTGAAGCTCATTAAAATTTGTTCTGAGAGATAGAATAGTTGGGAGGGCATTCGCCTTGCACATAGCTCTATGGATTTGATCTCCGACATCTGATATGGTCCCGAGCACCACCAGAAGTGATCCCTGACTGCAGAGCCAGGAATAAGCCCTAAGTGTTGCTCAGTGTCACCCAAATCAAAACAAATAAGCAACCCCCCAAAAAATCATCCCAGGCAAGCCAACTGGAATTTGTATATTTTTGTTTTTCAGAAGAAGAAAAAAAAAACATATTCACCAGACAGGCAGCAGACTTGGGGCAAACTTGCTTCCTGTGTTCTAGCTACCCCCCCCCCCCCCCCCCCCTCTTTCTCTCTCTCTCTCTCTCTCTCTCTCTCTCTCTCTCACACACACACACACACACCAAACACAAACACACACAAATCTGTGTTCCCTGGATCACTTGAAAAGTGCATCTATTAGCTTAGTCCAGAAGAGGCTAATAAGCCTCCTAATTAACACACTAATTTCTAATAAGCTAATTAACCCTAAAAATGTACTGCTAGTTTTAGCACCAAAGTGAGTGC
This sequence comes from Cryptotis parvus, assembly GCA_021461705.1. Classification (NCBI taxonomy): domain Eukaryota; kingdom Metazoa; phylum Chordata; class Mammalia; order Eulipotyphla; family Soricidae; genus Cryptotis; species Cryptotis parvus. Next base: position 52,250 of record JAJIBD010003539.1, read on the forward strand.
CAGTGAAATAAAAGACTCCCCTTGACCCTTCTATTTTCCTGGCATTTAAGGTAGTATAATTTTTTTGTTTAATATTTTAAGTTGTTCTTTCTCTCTTTTTCTCTCTTTTGCCTGCCATCCCTCCCTCCTTATCTCCCTCCCTTTCTTTCCTTATTCCTTCCTTCCTTTTTTCCTTCCTTCCTTCCTTCCTTCCTTTTTCCTTCCTTCCTTCCTTCCTTCCTTCCTTCCTTCCTTCCTTCCTTCCTTCCTTCCTTCCTTCCTTCCTTCCTTCCTTCCTTCCTTCCTTCCTCTCTCTCTCTCACTCTGTCTCTCACTCTATTTTTCTTGTAGGACCCCAGAACAAGGTTCAAGGAGAGGTAGGTGGCCATACAGTAGGGGAAATAAGATGCTGGGGGCCTAGTACAGGACCTATAACTTGGGAAGGAGTGAGTGTAGGGCTTGGGCTGAGGCACATGAGGGGAATGCTGGAGGAATTGCCCAGAAATGCAGCAGGAGTCAGGCCCTCACACTGGTTTATTTCTATCTTACTCCTTCACCTTTGTCTTCTTGAGAAATTTAAGCCTAGACAGATTTTAGGCTCAAGCTGCCCAACAGAGGCCAATCTAGACGCACCAGAGGTGCCAGAGCTCCAGGCCACAGGTTAAATTGCCTTTTCTAGCACAACCACCCTGGGAGGTTGGTGTCTGGGGTGGATGAATGATGAGTCGCAGTGTTAATTTTATTAAAAGATAAATCAACTTTGAAGGTTCAGAAGTTAACTGTGAGAAATGAAAACTGTGACTTGAAGACCAGAAAGCTGGTCCAACAGGCTGGAGCAAGGTATGGCTCAAAAATAAAACAAAAAAATTGTAAATGAAATGAACCAGCTGACCAAGGTTGATCTCTCTGAGCAGTGGTTGTACTACTTCATGTATGTATGTGTTAGGCTGGGAACCCCCATGTCACCCAAACTCCTCAGAGACGAGGCAGAGAGTAGCTGGGGAGACAGACTCCATGCGGACCCAGGGCACTCTAAGACTGATCCCATGCATTTGACTCTAGCTTTTGATTCTGCACTTGCTTATATCAATGAAAGGTGTTAGGGTCAGGAAGACAAACCTATACAGGCAAGGAAACTGGTGAGAATCGACCAAGTGAAAAGAGGGCAGAAACGCTGAATTCAGGCAGCATAATGAATCCCTTTGAGAATACAATGGGAGCTAGGGACAGGTGCTCCAAAACCATGACCCATCATCAAAGGAAGAGCAGGGTGGCAGGCATGTGGGTGTCCCCCAAGGGCCATCAGACCCTGACTTAGGCATGCTCCACATAGACTGTCCCAGGGAATACTGGAGGGGGGGGGAACAGGACGTGTGTGGGGGTGTGGTTCTGAAGCAAGATGGTAGCTGCACTGAGGTGCTCAGATCTGCCCTGATATGAGTCATCAGCCACAGGGATGGGAGACAGCAGGAGTGGACCCCTCATGTCCAGTAGAAAAAGCCTCAGGGGAGATTCTGAGATAGTACAGTGGGCAGGATGTTTATTTGGCACACGGCTGACCTACATTCCATCTCTGGCAGCCCATATGGTGCCACTAACCTCACTAGAAATGATCCCTGAGACACTGTGTAAGAGAAGGAAAAGAGAGAGAGGGAGAGAGAAAAGAGATAAAGAACCTGCAATTTAGGCAGGCTATGGGAGGGGGCAGGGAATTGGGGACATTGGCGGTGGGAAATGGGCACTGGTGGAGGGCGGGGTGCTGGAACACTCTGTGACCGAAACCTCTGAACACGAACAACATTGTAATTATATATCTCACGGTGGTTTAATAGAATGTTTAATTTATTTTTTTTTCTTTTTTGGGTCACACCCGGCGATGCTCAGGGGTTACTCCTGGCTCTGCACTCAGGAATCACTCTTGGCGTGCTCGGGGGACCATATGGGATGCCGAGGATTGAACCCGGGCCGGCATGAGCCGGCCGCATGCAAGGCAAACACCCTACTCACTGGGCTATCACTCCGCCCAGAATGTTTAATTTAAAAAAAAAAGAAGTAAGCCCTGAGAACCACCAGGTGTGTCCCCAAAACAAACCAAAGAACCCCAAAAAGTCAGAACTAGTGCAGCCATTAAGGGACATGTCTAGAATCTGCCTGACCTGGATCCAATTCCTAGCACCACATGATCACATGGCTACTACCAGGCCCTGAAGCTTGTGTACTTCCTGGTACCTCAAGGCTCAAGTAGCAGCCTGCCCTTGGGTCCTTGCATTGAACTGATGGCCCCCGAGGGCTGACAATCACTGTTGAGACCCCCGGGCCTTCTGAGCACTCTATAGTCTTTCAGGAGTGGGTTGCTTCGGGGCACTAATTCTCAGTGTATGTTGTCCTTATTGGATGTTGGCTGGAAGGCACATTAGCATAGTAGTGAAGAATATGAATTCTGGGATGGGAGTTGGAAAGAAAGTACAGGGGGAATAGTGCATTCATTAGTGGGATATTAATATATACTAGTGTTCTATTAATTGTGGAAATGGTAATGCCACACTAGAACTGAGTGAACATAAAGGGATTTACATGATAACCTCTAAATATCTATAGGGCAAGCCAAATGTATAATAGGAGAGAGAGAGAAAGAGAGAGAGAGAAAGAGAGAGAGGAGAAAAGGAAAAGAGCCTGCTATAGAAGGAAGGGAATTTGGGACATTGGTGGTAGGAATAAGGCACTGGTGGAGGGATGGTGCTGGAACAATGTATGACTGAAACTCAATCATGAACATCTTTGTAAGTGCATATTGTACAGTGGTACAATAAAAAATTAAAAAATTATAAAATGAAATGTTGTGCTAAAGTGCTTGCAAACCAGAGAAATGTTCTATCGGGTAGTATCTTCTTTTTATATAAATACCAAGCAAATGTAAAAGGAATGATGATTATAATATTAAAATAAAAGTTATTAAAATTTCAATAAGAAAATAAAGTACGGGGGTAAGGTGTTGGCTTTGCATGCCATGCTGCCCATCCAAGTTTGAATCCCTGACACCATCTATGGTCTCACAAGCACCAGCATGAGTGACTTCTGAACACAGAGCCAAGGATTAATCCCTGAGCACGGTCAAGTTACAAAAAAAAAGTGATTTGAACTCTGAGGCCCCTCCCTGGGTTCAAATCTTAGGCCTGCTAGTATTGGAAGAGTCAACTCAGGTAACTTTGAACTATTTGTGCCTGAGTTTCACCACCTATCAAGTGGGATGTTTTGAATACTTGGTTGGTTGTTCCATATAAGCATCTAAAGATGGTGCCCAGGCCAGTGTGAGCTATTATAGAGAAGACAGCAAAGTGATCATGCTGAGGATAGTGAGATTGCCTGCCTGACACACATCTCACCTCCATTAACCGTTAGCTTTGTCACCTTGGTCACTGCACTAGTTAAGGGTGTCCCTCCAAAGTCATGTTCCTCTAGAACTTCAGAATATGACCTTATTTGAAAATTGAGTCAGTGCTGATATTAGTCAAGAGTAAGATTAGTTAAGATGAGATTTTAGAACCAGAGTAATAGTACAGTGGGTAGGGCATTTGCCTTGCACACAGACAAGCTAGCGTTCAATCCCCAGCATCCTATATGACCCCCCAAGCACCTCCAGGAGTAAGTCTTGAGTACAGAGCCAGGAGTAACCCTTGAGCATCACGGGTTTGGCCCAAAACAAACAAATAAAAAAGATAAGGTTCTATTGGATCGTGTGACCCTCAGTCAAGTGACTGGTATTCTTATAAGAAAAGAGGTCTGATCTTGGAAGAAAGCCATGTGATGGTGGTGTCCACAACAGGAACAAATCAGTGAATGGCAAAGATTGCTCCCATTCCCAATATAGGCAGAAAGGTACCAAGCCACTTCTCTAGAGGTACAGGGCCTCTAAATGAAACCAATTCTGCCATTTTGGTTTCTCATCTTTGACTTTCTGAATTGCCACAGAATAAGTTCATGTTGAGGTAAACCATCTAGTTTGTGGTCATTTGTTAGCCCTGGGAAACTAAGTCCTACAATGTCTTCATTTGTAAAGCAGGAATAAATGTAGCTGCTTCCATAGAGTTGTCAAGATTGCATGCCAAGAGCTTAGCATTTGTGGCTTAGCACTGTGCCCAGTATGGAGTATGTGTAGGATAATGCTTCCTATTTTAGAGTACAGTGACCTAATGACCAACAATAGCCTCAAGGCTAATGCTAGTACTATTCTAGAGTAAGCCTACATTATAAATTTATCCAGTGCCCTATTGATGAAATTTCATGTGGTTTTACTTTTTTTTTTTTGGTAGGATGAACTCCCAGAAGCAGAACTGCTGAGTCAAGCGTGTGTGTGTTTGGGTAGATAGTAGTGTGTGTGTGTGTGTGTGTGTGTGTGTGTTTCACTCCCCTTGAAAGAGGGTGTTCCATGTAGACTTCTCTTTGGTTTGAGATTGCAGGTCTTCACTTCTTACCAACACTGAGAATTCTAGTCTTTCATGTTTGTCAATCTGAATGGTGAAAAATGACGTCTTGTTTCCTCAATTTGTTTTTCTGTGACTATGAATGAATTTTATTATCTATTCTCAGGCTTCTCATCCATTTGTATTTTCATGTTTGTTTCCCATGTTATTCCTCTTCCTTGCATTTTCACTGGGCTGTTCTATCTGGCCTGGAGGAGGGGAGAGAGAGGTAGGACCTCTCTATCAAACAAATCAAGCCTTTTGCTTATTGTGCAGCAAATATTTCCCCCTGATTTGCAATTTATTTGCCTTTTGCCATTGTTCATGATCATTTTCATATTGTTTTTCAGAAAGTACAAAGATGTGCTTCATAAAGCTGTACCTTATGTCAATATCTGCAGGGAGGCAGGTGCCAATGCTTGCGTCTGTAAAGTGGAGAATAGGAGTAGGAGTGAGTTCACAGCTTTCCTACGAGCCAGCTTCTTTTCTTCTTTTTAGCTTTGCGGTCACAGCTGGCAGCTCTCAGAGTTTGTTCCTGGCTCTGTATTCCAGGATCACTCCTGGCCATGCCAAGGGTTCTATATAAGGTGAAATGCTCTAACTGGGGTCCCATGTGAGCATCTCAACCCCTGTACTATCTTTCAGTCCTACACGCTAACTTTTATTCTGCTCAAATTTTGCCTCCGAATGTCAAGATCATGAATAGTTCTGGCACTTATTTATTTACTCATTCACTGAGCAGATCTGCCTCAAGTTTGAGCAGTGCAGGCCTCCCTGCTGGCCCCTAAGAGAGATGCTTGTCCTCTGGTAGCTTTTAGTGTTGACTGAGGAGTGCAGAACACTGAAGCCTTGAAAATGCCCAAGGGAGAGTCTGACAGCCTCTCCCTTTCCTGTGAATCTCTGGTGTTTGCCCGAACCCTTTTCTGCCATGGTGGAGATGTGAAAAGATGACATGGAAGAGACCAAGGCTAGTGAGAGCTCAGGGTGGTGTGAACTCATAAAGCTGCCAGGATGGGGAAGAACACACACACACACACACACACACACACACACACACACACACACCCACGCACACGCAGTGATGTGGGACTGGGAGACAGTTTGAGGGTCTTTTCCTGGAACTCTTACTCGCGCAGATCTTTGTGATGACTCAGATGCCTTGATCACTAAGAGATGCAGCTGAAGGTCCTGGGTGCACGCAGGCGCCACACACTGACCTTCCCATTGTCGTCAGCTTTGACGACAATGACAGCATGGCTCTTGGAGGCTCAGGGTGGCGACTCTGTCATAGCAATGGCAAAGAGCAATGGATCCATCCCAACACTGTTTTGTCTCCCCACTTTTTCAGTCGGTGCTTTCCCGTCTGACTAAGAGAATGAGCTCATCCGCTGAAAACTGCACAAATAGGCCAGCAAACAAGTGGTTTAAAGATAGCAACTCTCTGAGCCTCTATCCTCCCCGATCACTGGCTCCAAACTCGCCTTTCATAATAGAGTCAGAACTGGAAGGGTCTTAAGTTACAGCTTGTTTGCTCCCAGCAGCCACCAATGCAGAGTCAGCCCTCCTGGGAGAGGTCATCTTGGACTTGATGGCATTGCTCCAGGGCCTCTCGCAGGTGCTCACTGAGCCAGTTTGGTACCTCTTCAGACAGCATATATATAATATATATAATATATATAATATATACACATATGTATATATGTATGTATATGTGTATATATGTATATAGTATACGTGCATACATATATGCATATATGCACATATGTACATATATGTGTACAAGCATATACGTATACACATATATATATTTAGGAGGGGGAGGGGCTCCTCTGAGCCAATGCTCACGAAATTCTGAGGTCCCTCCTGGTGATCCTCGGCCAACCACACTGGTGGTTCAATGTGAGGGCTGAGGATATGGTACTGCTTGGGTCCGTGGTGCCAGAGGTTACCCAGGTCACCCTGATAATGCTTGGGGCCGGAGGCCATGCTCAATAATGCTTGGAGAACCATATGGTGCCAGGGATTGAGCCAGGCTTGCCCACAAGCAAGGCATGAGCCTTAACCTTTCTACGATCTCTTTCTTGGAAATTTTAATTCCCAGTTCCTTGTACTGATGAAACAACCATGTCTTAGTTATTTTGGGAATTTTAGGCCTGCTGTATACAGGGGAGCTAAATACTACTCAGATTAGTTCTTTTCACATTAGCGCACTAGAGATTTTCAAAAGTACGTTCATGGTTTACCTGGTCCTTTAACTTTTCTTCATGTGACACCTCTGCACTGCTTCTCTGGCTTTAGTAAAGATCACCAAAGGGAAAAGGCCAGGACACAGAAGAGGTCACACACATGGCCAACAGACATAGGAAATATTTTGGCATCACTGAGCATTCATGTTCAATATACACTACCCACCTACCACATATTAAAATGAAAACTACTGACAAAACCAAGTGTCAACAAGGTCATAGAACAAGTGCAACTCTCTGTATTAATGGATGCAAAGAAAATTTTTTGCAATTGCTTTGGAAAACTGACAATATCTACTGAAACTAAATTCACAGTTTTCAGTGAACTAAATTCATAATGATCCAGCAATTCTATTTCTAAGATAAATAGAACTTGTTTTAAGAGAAACAAGTGATTGTTTCTGAAGAAATTTATAGCAAAAAATACTATTTATATTTGTGAAGTACTAGAGACAACTTAAATTGTCATTAACAGTGTAGTAAAATAAATAGATTATAGCATAATTTATATACTGGAATACTCTATCAATGAAAAAGAACAAATGGATGCTAATGCATAAATAATATGGAAGAAGTTCACAGATGTAAGGTTGAGTGAAAGAAATCAGATGCAAAATATAGTTTCTTTTGTGTTTCCATTTATATGAAGGTCAAAATAGTCATAGCTCATCTATGGCTCAAAAAGCAGAGTGATAGTACTGTAGGTAAGGCACTTGCTCGCATACATGGCAACCCCATCCGGGTTCAATCCCTGCCATCCCAAATGCCCCCCTAACTCCTTCCCCACCCCTTTTCCCAGCATAAATGATTCCTGAGTGCAAAGCTAGGAAACCAGCTGGGTGTGGACCAAAACAAATAGAAGAGAGAGAGAGAGAGAGAGAGAGAGAGAGAGAGAGAGCAACTGAGAGAGAAATGGCTTAAGTGGTAGAGCACATGGCTGCATGTGGGTGACTCTGGGTGTAAAACCTGTCATTGCAAGGGCCCTGAGCACCACTAGGTGAGGACCTGTCCTCTGAGCCCTGCGAGATATGTGTCCCCCAGCCCCAACAGCAGCAATAAAGTGGGAATAGTAGTCACCTTTCAGGAAGATAACCAGATGGGGTGAAAGATAGCCTTCTGATAGGCTAGAAATGTCCTCCATCTTCACTTCAGTGATGTCCCCACAGGGGAGTTCATACAGGAAAATTTAGTGAGCTGTATTCTTCCAAGAGTATCCTATCCACAGGGCAGAGCCTGGCAAGCTACCCGTGCCGTATTTGATATGCCAAATACCAGTAACAGTTATAGACCTCATTCCCATGACCTGATGGAATGGTTTGAGGCTCTTTATGTTCCTGGAGCAAGCAGGTGCCCTTGGACTCTACTTGCATGAGACAGGACATATGGAGAAGTTACTGGTGCCCGCTCGAGCAAATCGATGATGAACGGGAAGACAGTGATGCAGTGATACAGTATTCTTCCAATGTACAGGCTTCACTGCATAGGACCTTTACCTAAGTAATAGCGAAATCACCCCCAGCAGAAATGGAGGGACTTCAGGTTGGGCTCCAACACAATGACCAACAGACCCACCATTCTCCTTGCTTTGGCCGCTGTACTTGTATTAAAGCAGCTGAGATCACAATGTAGTGGCGGTGGGGAGGGTACTCAGTCACCCCAGTTGAGTGGACAGGAGCCCCCCAAATCTTTCTCATTGCTCCTCCTTGGCCATGGGCACCCAATTAGTAACTGTGGAATTGCCTTATCTTGGCTGAACCCTCGGAGCACTGTGGAAAGAGGCAGGAAAACAGCAACCTGAGCTCCACCATCCTTGATCTCATTCCTCTTCATGGCCCCTGGAGAGTTCATGTTGTACCTTTTCTTTAACAATGAATCTGGAGGACCAGAGAGATTATACAGACTTAAGGCACTTGCCTTGCATGCAGCTGACCCAGGTTTGAGTCCTTGCCCTGCCAGGGGTCCCTTGAGTACCCACAGGAGTGATCCCAGAGCACAGCCAGGAGTAAGTCTTGAGCGCAGCTGGGTGTGACCCAAAACAACAATGAAACAAATCCAGGAACCTAAAGACAGTAATTGCCATGCCAGGACCTTTTCAGCCAGTTGAGCCAGGGCAGAGATTTTAGCCCAGATTTGCCAGAGTCTGAGGCCAAGGGCTTCGTCTTTCACCAGTTGACGCAGATGGAGCCTCAGGTGTAAAGTGGGGGCTAGTGGCTCAGCTTGTCTAGCCATGATGGTGGAAGGGGAGACCGCTGAACACTACCCCAGCAATCTCATGGGGCCAGTGGCCCAGCGTGTCCAGCCATGACGGAAGGGGAAACTGTTTGGGACACCACCTCAGTTATCTCGCTGTCTGCCTCATTCTCCTACTTCAGGATAAACTTCCTGAGGGCTAGGGCTTGTCACTGATTTGTCTGGTCCACAAAAGCCCACCATACCTACACAGGACATCTGTTCCATTCCCACCAGCTGAGTTTGGTTGTGGAAACAGAAGTGCTGGAAAGGCAAAGGAATTAGCTACAGGCCAATCCTGTACCAGAGTCAGGAACTGAAGGAAAGGGGTTGTGCGTCCTGAGAGGTGGCCAAGAGGAGAGTACGAGCCAGACGAGAGAGGACTGGTTGGTGAGAGACTGGCCAGAGGCTGGCAGGAGAGTGCAGGCTGGTATGGGTGACTGGCAGGAAGAAGAGTCAGAGAAGTGGTGTGGGAGGAAGTGGCCTGAACTCAGGATTGGGGTTAAGTCGGGGATGCCAACAGAAGCACACAGCAGGGAGCCCGCTGGGAGTCCTCAGTTTTGTTGCTGGTGGCAGTCTCCCCACCCCCCCACCGCCATTCCAAGAGAAATAGGATCCTCAGAGAGAGTGAGGAGCAAGAAGAGGACAGAGCCCAGGAGAACAGTGGGTGGACTAGATGCCCCATCGAGCAGGTTTCAGAGGAGTTGCAGGGCAGTGGAGAGACAGAGAGGCTGGACTCTCCTTCCTGTTGGCTCCAGCTGCAGGGACTCATTCAGGGGAGCAGAGTGAGGGCTGAGGGTGGTGGTGGTCCTTGGCAGGGTGGGCGCTTTGCAGAGGTGGTGGGAAGACAGCAGTGTGAGAGGGCAGGGACTGGACACAGGTGGGAACACGTGCTCTCTCTCTCTCCCCTCTCCCAGCCCCAAGAACTCTTCCTGGAGGTGGGGGTTCTTCCTCCCTCTTGCTTCTCTGCTCCCCTGGCCTCAGCTCCTGCCTGTATATCCTGGTCATCTGTGCACATTTCAGCTTCTCTCTTCTCACCGGGGTTTTCTGCCACCTGTACTGTTTTCTGCTTTTGACCCTGCTTAACTCTGTTCCAAGTTTAATTCAATCCTCCAGCCCCTGCCAATGTGACGTAATTTGATAACAGGGTCTTTGCAGATGCACAGATGAGGATCATGGAGGGAGGACCCAGTCAAATAGGACTGAAATCCTTACAAAGATTTTGGGGGAATCGAAATTTGGAAAATTCGGACATGTACAAAACAGGGGAAGGGCCAGATGCAAGTCAGGCATCATCTGAACACCAGAACAAGGCGCAAGACAGGAAATGTGAGTCTTCGCAGAGCCCTGGTTTGAAGTAACCTTGCCGACACTAGGTTTGTCTTCTAGCCCTCAGAACTAAGAGACAATAAATTTATTCCGTTTGAGCCACTCAGCATGTGGTTCTTTGTTAGGGCAGCTCCAGGAAGGAACAGCTCAAGTCAAGAAATGAAGGCACTCAATTACCCAACGCCTCCATATTTGGGGGTGGCGGTCCCAAAATATCAAAAGGTCCCCTCATAGGTCATTGACCAGCCAATCAACGAAGAGCTTGTGAACTGGCTACCATTCTGTCCAGTCAGATGTGTGTAGGGTGACTCATGACAGACAGCATGGCCGTCCCTTAGAGATGCCTCTTGGAAGAGCACAGGGTAGGCTGCGCTTGCAGGAAGAGCAGGAACATGGGTCAGCACCATTGGGTCCCTGGCCACGGGAACGGAAGGGGGCAAGAATAAGTGATGAGGCTTCCTGTCACCTTGCTTTGTGGCTGAGGGTCATCTGGCCCACCTGGAAACTGACTCTATAAACTTGTGTCTCGGTTCATTTTCAAGTGGAGGGAGTTTATCAGGAGGCCTCCCCTGCCCAAGAGTTGCCACAGTGGTGCATGCTGCAAAATTATCACAGCAATGACAGACCCACTGCGGATGGGGCACTGAAGGCTCTTTGGGTCCTCCGGTTTTCTGCCTCAGAGCTTTCCTTCCCGCTTCCTGATGGGTTCCAGAGGGGCAAGCCATAGTCCTGGATCCAGTAATGTTTATGCTCAGCCTGTTTTACTGACCCAGATGGTAAACACTGGTTTCGCTTATTTAGTCCTGGCTTCAGCTCCCGCCATTGAGAGACAGTTGACCAGACGGGCTGTTAGTATAAAGCAAGGGGCAGATTTAGAAGGCCCAGTACAGTGCTGTTATTGCTAAATACCACCACCATCACTGCCAAAGGTACTCACCCAATGCAAAGGTTTCATTTTTAGTGCATCTGGAGCTTGTTTTTTCCCTCCTTGACTCTTCAGCAGGCCTGTCTTTAGAGGGGCCGTTCTGCTTCTGGTTGGCCTTGCTGAGCCCTCCCATCTCCCCACGCCCTGCAGCTTCATTCCCCCTTCCCTCCCTTCTTCAGTGCCCAGCCTTCCAAACTTGGTGCAATCAGAGGAAACAAGGATCTGAGCAGAGGAGGGATTTTCTTGGGGTTTCGGGAACAGGGAGAACAAAGCCCATGGGGACTCAGAGCCAGACACTGGGCTGGGCTGTGTGGACAAGATGAGAAGTAAGCATGAGGGAAATGGCAGGTTGGTGATAAGGGTGGAGGGGAAGGTGAGGGAGAGGTGGAAACCTCTGCAGCCTGGTGATAACATTTGATGGACCCGCGTTGGCTTTGGCCCAGTGCCAGCCTCTGCACTCTTTCTATTTGCACTCCTCATGCCAACCTCCAGTGCGGGGATTTGTCACCTTACTATACAAGTGAAGAAACCCAGTCCACAGGTGGTCTTGTTATTCTAGCAATGAAACCTTCCTTCGAGGGAAGTCTTTTTGTTGTTTTATTTCGGGGCCACCCCTGGACAGTGCTCTGGGTTTACTCCAGGCTCTACGCTCAGGGATCCCTCCTGGCCATGCTTGAGGAAACATATGGAGTGCCAAGGATGAAAGCCAGCCTGGCCACAGGAAAGGCAAGTGACTTAATCAGCTGTACTATCTCTGCAGATCTTATACGGGGAACATAAGTCAAAAGTTAGGAGCAAACTCCTTCCCTTGGCTTCTCCAGTATGACATCAGGGCCCAAAGAACTTTCTCAGAGCCTGAAGTCTCTCCCTGAATGCTCATTAAAGACCAACCGTGTCATCTAACTCTTGGGTTTCTCCAAAGGTTGGGTCTCCCAGTGACACTCTACTTACAGATGAGCCATGGGAAGAGGGGAGGAACTCAGGGAGGGCCACCCAGGAAGTGGCCAACACCACTGACACTCCAAACAGTGTCTCCTGAACTCGGGTCTGTGTCCATCCAGGACACTCATGGGAAAAAAAATGGGAGTCTTTGTTCAAGTTTAAAAATATCGTCCCATGGGGCCAGAGCGATTGCATAGAGGGTAGGGTGTTTGCCTTGCAAGCAGCCTACCTGGGTTCAATCCCAGGCATTCCTTATGACCCCTGAGTATCGCCAGGAGTAATTCCTGAGTGCAGAGCTAGGAGTAACCCCTGAGCATCGCCAGGTGTAACCCAAAAGAATATATATATATATATATATATAGATATATATGATATATAAAAGAATATTATATATAAAATATATTCTTATATAATATATATTTCTTATTTGTTACACCTATATATACAATATATATATATATATACAATAATATATTGTCCCATAGAATTAATCTACACAATTGTGGTGGTGGTAACCAGGGGGAGTTGAAAGACAGCGGGTCGAACCCAGGTCAGCCGTATGCAAGGCAAGCACCCTAGCCTCTCTACTCTCTCCAGCCCCAGTATCTATACCTTTTTTAATTTTATTTTTGGTAGTGCTGAGATCAAACTAGGATCTCACAAATGCAGGGGCCAGTGATGTGTGAGGAGTAACCCAGGGCCTCACACAACCCTGGCCCCTAAGTTTCCATAACATTGTAAACGCACAATAAACCAGTTTTAATAAAGGAAGAAACATCATCCCTTTGGACGCATTTTCTAGCCAGACTTGCACTGGGCTTTATTAGTGGACTAATAAGGCTCCACTTCCTTCCTACCCAGTCTCTTCCCCACCTGTGAACACCCCCTGTCACCTGCCATCAAAGTAAAATCACACACTTAAAGAAACAAATGCTGGGAGCCAAGTGTCTGAATGTGGCTTGAAGCTGACAGCCTCATCGTTTACCCTGGGAGTTCTCCATCCTCTCAGCTTATTTAATGCGATGCCTCGTTGTTTCATAATATTCACAGGACTCTTGACACTAGAAAGGCCTTTTAAGTTCCCAGAAATAAGATCTTTACATTCAGCACCATCTCTGCGTGTGTAAGTGGAACATTAATTTTCCTGTGTGTGTGAAGAAGGAAACGTCTTCAGGAAATCTAATGAGCATCCCCTCGGGTGGTCTCTCTGGAGGTGGTCTCCACCCAGCCTCACATCCCTCCTTCAGCAGCTCCATGGTTGCCCCCTACTTTCCTCTTGCTTCCCTTCCCCAGCTCCTTTATCTAAGCTGGTTGCAATACTCAGTTCTCTCCTTACTCCCTCATCATGCCCTGCCCATTCCTGGGGTTTGTCCTCTAATTAGGAAATAAGTCCACTGGAAGTGACAGAATGGGACATTCTGGTGACCCAGAGAGGCTCTGAGAGGGCGGTGTTCTCAAACTTGTTTCACGAGATTCCCATTCTAAGAGCAGGTTCTTAGGGATATGGGTTCTTGGTCTGGGAAGTCTTGCTGTCACCTCACCCTTCTCGCACTGTCATGTAGACGCATGTTCCTGAGAAGTCCTGTAGTCCGGAGGACTGTGGGGGGTCTGTATGACACAGACACTGAGCACCAGCTACAGATTTCAAAGCCTACCTAAAAGATACCAGCTTGGGAGGGGTCCCATCTCTGTGGGTTGCTTCTGTCCATTACTAGAGGCTCTGCTGGCTCCTGGAAGGTGACCGTGGTCATCTATTGGTTCCACTCAGAAGAAAAGCCAAATTAGATTGTTATCTGGGGACCTTCACAAAGGTTTATTTCCATATACACCCAAGCAGTTTCAGCTACTTGTGCTTTCTTTGGAAGCAAATAGAAATGAATCAAAAGGGGGACCCATAAATTCAGACCCACTTATGGTCTGAATCTTGCGCTCTTGGGGTCTGGTCAAAGGCAGACATCAGGCCAAGCCAAGCGATTCTTAGAGTAGAGGATGGCACAGGGGGTTCTGTACTTGGCAAGGAAGTCCTTCCGCTTGGAGTTGGCCGTCATGTCCTGGATTCCTCCTCCCAGGTGTCCCCACATTTGTACCAATAATGCATTCTCTGAAAGGGAGGTATATTCCCTTAGCTTAGTGAACTTGGGGTTTAGTTTAGTCTTACTTATTTTGGTTTTCACTCACAATTCCAGCTCTTGAACTGATTATACTTGGCTGTCTTTTCCTAGTTCTCCCATAGGTCTACTCTGGAAAATTCCCATTAGTTGCTTCACAAATGAACCATGGGCTTTGTTTGTTCATGTGGGGCAGGGAATCTGAAAAAGATGCAGTGCAGGGGAAAAGGTGATCTGGACTAGGCTTGTTTTCTAGTGCCACCCTAACCCCATACACAACTTCACTAATTCTTGAGGGCTTGGAGGTTCAAAGTCCAAGATGGGGTGTGAGCAGATTCGTTTCCTTGGGGATCAGCGGGGGAGGGTCAGGCCCTGTGCCTAGAACCTGGTGGTTTTCTGGCAATCATTGATATCAAAGATATATTACCCCAACCTCTGCCTTTATCTTCACACTGTCTGTTCTTTGGATGTGCCTGTCCAAATCTCCCTGTTTTGTAAGGACCCCAGTTACGTTGAATTAAGGGCCTGCTCTACTGCCTTCATTCTTTCATTTTTTCTTTTTGGGCCATAACTGGCAATGCTTAGGGGTTACTCTTTTTTTTTTTTTTTTTTTTTTGTTTTTGGGACACACCCGGCAATGCTCAGGGGTTTCTCCTGGCTCTGCACTCAGGAATTACTCCTGGCGGTGCTCGGGGACCATATGGGATGCCGGGATCGAACCCGGGCCGGCATGGGCTGGCCGTGTGCAAGGCAAATGCCCTACCCGCTGGGCTATCGCCCCGCCCTTAGGGGTTACTCCTGACTCTGCACTCAGGACTTACTCCTGGTAGTGCTCAGAGGACCATATGGGAAGCTGAGGATCGAACTCTGGCCTGACACATGCAAGGCAAATGCCCTACCTGTTGTACTATCAAACCCCTGACCTCATTATTCTGTCCTGACTGCTTATCTTAGTCCTGTCACACTGTCCCTTAGTGATGCTTGGTGTCTAAAGGCCTGGGGTTAGAACATCGACATAGGATTTTGGAGGTAGACATAGTCTAGCTCCTAACAGTATACTGAGCTACATGCCAGGCCACAGCATTGAGGGAAGCTCCCAGACTGCTGCCTTCCTTCTGGAAGTGGCTGGGTGGAAGCAGGTTGAAGGACAGGTGGATACACAAGCAAGATCTTTCAAGCGGTCTCCGCAGCAGTCTAGCACATTCTGGGAGGAGAAGAGCCCAGGATTTCCTCACGCCCATCTGGATGGACTGGCAAAGGCACGTAGAGATCTGGAACCTTCAAAGGAAGGAAGGAAGGAAGGAAAGAGAGACAGAGACCGAGAGACAGAGATATATACATATATACACAGAGAGAGAGAGAGAGGCAGACAGACAGACAAACATATACACATACACACACACACACAGAAAAACTATCCTGCAGGATGTGGTTTTGCAGGATCCACTGGGGACTTGGGGGATTATAAAGTAAACCCAGACCCTGCCCATGGGACACTGCAGGAGGCAGGCACCCCTTGGGGAGGTGTGGCACCAGCACATGGCCAAGACAGCTCTCCTTGACTACAGGACATAAGGCCTCACAAGAGAGAGAGTGACATGCTTGCTGGGTGTGTTAAGGTCTCAGAGAATTTCAGGCAGACTGGGGGCAATTGGCTTAATGGAGACCCTAGTTCCAACAGGAATCTTGCAGGAGTCATGAGACCAGGGTGGGATCACTCCCAAGGGCCAGAATCACTCCCCAACTCCAGGTTCAACGTCCTGATCTGTAAAACAAGGCTAGTGGCACAACTAACCTCAGAGGTGACGCCCCATCACTCATGTGCAGGCTTGACCTGTGCTAATACAAGTTATTCAGTACTGGGGCTCAGCAGTGGTGCAGAACAGATGTGAGCTCCACCCCCCAAAAACCAAACAAAAATGACTTGGAGGATGGGTGCTGGAATACTGTATCACAAACCAAATGAACACCTTTTAAATGTCACGGGGTATAATAAAAATTTTAAAAAAAAAATATATATATATAGTAACTCCAGCCGACTGCTTTTAGGGAGGGTGAACTGAGATGCTGTGGGTGCTGTGCCTGCAAGCAGCAGGTGCAGCCGAAAGCCACACCCCACACACACACATACACACATGCCAAGATCAGCATTGGCAGAGTTTCCGGAACTCAGGTGCTTGTGCAGACTGTGTGGTGAAGGGGGAGGGTTGTACAGAAAAGCATTTCAATGACTTGAAGAATGACATTTTTTCAGATACTCTTTAACCCTGTCTAATGACCTATTTACTCGTAATTGAGGGACATGCCAGTCACTCCCATTTGCAGTTATTACACCACATGCCCCTCGGGACTTTTACCTGGCACAGTTTTATTACAGAATCCATCCAACTTTGTGTGATAATCCTCTCAGTGGCTATTCTCCTGATGGTTCATAAAACTAGCCCAGACTGCTGCCAGGTGAATGGCAGGCATCTGTTTGCTTCAAGAAAGGCATGTCTAAGAGTTTTCTCTTTCTAGTAGGTCATAAACCAGCCCGAAACTTGCAAGTCAAAGACAGGCACTTCTGCAATGTCGTACAGACGAGAACTAGAGAAATACCGAGACCTGGATGAAGATGAGATCCTTGGAGCCCTGACAGAGGAAGAGCTCAGGACCCTGGAAAATGAGCTTGATGAGCTGGACCCGGACGTGAGTAGGCTCTAGAGGGAGTATATTGTCCCAGGACTAGGAAGAGCATCCTTCCCACTGGGAGGAGAACACGTGCTGATCTCCTGTAATGCTCCCTGTTCCCAGTAGCCTTTACAGGTGTGTGTGTGTGTGTGTGTGTGTTGAGGGAGGGACATTAATTATGCTTCTCTAAAACAACAGGTGTCATGGGGTGTATTGACATATAAAAAAGGAAACATATCACATATGTCAGGGACTGAGGATTGTTCAAGAGATGGGCCAGGAGCACTGATAACACAATTCCAGCCTGAGTCTAAAGCCCGAAAACCAACAGAACCATTGGATGTAGCTGCATTCCAGGGCTGGAAGTCTCAAGATCCAGGAATTGTCAGTATTATAGCTGAAGTCCAAAGGCAGGAAAGAAAAAAAATCATTCATCAGCTCGAGGCCGGGGGCAGTTCCCTCCTGCCGAGTGGCAGCGAGACTTCACGTTGTCCACTGATTGCCACACGAGACAGGGCAATCTGCTTTCCCCCAGCTACTGAATGGAAATGCTCGTGTCGGCCACAAACACTCTGACAGACATTCCCAGGATCATGTTTAAACAGATGTCTGGGCACCCCATAAAATTGACACATAAAGCTAACCATCCATCACAACCCCTGGTCAACTTGGCACTGGCACACATCTCTTTAAGCCACACTGTCTCCATATAAAGACAAGAACAAGTTCAGAATTCTGCCTAACTCGATGCAACTTTCCTGTATACAACCTCCTAGAAAGGAAGCTTGAGTCATGTTTATATTTCTCTTAGTTATCCCACCACTTAAGTGTTATAATGTAAAATTAACAATACTTAAGCGCCTTGACTGAAAAAAAATCAATATGTCATGCAAAGAGGTAAAAGGAGAGAGAAGACGACAAAGGTAATTGCTTAATGTGGCCATACCTAAACATATGCTTAAGAAAATAAGGAGGAAATACTCATATGACAATTAGTCGGTTTCTCTGACGCATCACACAGTTATAACAACCTTTTTACATCTGTGTTCCCTTTGCCTTTAGCAAGTACCTGACTGTGGCTCTTTTGCCTTGTGGATGACTCTGTTGTTTTCTGAGGGCCTGAGCCATTGGTGGCCCTGTATGGAATAGTTGGTTTTCCATTGACTTTTCTCTCAGGAATTATAAATGCTAAGGAAGACCTAAGGCCTTATTCTTCCTTACTTCCACTACCGAGGAGCATCCCCACTCCCATTAGTAACTAGATCACTCCCACCATTACAAAACTCCTGCTGTGTCTGTCAGTGAAAGCCATGGGGAACCATAGGGGTCATTGGTGACTTAAGTTTTTGTCCAATAGACAAAAACTTAAAAACTTAAGTCATGGCTGTATCTCCTAGTGAGAGGAGAACACTCATGACCACTAGACCAACAGATATTAGTGTTTCTGCTCCTGTATAGGGCAGACAGACAGACAGACACACACACACACACATACAGAAAATCTATCCTGCAGGGTGTGGTTCTACAGGATCCACTGGGGATCTGGGGGATTATAAAGTAAACCCAGAGCCTGCCCATGGGACACTGCAGGAGTCAGGCACCCCTTGGGGGAGGTGTGGCACCAGCACATGGCCAAGACAGCTCTCCTTGACTACAGGACATAAGGCCTCACAGAGAGAGAGAGTGACCGAGCATGACCTGCCAGCGGGTCACTGGGGACAATGGTGAGTGGTATCCCTCCCATGCCTACCCTTGATTCCAGGACATTCTGTCTAGATTTCAGACCCTGATTCCGTGCATTTATATTATATCCTTCTCATGGGTTATGCCAGTCCTGCAGTGTGTTGCCACCTAGCTGAAGTCGTAGCTGAGTATACAGAACCCCGTTCCATCATTCTCTTGAGCTGCTGCAGGATGGTAAAGAACATAGGTCATGGACCATGAGGTCCCTAAGTTGTGCTGCCGCTTGTGGCCATGCGGTCCATCAAACTAGTGGAACCAGTTATGTACTGCATTCTATGATGTACTTTTTTGTACTGCATTCTATGATGTGTAGGAAAGGTAGGCAGGAGGGAGAGATAGAGAGGAGAGAAAATATATACAGAACCTGCCAAGTAGTTGGGGCGTGGGAGATGGGTTTGGGTGAGGGATGGGTGTTAGAACACTCTGGAACCAAAACTCGAGCATGAGCATATTGCAATTGTATGTCTAAAAGTGGTGTAATAAAATTAAAAAAAAAGAAATAGGTCATGCGTTTAGTGACCAAGAAAAGAGACTGGAAGAATCTTACACATATTTGAATATGTTATCGTTGCTTTCATAGTTAATGCATTTAAGGAGTATGTTCAATGACCAGAAGTTGCCTCTGCACTTAGGCTCACAAAAGGCAGAGGCGGTCCCAAAAAATAAATAAATAAAAAATAAAATAAAAGGCAGGAGGTCCCGTGTCATTTCTGTGGTTTGGCCACTGTGCTACCATGAGCAGGGATTGCTTCAAGCTCTACTAGACAGAACCCTTTATCCTATTTCCCCATTTAGGCACCTAGGTCAGTGCCTGTAGAGGGAAGATGAGTGACAAATGTTATTGAATTAAGTGCTTTTACATTTGATAGATGTTGTCATTGCACGGTTCATCAATAAATGCTGGATTTAGAGGTGACTACAAGAGTATGCTACCCGCACGGCAGAGCCTGGCAAGCTACCTGTGTCGTATTTGATATGCCAAATACCAGTAACAATTTTATAGCTCATTCCCATGACCTGATGGAATGGTTTGAGGCTCTTTATGTTCCTGGAGCAAGCAGGTGCTACTAGCATGAGACAAGTCATATGGAGATGTTACTGGTGCCCGCCGAGCCAACGGATGAACTGAAAGACAGTGACAGTCATTATAAATGGAATGTTTCATGCCCTTTTTAAAAATTTTTTGGAAGGGTCACACCAGGAAATGCTCAGGGATTACTCCTAGGTCTACACTCAGGAATGACTCCTGATGGTACTCAGGAGACCATATGGGATGCTGGGGAGTGAACCTGGGTCGGCCGCATGCAAACGCCCTACCCGCTGGGCTATCGCTCCAGCCCCTCATACCCTTTTTTATATGGTATTGCTCAACTCTAGTGCAATGGTAACCCATGAAGAAAGCATGTCTATGCCATTT
This sequence comes from Cryptotis parvus, assembly GCA_021461705.1. Lineage (NCBI taxonomy): Eukaryota > Metazoa > Chordata > Mammalia > Eulipotyphla > Soricidae > Cryptotis > Cryptotis parvus. Next base: position 72,298 of record JAJIBD010003539.1, read on the forward strand.
ACTGAGCCTCGAGTAATTATAGCTGCTGTAGAGAGCCTAGAAGGAAATGTGTAGGACTGGGAGGCACATGTTCCACTTCTGATCTGGTCCCGTCTTTTATACTCCTTGGCCAATTTTGTCCTCAACACCCCCAGCCATGAAATAATGGAGTTGTTTGGACCCTTTCAAGGACACACTTTCATAGTCTCAACTCGACCTGTTTACAGAGTTGAGGAAATGACTTCTTTCTAGTTATCCTGGGCCTCACAGATTGAGAAGTCCCTCCAACCGAATCTCCTCATCTTATTCCCTCTATTCCCTATTTCTCCCATGAGGATTCTGGCCACTCACACGGATTAGAGATGGAGCGGGGGTGGGGAGCATTTCAGGGAATGTGCTGGGTTCTGGCTCTCCCCTGCTTCCCTGCTTACCATTTGCCTGGGTTTCAGTAATAAGTGACAGTGGCAAGATGTAATTAAGCTTCTGGCTTTTTAGCTATCAAGTATATTGTTCTATCCGAGATAATCAGCACATAGAATTATAAGGGCTAATACAGTTTTTAAAAGGGAAGATTGTAAAGGGTTTGGCCACTTGTAGTCACTTCTAGTTAACTCAGTTACCCACCAGGTGCCAACACAGCGTTGGCCTCCAGCAGAGGGCCCTGGTGGGGATTCTGTCCTTCCAGTGCTTTGTCTGGGAGCAGGCATAAAATACTGGGTCTTAAACAGGAGCAGACAGGGAGCTCAGAGAGGGGATTAATTCTTCCTGCTGGGAGGCTCCACAGAGCAGGGAATATTGGAACTGGGCCCTGAATTTTTCTAAGTCATGAATAAAAACAAAGAATTCTCTAAGCCAAGTGCAGGCCACAAGCAGTGTCTCTCATGCAGAAAATAATAAGGGTTGGGGAACCTCAGCGTGGTTTTGGTGAAGGTTTGGTGAGTCTGAAGTAGGGTTTGGGCTAGATCATGAGAAGTGTGGGAAGGGTCTGGGGAAGGAATTTGCACACCCAGCCAAAGAACGTAGCATTTTCTCTATCAGCTCGAGCAACTTATTGGGGCTACAGGTTTCAAGCGCTGACCCTCAGGACAAATGAAGTGAAAGTAGTGCCAGGGGTGGGTGAGGGTGGGGAGAGATTACGGGGCAGCCCCAGCCTCCTGTCCAGTTGGTGGCTAGAGAGTTCTTTTACAGTTTTCTGAAGATAAATAAGCAGCCCCATTATCTTCACAAGACTTCTGCCATATTTCAAGATCTTCACTCTTCTCAGGGAAGGGAAGAGCAGATTCCTGGGGTCCCCACACATTCATACACACTCGGACGCACATTTACGTACATTCACACACATTCATGCTCACACAAACACACTCATTCACATTCACACACATTTACATTTACACACATTCATGCTCACATGACCATGCACTCATACATACACAGTCACACACACTCGTGCATAATCTCATACATTTACACAGTCACACACACAGTCATACACTCATACACACTCACACAAATGCAGGTCTTGCTGCCTTTGGCCTGCTGACCTATTGGGGTTGCCCTGAGCTGCCGGATGCGGATGGGTTTAGATCAGGCTGTGGCTGAAAACTGAGCCAGTGATGACTTGGGTCAGAGCCAAGAGTCCAGTGTGGGAGTGGAGAGGGGCAGATGGCAGAGCTGGAGCCCAGCTGGGAGAGCTGCTTCATCTCCAAACTGGCCCAGAGCTCCTTGAAGCCCCCTCCAGCATCAGGTATCAGCCCCAACAGCAGCTTCCCAGGACCACTGCACCTTCACTCGGCTGCCCCGAACCCAGGCCTTCTCCCAGGACTTGTCTGTACCGGCGGATGCAGAGCCTCGGGCAGAGAGCTGAGTAGCTTCTCACGGGACTCTGGGTAGCTTCTCACCTCTGGGACTAGGTGTCGCGACTCCGATTTCACTCAGGTTCCAAGTGCTTTCAAGGAAGGTGAATGTGTCTTTGGATATGGGGATAGGGCTGAGCAACCCGAAACCTGTGATTTTCATGCCACTGTGCTTTCAAAATAGACGTTTTCAAAGACGCCTTTCAGCCCAAGGAAAACCAAAGAGAAATCAGAGACCAGAGTGATAAGGGAGGCCCTGAATCTTTGTCTCACTCGCACAAAGGGCCCCTTCACAGAGAGATCTCTGTTACCTGATTTGCAAGTCAGTGTGAGTTTGGAAGCGGTCTGGTGAGCCGCCCTTCTTTCTGAGGGCACAAATATTTCAGCTTGAGTTTCACCCGCCTTTGGCCCCTGCTCTGAAATCACAGTGCCAGGAGAGGCCAAAGGTAGGTAGACCTCCGGCGCCAAGAGATGCCCAGAGGCCAGCAGGCATCCAGCCCCCAACTTACAGAGCTGGCGCTGAGCCCAGAGAAGACCATGCAGTGGCCCCTGCATCCAGCCAGAATGAGTACAGAACCCACACCCCTGGTCCTCTCTGCTCTTCTCTCCCTTCCTGCCCCTCTCAGGTTCTGTAGAATGGGTGGGAGGCGCTTTCTGCTGCACAGCCTTTGAGATTCCAGTCACTGGGCCCATACCATCAGCCTCTGAGATGGACCCTGCAGTTACCCCCGTTTGAAAAAGGAGAAAGCTGAGAGGTGAAGTCACATGTCCACAGCACCCCAACTAGGCAGTGGCTGAGCTCTGACATAGTTCTAAGAGTTGCCCCCTTGACTCCCCCTCTAGAAGCTGGCTGGTAGCGTTTGGGCAAGCCGTGGGCTCGCAGCTGGGGTAGGTGCTCTGTGCTGGTTCTTCCTCTTCGCTTCTTAAAAATGTGCTTGGGCCAGAGCGATAGTCCAGCGGGTAGGGCGTTTGCCTTGCACGGCCGACCGGGTTCGATCCCGGCATCCCATATGGTCCCCTAGCACCGCCAGGAGTAATTCCTGAGCAAAGAGCCAGGAAGTAACCCCTGAGCATTGCCGGGTGTGAGCCAAAAGAAAAAAAATGTGCTCATGTGCACATTCACATTTACACACACTCACACTCACACACTAACACACATTCACACATACACTCACACATTCACACACACACGCGTGCATATTCTCACACACATCTATGTGGGAAGGGCTGCAGAGGTCTGCCTCTGGAACTGTTTCCCTCCCTGCTAGTATATGCTGGGGCGCACTCTCACTCCTCTCTAGCTTGTCCACTGCGATTTGTTTTGAGGATTTGTTCTTGGGCCATACCAGGTTACTTGTTCCTCGGGGTACTTACTCCTGATTCTGTACTCAGCGATCACTCCTGACAGGGATCAGGGGATCCTCTGGGGTGCCAGGGCTTGAACCCAGGAGTTCTGTATCCAAGGCAAGTGCCCTATCCACTGTACACCTGTTCATCCACTTCACCTCCACCCCTTAACACACACACACACACACACACACACACACACACACACACACACACATAGTGGTTTGGCACATTTTTTCAGGTTTTTTATTTTTGCTTTTGTTTTCCGGGCCACACCCGATGCTCTGCACTCAAGAATCACTCCTGGCGGTGCTCAGGGGACCGTGGGATGCTGGGGATTGAACCCAGGTCAGCTGTGTGCTAGGCCCTCCCTGCTGTACTGTCGCTCCAGCCCCCTGAGTGGTTTCCAGCGATGCAGTTGTTCTCCCAGCATCATGTGCCAGAGTTGGAAGGCCTCACTGTTGGCAGCAAAGGATTATAAACGGTTTTCTTTTTCTTTCAAAGAGAAAAAGGGAAAAAATGCCCCTGAAACTTTCTGTCTCAGTCCCTGCCTGGAAAAACTCGAGCTTATCATGAGATGGTTGTACTCGGACTCCCGCGGGAGAGGAATGCTCCCGGGCTAAAAGTATCCACTGTTGACTGATGCCCCAAGAGGGTCTGCCCTTTCTTGTCTCTCCGGAGTTAAGTGGCGCTGCTCTGAAGCAGAGCCAGCTCCCCAGTCCAGATTGCTTTGTGCCAGGTCGTAGGGGTGGTGGGCAGCCCACAGAGAGAGAGACTGGGAATAGGCAACCTGGGACTTGTACGGGAAACCCTGGGCAGGTTTGTTTGTTTGAGGACCACAACGGGGTCACTCCTGCCTCTGTACTCAGGGATCACTCCTGGTGGAGCTCGGGAAACTGGGGGGAGGGGTTCTGGGATTGAACCCAGGTTATCTTCATATAAGGCAAGTGCTCTACTGTCTCTCCAGCCCATGGGTGAGTTCTCATAGGATTGGACATGCAAGGCCTGGGATGGATCAGCCCCTTTGCTGAAATGAAAGGATGGGTTGTTGGTCCCATTTGAAACATGTGGAAAATGAGGCTTAGAGAAATAAAATAACCTGACTGGATGTAACCCAGATGAAACTGGAATTCCAGTCCTGACCACCCTAGGCTGTCGGTCACTGGGCTAGCATGTAAGAAGCTATTAACCAGTGGTTTTCCTAGTGCAATTTCCATTGAAGTTCCATGACTATGTTCTTAGTAAATATGGAAATAAGGAAAGGAGGGAGGGATGAAGGAATGTGCCATTCCATAGAATCAAATTCTAAATAATTTGGGGAAAAGAATATTTGTGTTTTGAGCCACACCCAGCTGTGCTCAGGGCTCATGCCTGGTGGTGCTTGGGGCCCATGGAGGTGCTGGGGATCAAACTGAGACCAGCCACATCAAGGCAAATGCTTTACCCTCTGGACCATCTATCCAGCCACCAAAAGAAGAACATTTTTAAAATATGTCTCGATAAAGGGATCAAACTATTTGCAGGAGGAAGATGGTAAAAGTCATTTCAGCCTCATAGAGAAATGGGATCCTAAGCCTCAATTTTGAAGTCTCTCACTGGGAAGCTGTGAATACTCTAACCACAAAAATGGTGACGATGATGATGATGATGACAATGACCATAATAACAGAAGTGGCGGCCATAATAATAGTGACAATCGTGACTCTTCTCTGCTGAGGTCTTCTGACCAGCCAGGCACTGTGCTGGGACATCAGCTCATTAAATCTCTATGAGGGTCCTTTTGATAACACATCTCAGCATTCAGGTTAGGGTTAATACTCATAAGCCACTTTTTCCCCTTTATCGGGATTTGAGCCCAGGGCCTCACAATGTACTCTACCACTGAGCCCCCGCCCCAGCCCAGGGTTGATATCCGCACAGATTAGGAATGACGCCTAGTGTTGCACAGCCAATGAACCTGTAGATTAGATGCAGGCCGACCGACCTCTCCTAGCCCACAGGCTCCCAGAGCTGTGAAAACAGGAGCCAAAAATGCATGAAAGAAAGGAAGGAGGGATAAAAATCCTAGAACTTTGGGCTGGCCAGTTCTAGATGGCCCAAAGGAGTGCAGGTTTCACATGTGTGGGTCCTGAGTTCCATCCCCAGCACTCAGTGGGCTGCCAGGGACTGCGGGGAGTGACCCCTGAGCACTAAGCTGAGAGTAGCTCCTGAACACCACTGCGTGTGACCAAAAACAAAAGGAAGAGAGAAGAGGCAGCCAAACTTGGTTCCCAGGGCTGTGGCTCTCCCCCATAACGCAAACCGGCAGAATCACAAGCCTGGGACAGAAGTAAACAGTTGGAATGGAAAGAAATAAATCTCTGCTCTAAAAATAGGCCAGATCCTTAGAAACACTGCAGCCCACAAGGAGCCGAGGAAGGCCTGGGGGGTGAGGGTGAGGGAGGTCCAGTGGCCCGAGCCCCTTGTCATTGACCCCAGGACCCTCTCCCCCAGCCCTCTCTGTCCCCCATTCACCCAAGATACTATCCTTCTCTGCCGGTTGGAGGTGCTTCTGGAACCTGGAGTCCTTCATCCCGTGATTAGGATCCTCCCGTTTTCTCAGACTCACCCTCTTGCCCCTCCCTTCCTGACTCTCCCTTGACTGAAGACACTCAGCACTTTCCTTTTTGATTTTGACCTTTGTAACAGGAGATGTGTTAAACATATAAAAAGTCCAGATTATTCTTATATCCCCATCGTCCAAATTTAACAAACATCAAAGATTTGGCTCACTGGGCCCAGCTCACCACCGCCCTCCCACCCCACCTCCCGGACCCCTCTGGCCCATTCTGCCGAACCCTTTCTACGGGGAGAGGCTGCAGGCACCCCGCCACAGAGGTCTCACAGATGAAGGAAGGAAGATGGGGCACTTGGCCATCTTGTTTCATCTTTCACATTGCCACTTGTGAAAGGGATATGGCTGTAAGTTTTCAGAGACAGCTTTGGGTCTTTAACTCTAAGAATAAGGGAAACAAACTTCATCACTTGATGACTTGACTTCCCATAGATCATCGATTACTCGGCGGGCACCAGTAACACCTCCATATGCCCTGGCACATGTGAGATAGCTCAAGGGCATCTGCCCGCTCCAGGAACATAAAGAGTCTCAAAGCAAAAACAAATGGGAGTATCGTGCAATAGCTTCTGCACAGGAAGAGAAATGATCATCACAAGGACAGGTCTGGAGAGAGCACAGCGGGTGACTCACTTGCCTTACACGTAGCCCGTTCCTGGTTCCATCCCCAGCACCACATACGGTCCTCCCGGGTCCCGCCAGGAATGATCCCAGAGCACAGAGCCAGCAGTAAACCCTGAACACCACCGGGTGTGCCCCCAAAAAAAAGAGAAAAAACAAAAACAAAAAACAAAACAAAAAGGATATTTTCTGGATGGGATGACAGTTGCAAATTATACTCTGACAAAGAGTGAATATTCGAAACATGTAAAGAACTACAACTTAGCCATGGAAAAATAACCCAATTTTTTTAAAATGAGCAGAGGATGCTCATAGGTAATTTCCCAGAAAAAATCATCCAAGTGGCTAACAGGCTCAGGAAAAGATGCTTAGCAGCTCTTGTTATGAGGAAAACGCAGAGAGGAACAACAGTGGAATATCACTTGCCCCCTCTGAGAATGGCTGTTAAAAAGAGCGAAAGAAGTCAGAGGAGATGTGAGGAACCTGCTCTATGGGGTGAAGCTGTTGGCGGAGCTGCAGGTGGGGGGCCAGCACGGGAAAACCCAGCGAAGAGCCTCTGACCATCAGAGGCAATAGTCACTGTGCTGTAGGTAGAGCGCTTCAGAGGGCACCCCGCAGGATCTGAAAGCACCGATATGAAGAGAGAGCTGTGTCCTGCACTCATCACCGTTACAGCCCGGAAAAGTTCAGTGCCCACTGACAGAAGCTGTGTCTGTCTTCACAGCAGACTACTGAACTGTGAGCAACACAGCGAGCTCAGGGGTCCCTGATTAGTGAAATACGTCAGAGAAGGACAAAGTTCACACCCTTCCCTCCTCACCTTCACTTCTGTCTCTTCTCGCTTCCACTCCCCTTTCCTTCCTGCCATCTCTCTTCGCCCCTTCCTTCACCTCCTCTCCTCCCTGCTCATTCCCTCCCCTCCACCTTTCCCCCTCTTCAACAGAAGAAAAGAAAATCACACTTTTACTCATATGTGGAAGATTAAAAGGAAGAAGAATGAGCAAACAAAGGGCAAACTATTCAACTCTTTTTCCCGGAGGGAAGGGCACACTCAGCAGTGCTCAGGGCTTAGTTCTGGCTCTGTGCTCATCAGGGATCACTCCTGACTTACTTGCGGGAAGTGGCGTATGTGATGACAGTAACCAAACCCAGGTTGGCCGCATATGGGGCCAGGGGCCTTGCCCACTACATTGTTACTCAAACCCCGCAAACTATTCAATGCTAAGAACAAAATTATGGCTACCAGAAGGGAAGAAAATGAGGGGTGGGCCATTTGGGGAAATTGACTGAGGGTAGGGGGGAAGGCTGGAACAAGACTTTCGCAGGGGGGACCTAATGGAACCAGTATGTGTTTCTAATGCCACCCACCTCAGACCTATGAACTGCTCTGGATTTGTCTCACGTCATTGATCAGAACTTAATGACATGATTCCATTTAACTGTAAGGGAAAGGGAGTGTGAAGATGCAGCCATGAATATTTGTGGTCATTCTCAGCTCAAAGCTGCTTTGGTTAGTGACGTTGTGGAGAGTTTGGAGACTATCAGTTTGATGGCCTGGAGAGATCCAGGGCGAAAGCAGCTGGCTCAAATTTAATCCAGCCCAGGAGTCTGGAGAACACTCTGCAATGGTTTCATTCTCTGGTTGGGCATGTCCTAAAGTCCCTATCAGTAAACTCCGGTTCCACCCCGCACAGCCCCGCCCTGGTGCCTTTCATAATGTGTTCCCTGCTTTTACGAATCTGCTGGGGCCATGACGGGTGTCCCAAGTCATTAGCCTTTTCCAGGCTGGCACATCCATCTGCCTTGCGTTATTCTGCACTATCCGGAAACACCTTTTCCCAGCTCCCGGGTCTGGCGCTGGGGATTGAGCAAAGTCTAAGAAGCATCCTTGAGACGTGGTGAGATGAGAATCATATATGAGGGCTGGAGGGATAGCACAGAAGGTATAGCACTTGTCTTGCATGTGGCCAATCCACGTTCAATACCCAGCACCCCTGAGGCTCTCTGAGTCCACCTGGAGTGATCCCTGAGCATGGAACTGGGAGTAAACCCTGGGCTTTGCCAAGGATTTATCAACAACAACAACAACAACACAACAACAACAACAACAACAACAAAAGTATATGAGAGCCTGCCAGATCTGGGAAGTTTTGTGGGGAGGAATTGTGGGAACAAGGTGGGGGAAGAAGGAGAAGCAGAACAGGATGCCACAGGCAGGGGTGTGGAAAGAGGCTGCAAGGGGCATAGACTTCCCGCAGAGGGAGCGCCTGGACTCAGGCATGGCAGCAAGCAGCTGGGCACCGCCTGAGGAATGTGGGGCAGCCCCGCGTGTGTTGATCAAGGGATATGGGCTGGTGATGGGCAGGAACAGAGCGCCACAACTCACTATCTGGCAGAGGGAGCAGTGGGGCCTTGGGAGACAGGGTGACTGCACCTCAGGGAGCCTGTCGGGGAGTGGCATGGCCCAGTGATGTTCTTTGGGGTCCGGCCTGCTGGTGGGGGGGAGGGAAGGGAAGGGGGGGAGGAAGAGAGCAGCTAAGAGCCATTCAGATTATCCCAGCAGGCCTGACTTGGACAAATGTGATGCCCAGGGGGCAAAGTATTTCTGAGCCTTTCAGCATCAGGCTCCCACCAGCCCCTTCCCGAAGAAGACATGTCCCCTCATTCCACATTCACACATATCTGCTGTGCTGCTCCTGGCGTGGTGCTCGGGAGTCACTACCAAGAAGCACCAGGGCCCATGTGGTACCGCGGATCTAACTCGGGTGCCCACATGCAAAGCCTGACCTCCAGCCCTTTGGGCCATCTCTTGCTCTGTGCTCTGTTCTGATCCTCCGGGACCACCTGCCCAGCTTACTCTGCTCTCACTGGGCATCTCCCCTCTAGCTGCTGAGTGGGGTCACACATGAATAATCTTGAGCCTATGGAACTGTGGGATGTTTTTATGTATGAGCAGAAATGGAGGATTAAGAGAAAACCAGGCAAGAAGGAGGGCCCCACCAAATACCATGTGTGCCCAGCAGAGAGGGACACAGGGGGCTCCAGAATGAGGGGTGCCACCACAAACAGCAACTGGGCTGGACTCACGGAGCACTTTGGATGACACTGATGCTCTTGACAGTTGTGTGAGGGAAGCGGCCGCTATTGGGCTTCAGGAGTCCTGCAGCTTGGCCAGGGCCAGTGAGCCAAAGGAAAGGGAGAACGAGCCCCCAGAGTGTGTGCTGGGTGGGATCTTTGGAGATAGGGTTTGGGGCTCACTTGTCCCCTCTGCCATGGGGTCATACTGGTAGTCCCCTGTCTCTGCCACACTCAGGGTAGGCCCTGTAGGATAAGAAAGCTCTGTTAAAGCCCCTAGTGGCCTCCCTAGTGCAGAGACAGGTACTCCTTATCTGGGGCCAGCAACTTGAGGGGAAGCCAGAAAACAGAAGTCCACAAAGCTCATTGGAAGGGAGTGAGGAAACCTTCTTTGGGCCTCACCTAGTGATGCTCAGGATTTACTCCTTGCTCTGCTCAAGGGCCACTTCTGGGGGTATTCAGGAGACTACATGGGGTGCCAAGGACTGAACCCTATTGTCCATGTGCAAGGCAAACTCCCTACCCCACTATACTATCACTCTGGTCCTAAAAAGCCATCTTTGGTTCATTATCTTGTCACAGGCAATGACTGCATGACACCGTGATCAGCTGTTTGGCAGCTGTGTTGGGAGGGAGGGCAGGGTGCGGTGAGCATGTCAGGCCTGCTCAGGTCCTAGGGTCCTCTGACACAGGTCAGGGGAAAATTCTGAGGGAATCCTGAGCATCCAAGCCCTGGGGTTTCACCCTTAGCCCCAGGACATACCTCCCTGTTCCCCTGCTGTGAATCGAGACAAGTTTTCAAAGAGGTGAGGTCTGGGCTTCAGACCCTTAGAGCAAAACTGCTTCTTCTGGGACATCTAGCTGCGGCATTTCTTCTCGGAGGAAGGCAGTGAGTGTGGTGGCGGCTTTCCACCGCCTGGAGGGCCCGTTCCTGCACTCTGCACAAGCATCAGCTCGGGCACCGTCCTGGCTGCTTCTGTATCTGGTGAGGAGATTGGCAGTTGGCCTCCTCCGCAGAGTGCTGTGCGGTGCCCTCACAGGCAGGAACCCAGGACTCCTGGCGCCCAAGGGCGCAGTGCACATCGCCTAGTTCTTAGACGTAGCTGTTTACTGAGGAAATGGGATCAAGTTGGTCCCATTGTTTGTTTGGAAGCAGGCTGAGAGATGTTTTTCTGTGTGAGAGCCTGAGCACAGTTCAGATCCCTGAGCCTGTGATTCAGCACTGTATCGGCTCTGTATAACCTCGGGCTTCCTGGCAGTGAGGCTGAGACTCAGAAGCGGAGGGACATTGGGAAGTGACTTCAGTCCTTAAAGCTTCAGTGTCCCCAACTGGAAATGAAAGGATTGACTCAGAGACAGCCCCACCCCATGCCAGGATTCTGCAGCACTCAACTACCAGAAGTCTGTGGCCCTTTGAGTACATTGCAGGTGTGCTCACGTAGCAGACACACACAGCCCGACTGTTTGTGTAATCGGTGTGGGTGCTTGTGTTGTTCTGTGTGTACGTTTGAGCGAGTCCACCGTGGGCCTGGTGGGGATGGATTCCACATAGCTGAGCTATCTATAGTGACAATGGCGGCGTAGATACTTGATCTTCAGCCCAGCTGGCACCAGTCTGCAAGGCATTGGAGCCCCTGACAGCCCGGGTAAGGTGTTGCTAGAGTTTCCATGGGCCTTCGAACAGCTGCACTGCAGAACTGGTGCAGAACTTAAAGGAAGATGTTGTCTTTCAAGGGTCACATCCAAGCTTTCATTTTACTATGTTTAAGAGGAAGTTGCCATTTAACATACCATGAGTGGGGAAATCAGGGGAGAGGTAACAGATTTTATTTCCCCTCTTCTATGATTTTTTGTCCAAGAACCTATTACAATTTTAGTGTACTTTAAATCTTTAATTGCCTCTAAATCTCCCCTCCCCCTCCATCTAGAGTTTAAGGGGCTCATGGCACACGGTCAGTATGTATGTATGGAGTAAATGAAAAGCTTGGTTTTTACTACATCAGGCATGGCATAGTGGCAGTCCAGAGATTAAATGTGGTCTGTAGTCTTGGTGCTTTTTTTTGGGGGGGGGTCACACCCGGTGATGCTCAGGGGTTGTTATTCCTGGCTCTGCACTCAGGAATTACTCCTGGCGGGGTGCTCGGGGACCAAATGGGATGCGAGGATCGAACCCGGGCCGGCACAGGCTGGCGCGTGCAAGGCAAACGCCCTACCCACTGGACTGTCGCTCCGGCCCAGTCTTGTTGCTTTTAATATTGGCCCCAAACATTTAAAAAAATATTTAGAATGTGTCTCAGTATTTGAAAATTAAGAAATTTCTGGGCTGGAGAGATAGTAAAGTGGGTAGGGCACTTTCCTTGCATGTGAGTGATCCCAGTTTGAATCTCTGGCACCATGTATGGTTCACTGAGTACCACCAGGAGTGATGATACCTGAGCATAGGAGTAAGAGGGCTTACTCTGCACTGCCGGCCGTAACTCCGATTTCCTCCCCAAATTAGTTAATTAAAACTATTATTCTCCACACATGCTGTAATTAAGATTTCTGTTGTATTTTTCTCTACTTCCCCCACTTATCTCCCATCTTTTCACTTCCATCAGAGAGTTCTTTGTGGACTCATGGTCCAGCTCTTAGTACACTGCTCATTCTTTGGATGATGGTTGAATGAATAAGAAATAAGGGGCTAAAGGGATAGTATAGTGGGTAAGGCACTTACCTTGACATGGTTGACCTGGGCTCCACCCCTGGCACCACGTATGGTCCCCTGTGTCCTGCCAGAAGTGATCCCTAAGCACAGAACCAGAAGTAAGCCCAGAGCACCGGCAGATGTGGCCCTAAAACAAAGGAATAACATATACATATTCACATAAATGCATTTCATAATATTCCCTGGGTAACAGCATTTCTGAGATATAATTAACTCATAAAAGCCTATTTAAAGCACACAATTTTATATTATTTAGTGAGTTCTTAGTTATGCAACCATCAACACAGTCAATTTAGAACATTTCCAGCATATCAAACAGGAACTTGTACCTGCTCGCTCTTATTCCCCATTGCCCGCCTTCTCATCCTCCCCGAGCCACCCACCCACTCTCTGTTTCTTTTGGAGATGTCTTATGCAAGTGGCATCAGACTCCCTCTAAGGGCTTTCTTTCACGGAGCAGCCAGTCGTCAAGGTTTTAGTTATGTTGTAGCATGTGTCCAGACCTCATATACTTTTATGGCTATATTACACCACATCGTATGGACCCATCTATCCTCTGAGGGGCATTTGTGTCCTTTCCGCTCTTGACTGTTATGAATAAGGCTACAGGAATGTTTCTGCATGTGTTTCACATGGACAGATGCTTTCATTTCTCATAGATACCTCTCTCGATTGGAATCGCTGCACTGGTGATAAGTTTTTCTAGCTCTGGCCTGCCACCCCAGCAGAGCCTCACAACAAGCCATATGACCCCCCCCAACTCCATGGGGGCCGCCACCTTCCACATCCAGACTTCCCTCTCATCACAACTCCACCCAGCAGACCAGACTATCATAGCCTGGATAACCGCTAGCAGCCGTGCGGTTCATCAATAAATGCTTTTATTCAGAGGTGACTACAACAGTATGCCACCTGCACAGCAAGCCTGGCAAGCTGCTCGTGTCGTGTTTGATATGCCAAATACCAGTAACACTTTATATTAGGTCATTCCCATGACCTAATATAATGGTTTGAGGCTCTTTATGTTCCTGGAGCAAGCAGATGCCTTTGGGTTCTACTAGCATGAGACAGGACATATGGAGATATTACTGGTGCCCGCTCTAGCAAATAGATGATGAACGGGAAGATAGTGATAGTGATAAGTTTTTGAGAAACCACCAGACTGTTTTCCAGAAGGCTGTCCCATTTTCTTTCCCACCCGCAGTATGTAAGAATCGCAACTTCTCCAGGTTCTCGTCAACACTTGTTTTTCTCTGTCTTTTTACTGTAGCCATCTGAGAGGGTGAGGATTGGTTAAATTGTGTTTCTGGTGCTCATGAGGGGAAATGTCTTTTCTATATGCTTATCAGTCACTTCTGTATCTTTTTTGTGAGGGATGTATATCAGAACCCTTTGAAGTTAAATTTTAAAACTGGGTCATTATCATATTATTCAGATGTAAGAGACCTTTATGTATTTTGTATACCAGACCCTTATCAGATAAAGGGTTTGCCAGAATTTCTCCCATCTGTGGGTTGTACTTTCATGTTCTTAATTTCTATTTTCTTTTGTTTTTGTTTCATATCAAGGAAACCACCTGCTTGCTCAAGGCCATAGAGATTTATGTCTGTGTTTTCTTCTCAAGGTGTTCTAGTATTAGCTTTAATATATAGTCTTTGACCCACTGGAGTTAATTTTTATATGCCATGTGAGGTCATGTGATATTTTGTAACAAAATTAAAATGATAAATAAAAGTATGTAACTATTTTTGGCTTTAATCAAAAGTCACATGATAATTCACTAAGTGCACAGTTACATGTTAAATGCACAGAGAGAAAATAAATTTTAACTTCTATTATTTGCCTACAATATTTGTTCTAAACATCTGATAAACCAAGAATCATTTTAAAAGATCTTTAACATTTTTTAAAAAACCAAGTACTTTCCATCAAGATTTAAGTAAATAGAACTATATTTCAACATGCCAAGTAAATTTTTTTCAATGTGACTCAGGGTTTGTTTTTTTTTACCATTACAAAGCTGTTCACAATTGAGTTTCAGTCATACAGTGTTCCAACACCCATCCCTCCACCGTGCACATTTCCCAACACCAATGTGCCCCGCTTCCCTCCCACCCACCTCCCACAACCTGCCTCCCAGCAGGCGATTTTCTTCTAGACTCTCACTTTCTCTCTCCTTTTGTGCATTGTATTTTGAAAAATAGGACATTGAAGGGGTAAATAATATTTTTGAGATACGCTAAAAATGGTTTTATTTGGGGGCCGGGAGATGGCTCAAAAGGCTGGAGCACATGCTTGGCATATGGGAGCCCTGGGTGTGATCACTGAACTTCGTATAAACCCCTGAGCAGTGAGCCAGGAGTAGTCTCCAAGAAGCACCACCAGTTATATGGCCCTTGTAAAACCACCACCACAACAAAAATCTTTGTTCTGTAATGATAATGAAGTGAATGTCTAGCATGTTTAGCACTGTGGTACTCAGGGGTGATTTTGCACCCTGCTCTCCATGGGGCATCTGGCAAAGTTTGTTGTGACTGTGTATATTTGCAATGCTGTTGGTCATCTTTGTGGTGCTGCCACCTCACGCTTACCTTCAGAACGTCCCAGGCAGTGTGTGGCAACATCTTGGTTGTCGCAGCTGGCAGGAGTTGCTCTGGTATCCGTTAGAGAGAGGACAGAGATTTCTTAAATGATTGGCAACAAGTAACCATCCCCGACAGGAATTATCCAAGTTTGGTGTGAACTGTGCTAGGTTGGAAGACTCTGAGTCATTGTTTCAGACATCCACGCGCTTGTGGTAGAGGGGCAAGGGCCTTACAAACTCACATCACTTTAAAGAAATCACATAGAGATGGTGTCGCGGGCTGAAACGCAGGCTTTGCATGCAGGAGGCCTAGGTTTGGTCCCTGGCGCTGCACGATTCCCTAAGAACCAGCAGCTTTGGGCCCTATGCAAAATTTCAGAAGTTTTATCATAACTAAACTAGTGGCCTCTTAGCTGTTTGAAACAGCCCTGTGAGTGCATCGTGCCCTTTGTCCCTGAGTTTGTAACCTCAGGGATTTCTGGCCTCATGGTTAAGAGCCTCAATATGCCTGTGCATTTCAGTCGTCCACACCCTTCACAGATCCGCCTCGTCTTTCCTTGTGGGGACCCTGGAAGCCACTTACTCTCTGTGCCAGATCCATTTTATATTGTGTGTTTTCATTTGGTCTCTGTATGGTTTTTGAATTTTGAGAACCATTGGATAACACCTACTCTAGACAGAATACATATTGAAAAATCAGTAACCTGTTTCAGTGGTCAGTTGTTTGGGGGCACCTCCCAAGTGGTGCTCTGGGGGAGCCAGGGGCTACCCTCCATGAATCTCATGAGCGTTCAACTCAAAGACAGGAGGTTGCGATGCTGCTTGGGCCCTGCGGTACCGGAGACCACCTGGGCCACCCCCAATGGTACTTAGGGCCAGGTGGTGCCAGGCATGGAAGTAGAGTTGGGCACATACTTTGCATTTCTCCTTATCCCTGTACAATCTCCTTGGCCCTATTTAAGTGTTCTTGGTCTGCTGACCTGAACAGCTGTGGATTTGTGAGTACTCAGGATTGTGCACTAGCTATTTACAATTCCGAGAGAACAACTCGTCATTCACACTTGAGTGCCATAGAAACTGGGCTACAGAAAGAATAGGTGACTGTCCAAGGTCCATTAGCTGGAGTCCTCTTAACCCCCAAGCCGGGGCTTGAGCCTGATGAGGGCAACTGTGAGGTGCAGGATGTCATGCAGAATTTGGATTATGGGTCATCAGATTGCAGTTGGCCAAGTAGAACAGTCAGGTGACTGTAACCCCAGCCACGGGAGAGAAAGACAGCCACACAGCTGGCCACGGGAACGCCCTTCTCATCTGAGACAGGCCCCTCAGTGCCTGGCTCACCTGTGATCCTTATACGGATGGGACATGGAGTCCAGGCTTTGGGAACATTGTCTGTGGTATTACTCCGCATTCCTCTTCATTTCCTACCTACTGGCCATCTCCATATGGCTCCCAGCGCCCAAGTGTCTCTCGAGACTTCTGATCTAAAACCACTTGCATGTGCAGCAGCCCCACTCGCGACCCCTGTGCCAGCACCCCCAGCAACCTCATCCCTTCAGCCCTTCTGTCCCTCTGGTGGTGCAGCCAGTGCACTGCCCACGGGGTCAGATAGGGTGAAGCCCCTTGTTGGAGAGCCTCTCCTGTGGGGTCAGACAGGGGTGAAGCACCTTGTTGGAGAGCCTCACAGAGTGGTCAGACAGGGGCAAAGCCCCTTGTTGGAGAGCCTCATTGAGGGTCAGACAGGGGAGAAGCCCCTTGTTGGAGAGCCTCACCGAGGGGTCAGACAGGGGTGAAGCCCCTTGTTGGAGAGCCTCATTGAGGGTCAGACAGGGGAGAAGCACCTTGTTGAAGAGCCTCACCGAGGAGTCAGACAGGGGAGAAGCACCTTGTTGGAGAGCCTCACCAAGGGGTCAGACAGGGGTGAAGGACCTTGTTGGAGAGCCTCACCGCGGGGTCAGACAGGGGTGAAGGACCTTGTTGGAGAGCCTCACCGAGGGGTCAGACAGGGGTGAAGCCTCTTGTTGGAGAGCCTCACCAGAGGGTCAGACAGGGGGAAGCCCCTTGTTGGAGAGCCTCCCGGGGGTCGCAGGGAAGCCTCTTGTTGGAGAGCCTCACCGAGGGGTCAGACAGGGGTGAAGCCCCTTGTTGGAGAGCCTCACCGAGGGGTCAGACAAGGGGTGAAGCCCCCTTGTTGGAGAGCCTCACAGTGGGGTCAGACAGGGGTGAAGCCCCCTTGTTAGAGAGCCTCACCACCTGCCTCCGCAGCATTGTCTTCCCTCACTGTGCCAGGAACCTCTTCAGTAACCTGCCGCCGTCATTCCTCTCCCAGAGAGGGTTTTCTGGAAAGGGTCAGGAATGTGCCTGCATGGACTCGAGACAGGCATTTTGAGGGGACCCAACTCCAATGTAGTCAAAGTAGGAATTGTGGCAATAATTAGGTGATGTCTGCCTTCCAGGTAGCCGCCACCTTCTGTCAGAATGGAAGGGAACCAGGAAGAGCGCGCAAGCGCTGGAGCACATGCTTTGCGTGTGGGAGGCCAGTTCAATCCCCAGCACCACCGGCCCCCTGAGTAGCTGCCAGACATGACTCCCAAACTGTGCCAGATGTAGTTTCCAAGCCAAAATAAATACATAAAATCAAGGAGGTGGGCATCAGCAGTGAAGATGGCCTTCCTCCCGGTCTGAGGAGGGATCCTGCTCTGGGTGCTCCCCCTGTCCCTGAAACTCCCTGGGCACATCATTCCTTGTTCTGGGCCTTGGCTACTCCCCGAGGAAAGGCACATCCACCAGATAATCTCGAAGCACCTTGGCAACTCTAAACTGCTCAGGCCCTCTGAGGTTCTGGGGGCTGAGCGAGAGCAGAGCCCTGGTGATCCCAGTCCACCCTAATTAGGAATCTGCCTTCAAAGTAAACCCACACCTAGAAGCCTGCCCATGTTTGACGGGAAAAAAACACGATGATTGGTTGGTGTTATCTTTCTTCAGAGACCCATCTCCAGGGAGACGTTCAAAATATTTAACAGCCCCGCCGTGTGGCCCATGCTCGGGACGTCGCGAGAGCAGAGAGCTGTCGGGCTGCGACCTGAAAGCAGGCCTGACCCACCGCACAGCTCTCCCAGCCCACCTCCCTCTGGGGCCCAGGGTCAGCCTCATTCACCCCCACAGCCCTACCCCGACCTCCTCAGGGCTTCCTCTTTCCCCAGGCACTGTTTGTGCCATGAATGTAAATATGTGCCCAACGTCCTGAGTCATGGCTGCAGATTCCCACGGAGCTGCTTCTCTGTGCCCTCTCACCCCGCGCCTTCCAACTCATCAGAAAATGCTAATTCTGCTCCCGGGTTGTGCCAGGCAAGGGATCAATTCGCGAACTCCCAGGCCCTCGTTGTTCAAAGATGAGTTTCTGGAGAAATGCATGTTGTCTGCAGCTGACCTTCTTCTTTCTCTTTCTTTCTCTCTCTTTCCCTCTTTCTCTTTCTCTCTCTCTCTCTCTCTGTGTCTCTCCTGGCCCCTGCAACCACCACTGTAGAATGCACTGCTGCCTGCAGGCCTGAGGCAGAAGGATCAGACCACCAAGGCGCCCACGGGTCCCTTTAAAAGGGAGGAGCTCTTGGATCACTTGGAAAAGCAAGCAAAGGAGTTTAAGGACCGAGAAGATCTGGTCCCCTACACAGGGAAAAGCGAGGTACTGACCTGTGTTGTGCTTACGGAGATTCACTGCCTGTGCATTGCTGAGTGCCGCCTGTTTACCAGGCCCTGTGTCACTGCCTGTGCCTTGCTGAGTGCCGCCTGTTTACCAGGCGCTGTGTCACAGCCTGGGCATTGCTGAGTGCCACATGTGTATACCAGGCCCTGTGTCACAACCTGTTCATTGCTGAGTGCTGCCTGTTTGCCAGGCTCCTGTGCATTGCTGAGTGCCGCCTGTCTTCCAGGCCCTTTGTCACTGCCTGGGCATTGCTGAGTGCTGCCTGTTTACCAGGCCCTGTGTCATTGCCTGGCCATTGCTGAATGTTGCCTGTCTTCCAGGCCTTGTTTTGGACCAATGTCACTGGGCCTCCCTTGCCCTGGTCTCTCTCTGGCCAAGAAACACCAACCAGAAACATCCATGCTTGACATGGATTGAAAAGTTTAGGGGTTAACCATAGCCACTCAGCCATGCGTGTTTCCCCCCCTACATCTCCCCTTGGCTGAGCGTCCTGATTATCATCTCCACACCCGGCATTCATGAGAGTCAGAGAGAGCTATGAACTGGAACACGGTCGTGGCACCGACAGGCTGCCTGTGCAGATCAGCGCCGAGAGGTGCCTGAGCCCTTAGGGGACACCTGCGTTCCCTGCAGAGCCCCTCTCACTGGAGCTGCAGCATCTCTTCCTCTCCTGTTCCTCCACGTCTCTGCTCCGCCTTGGGCAAACCATCTAGAAGGTTCTGCAGAGCAGATCCCCACCCCTCCCACCCTCCAGGACCTCCTGAGCTCCTGTCCTTTCCGCCATCCTCTCCCGCTGCACTCACCCTGCTGGCTTGCCCCACGTCACCTGTTGGGGGTTTCTCAATGCTCCCCCTCCCCTCCTCCAGCCTTAGGCCCCTAGTCTTGGTCCCTCCAGCAGCTCCAGCCAAGTCTCTGCTGCTTTTGCTCCCCCAGTGTGGCAAAGGCTTGAACCAGCCGGGAGCCTGGGTTTAAGCCTTTAAACTAGGTTTAAGCCGATGTGAAGTGAGCTTGAGCACACTTGAAGACTGTGATACCACTCTGGGCTCTTTTTTTTTCTTTTTTGACTCACACCTGGCGATGCTTAAGGGTTACTCCTGGCTCTTTGCTCAGGAATTACTCCTGGCGGTGCTCGGGGGACCATATGGAATGCCGGGGATCAAACCGGTCGGCCGCGCACAAGGCAAATGCCTTACCCGCTGTGCTATTGCTCTGACCCACCACTCTGGGTTTTTCTGCAGAGTGGGCGGCGGCCATAATGCATGTCTCACGGGGCTGTGATCAGGTCTGGGATAAGGCTAGTCTCATGCGTCTGGTGACGCCATTGCCCTGGGCATCCAGTGGGGCCATCTCTCCTTTTCTGTTTGCTCTGATTAGGATGCAAGGTCCCTTCCATTCTGCTGAGTTATTCGCTGTCTTGGGAGCCTGGGTGTGTCCTTTATATCAACTCACACCATGATTGCCTCTTTGGTCATTAGAGTCTCCCTGCCGGCTCCCTGGGTTGGGGCCTTGGGCAGCTTTTGCTCACCCTGGCCCTGAACACAGGCCCTGACAAACAGTGGGCTAAGGAGACTTGTTGAATGAATGAAGGGGCTAAAATGAAATAAACAGAGCAGATCTCATAGGCGAAGTGTTTAGTGTATGTCACGGAGCACAGGAACCACCCTCCAACATCCTCCTTCTTACATCCTCCTCCAAAAACCCAGCAGGCATTGGTGCTTGTGACCTGGGCCTGCAGCTTGGATCCTACATCCTTGTGGAATGAAGTTTCATTTCAGCTGACTAATTCGGTTGATTTGGTGGCTCGTTTGTCTGGTCTCTGCCTTACTCCCCACTCCCAGGAATGTGAGTGCAATGAACTGGGCCCAGGCGGGTGCTGTTTGTCACCGTGTCCTCAGTGCCTGCAGAACAGCTGCTTGATTAAGGAAGAAATGAAAGAAACCAGGGGCAGGCATGGAGGGATCCCTGCAAACCCCAGGACCCGAGCTCAGGCCAGACCATACTGAGAATGTAGAAGTCCCAGCCAGGAAGTGCACGGGGCATCCGGGTGACAAGCTTTGGAAGGATTGCTGGTATCCTGGAGACCCCAGGGGAGAAAGGGGCTACTTTGTTTTGTTTGGGGACACACCCCCTAGTGTTCAGGGGCTGCTCCTGGTGGTGCTGGGGCACACTGGGGAGCCAGGGATAGAGCCCAGGGCTCTCTGTGCCAAGCGTCACTCTAGCCCTTTGAGCCTCAGGCCTTGGCCATAAGGTCTGGATGTGCCTGGTTAAGTGTCACAGACTTTTTGGGGTCCCAGTACCAGAAATCAAATCCTGGTGCTAGACAGGTGCACTGCCACTGAGCCACCTGCCCAGCAGGGAACCCGAGCCTGGAGGAGGGTCTTTGTGCAGCAGATGGGGGGGGTCTCTGAACTGCCTGGGGCCTATATGACTCCCTTTCTCTCCTCTTCATTCAGTGGCACGCCTGGGTAGGCAGCTGATGAGATGAGTCATGGCTGAGCGTCTACTTCCTCATTCACAGCCTGCCCTGAGAGAGGCTGGGGATGGGGTAGATGTGCAGGGGACCTAGGTGCAACCTTCAATAACAACCAGACTTAGCCAGAAGGGTGACATGGGGTCTGGTGCACCTTCCTTGCCACCTCATGAACGTGTGGTCATGAGTTTCAGTCTCCGGTGTTCCACATGTGCCCAGAGCAATCCCAGCAGCCCTGCGGGCTGTCTGGGGGCCTCAGCAACACCACGACAGCACGACAGACTGACCCCGGAGGGCTGCCAAGATTCATTCTGTTTTCCCACACCTAAGAGGCTCATTTTTGTCATCCCACTGCCGTCCTCCTGCTCAGCCAGCAGCACTGGCAGCGGCGCCACTTCTGATGGTGCCGGAGTCGCGGCAGGTTGAAATTGCAGCAGTCATGGCAGAGACAGTGGGAGGGGAGATTCTTGCCACCCCAACTCTAACAGGCAGCCTGGCTGGGGTGGGCTGGGGTGCAGCCCAGCCCTCACCACTTAACTCAGGCAGAGGGGGCTGGCACTGTCCTTGTAAGCCCCACAAGGGTGTGGAGCTCCAGCTGGTGCAGACTCCAAGGACTCCAGGATAGGAGCAGAGCAGAATATTGTCATTAGGAGGAGACCTGACTGTCTGTGCCTGGGGAGGGGGTGGGAATGGCGGGCGGCAGACAGGGCTGAACGGCGTCTTTTCTGGCTTCCCTTCTCTCCTTCCGCCTTCTCTGCATGTCCTCATCCTCAGAACCCCTAGGCTGAGGCAGCTCCACTCATCACAACCAGTTTCCAGTGGCAAGTTCAGCACAGGCCTCCCAGTTACCCACTGCCCCAGCTGGAGGTGCCCAATTCTGGATATCTTGTGTGTGTGTGTGGGGGGGGTCCCACATCCAGCGATGCTCATGGCTTATTCCTGCCTCTGTGCTCAAAGATCACTTCTGGTGGACTCAAGGAACCATATGAGGTGCTGGGGATCAAACCCAGATTGGATTGTATGAAGGGCAAATGCATACCAGCTGAATTGTTGCTCTGGCCCCTCTTTTGCCTTTTGTCAGGGGAAGGGAACCTTCCAAGGGTGTGTGCAGGCCCAGGGACTGATCAGTGATTTGCAGCCAGCGAAGCTGATGGGTCCATGTGAGAGCCTGAGGAGCCCCTGCTGCCGGGCCCTGCAGTGCTGGGAGTAAGATGCGGGCCCCCCCCTCTGTGCTTGGGGGAAGTACACAGGTCACCCCCTCTGTGCTTGGGGGTAATACACAGGTCACCCCCCTCTGTGCTTGGGGGAATACACAGGTCACCCCCTCTGTGCTTGGGGGAATACACAGGTCACCCCCTCTGTGCTTGGGGGAATACACAGGTCACCCCCCTCTGTGCTGGGGGAATACACAGGTCACCCCCTTCGTGCTTGGGGGGAATACACAGGTCACCCCCTCCGTGCTTGGGGGGAATACACAGGTCACCCCCTCCGTGCTTGGGGGAATACACAGGTCACCCCCTCCGTTTGGGGGTACACAGGTCACCCCTCCGGGGGGAATACACAGGTCACCCCCTCCGTGCTTGGGGGAATACACAGGTCACCCCCTCCGTGCGGGGGAGTACACAGGTCACCCCCTCCGTGCTTGGGGGAATACACAGGTCACCCCCTCTGTGCTTGGGGGGAATACACAGGTCACCCCCTTCATGCTTGGGGGGAATACACAGGTCACCCCCTCCGTGCTTGGGGGAATACACAGGTCACCCCCTCCGTGCTTGGGGAATACACAGGTCACCCCCTCCGTGCTTGGGGAATACACAGGTCACCCCCTCCTGTGCTTGGGGGAATACACAGGTCACCCCCTCCGTGCTTAGGGGAATACACAGGTCACCCCCTCCGTGCTTGGGGGAATACACAGGTCACCCCCTCTGTGCTTGGGGGAATACACAGGTCACCTCCTCCATGCTTGGGGAATACAGGTCACCCCCCGTGGGGGAATACACAGGTCACCCCCTCCATGCTTGGGGGAATACACAGGTCACCCCCTCTGTGCTTGGGGGAATACACAGGTCACCCTCTCCGTGCTTGGGGGAATACACAGGTCACCCCCTCCATGCTTGGGGGAATACACAGGTCACCCCCTCTGTGCTTGGGGAATACACAGGTCACCCCCCTCTGTGCTTAGGGGAATACACAGGTCACCCCCTCCATGCTTTGGGGGAATACACAGGTCACCCCTCTGTGCTTGGGGGAATACACAGGTCACCCCCTCCGTGCTTGGGGGAATACACAGGTCACCCCCTCTGTGCTTGGGGCCTCCAGGACTACACCCTGGGATACTAAAGTACTATGTGGTGCCTCGACTGGATCGGATCAGGCACTTGCCTGATACGTGTCCTAGCCACTACCCTGACTCCTGGCCCTGCTCTCTTCATCTGAATCATTGAGTTAGTCCATTTTGCAGTGAATTTCTTTTGAGGCATTTTTGTTTTCTTTGTATGACTTGCTGTGTCTGGTTAATTTCCCCACAAACCATCAGTGTGTGTTCTGTCTTCATAATTGATTGGAGATGGCTGGAAACAGTCAAAGGATAAAAGGAGGAGACAGAACCATCGATCCAGTTTTAAAGACAATCCTTCTGGGTGTTTCTCTTTGTGCTTCCGTACCTCCCTCCTCCCAGCCATTAAAACCTTGGTTAAGTTGCCGTCCCTGTGGACTGTTGCGGGACACCTGCCTTTCTCCGTTCCCCTCTGTGCCCCCTTCCAGGCTGTTCTCAGTGCCGGCCAAAGTGAGCTGTGGTGACTTTTTCCCCTTTACTAAGTATGGTGAAATTCGTATGACTGGAAGTGAATGCGTCAGTAGCATTTCCATACCCAAATGTTATGGAGACAATGTCTCCATCTAGATCCCTAGATGTTTTCATCCCTCCAAAGTGGAATCTAGCACCTGATAAAGCTTCTCTCCATCACTCCCTGTGTGTATCAGCCTCTGGCAGCCACCACTGTGTGCCTGTGGATTTACCTATTCTGGGTGGCTCCCTATAAATGAAATCACGTGCAGCCCTGTGATCGGCTGCTTTCACCTAACGTTGTCTTTGAAACTTTGTGGTTTCCTTTTATAACTAAATAGTGCCCCAGTTTATCTAGTCATCCACTGATAAGCATTTTGGGGATTTTACCTTTTGATATTGATATTAGTGCTGCTATGAGCACTGCTTCACAAGTATTTGTTTGCACACCTGTTTATAGTTCCTTTGGGTATTTACTTAAGAGTAGAATGGCTGGAGCACAGAGTAACTACATTTAATTTTGCTGAAGAACCGACAGACTGTCGGAGTTGGAGCGATAGTACATCTGGGTAGGGCACTTGCCTTGCACACGGCCCACCCAGGTTCAATCCAGGGCACTCCATATGGTCCCCCTAAGCACTTCCAGGAGTGATTCCTGAGTGCGGAGCCAGGAGTCGGCACTGAGCACTGCCAGGTGCCAACTGACAGACCGAATTCCCTAATAGCTCCACCACTCTGTAGTTCTGCCTGCAACTTGCCAGGGCTTGAATTCTTCTGCCTCTTTTTTTCATCTTTCAAAATTTGAACCCTCCTGATTGATATAAAGTGGCATCTCACTGAGGCTCCGGAGTGCATTTTCCTACTGGTCAGTGATGTTGTACATTTCTTCGTGTGCTCGTTGGCCATTTTGGTGGTGGGAAATATGCACTGGTGAAGAGACGGGTGTTGGGACATCATATGACTGAACCGAATCATGGACAGCTTTGTAACAGTGTAGAAGTGTCTGTTTGAGTCCTCCACCCACTTGAAAATTAGGCTGTTTGTTGTTGAGTTGTAAAACTGTCTGAGTTGTAAAACTGTCTGTTCTACAAAAAAATTTTTTTTAAAAACTGTCTGCTCTGAGTACTATCGGACTTGAGAATATTTGCACCAATTCACTGTGTTGTCTTTTCAGCTTCTTAACATTTTCCCTTTGTGACTTGTGCTTTTGTTGTCAAATCTTAAGAATCCATTGTCCAATCTAAAGCCATGAAAATTTAAGTCATGGTTTCAGCTAAGAGTTTTATCATCTTAGCCTTTATAATTATGTATGCAATCCACTTTAACTCACGTGGAGGGCGTGATGCAAGCAGGAGTCTAACTTTATTCTTAGTATCTGGATTTCCCATGGTCCCAGCATCACTTGCTGAAGAAATGACTCTTAACCACTGAATGAGCTTGGCATCCCTGTCAGAGCTCAGTTTGCCATAAATGTAAGATTTTTTCTGGATTCAAGATTCTGTTCCATAGTTTATCCACCCATCCTATGCCAGAGCCAGATGTTCTTACTTTGTCATAAGAATTGGGATCAGGATGTCATTTCCTTTTTGTGACTGAATAATGCCCCTCTGTTCTTGAGTCCTCCTGCTTTCTTCTTTATCATCTTTGTTTTGACAATTAAAGATCTCATGCAGTTCCATGGGAGTCAAGGATTGGCTTTTCCAATTTTGCCTCAAAAAATTCCTTTGGAATTTTGATAAGGATGGCATTGAGTCTTCAGTTTACCTTGGGAAGTATTGTCATCATAATATTAAGTCTTGAATCCATAAAGATAGAATAATTTATTTAGTCTTCTATTTTCTTTTAGAAATATTATATACTTAAGTACACAAGTCTTTCACCTCCTTGATTAAATTATACTCTTATTTGTGGTGTCACTAAACCCAGTGGTGTTCCTGGCACCATGTGATCCCAAGCATGGAACCCAAGCCTCCCCCCCAGCATGCAATGCACATGCTC
Source organism: Cryptotis parvus (assembly GCA_021461705.1). Lineage (NCBI taxonomy): Eukaryota > Metazoa > Chordata > Mammalia > Eulipotyphla > Soricidae > Cryptotis > Cryptotis parvus. Next base: position 98,034 of record JAJIBD010003539.1, read on the forward strand.
AGCCCTTGAGCTCAGCCCTGATGGGTTGCTCTGTGCAAAGACCTTGGGGCCTCTACATAAAAGTTCATGTCATCTATGAACAGAAATAGTTTTTGCTTTTCACTTCCTTTCCTTTTTTTTAGCTTAAAAATGATCGTGTAGTACATTATTTTGTTTGTTTTGGGCCACGCCCAGCAATGCTCGGGGCTTATTTCTGGCTCTGCATTCAGGAATCATTCCTGGCGCAACTGGAAAGGGTCTAGATGGGATACTGGGCATCAAATCTGGGTTGACTGCATGCAAGGCACGTACCCTACCCACTGTACTATTACTCTGGCCCCCGTCTGTTGATACGTATTATTGACCAGGTTTCTGAGAGCAAGCAGACAACCTTGACTGACTTGAAAAGCTGTCACGCATCACAAGGTGCTTCTCTGAAGACCCTATTAGCGGGGAGGTTTGGGACTCAGTCTCCACATAACCTTGGGTGGGCTCCAAAACTGCCCACTGGGGCTATAGACAGAGGCAGAACCCACAAGGACTGCAGCCCCACTCTGTGTCTTACAGGAAAGGTCTGGGTGCCCAAGCAGAAGCCAATGGACCCCGTGCTGGAGGCGTCAAGCTGGAGCCGGAGCTGGAGGAGGCCTTGGCCAATGCCTCAGATGCAGAACTCTGTGACATTGCAGGTAAGAGGCATTCCAGAAACTTCTGTGCATCCCCCAGAAGGGGTTGCCCTGGCTGCATGACTACCCACTCTCTTCCCTGGCAAGCACTAGAAAAGACCAAAAGTGCTGTCACAGAAATCGATGATCAGAAACCCAAAAATGGTGAGACAGAGATGAGACCCCCAAGTCCATGACACCAGGGAGTTCCCTATTGTTTCCATGAGCCCCAGCCCTTGGGGGTAAGGAGGTGTCCTAGGGAGAAGACCAGTGGGGACCCCTTCCGAGCCATGGCATCCAGTTCTGCCCCTGGGAAGAGAAAGGGACAGACAGAGCAAACATCTCCGGTTTAGAGGTGCACAAAGAGCAGTGGCAGAGTCTCTGGGTTTGGCAGTTTTGCCCAGCTCAGAGAGCTGGACTTGGAGACAAATCCCCAAATCTCATGTGTGTACAATAGTCTCCATCTCCACGTGTACCCCCCCCCATGTGCTTGCCCCAGGCAAACACTCCAAAAAGGTGGGCTGAGATCCAGAGCCCGTGGCTACCCACCCTGGTCTCCTAGAGGCCCTCCTGCCCTGCCCCCCACTGAGGGCTCTAGCAAACCCTTCCCCTACCTCCTGCATACTCTGCTCCCTAACCCAGAAGGACGCCTCATCTTTTTCTCCTGAAGACTTGGTGGCCGCTGTGATGTTCCCTGAGCAGAGTGGGGAGAGAGAGAGTCAGTGAAGGGTCCAGATTTTTGGCTCTAGACATGAAGTGGATGCCGGTGCCATTAGTGACAGTAATGGTGCTGGGGGGACCATAACAGAGCCACAGCCGGGCAGGAGCCTCTCACCCTGCTGGAGACTAAGTCCAGATGCCCCGGTGGGGTTTCCTCTGAGCCCTCAGCCCTGGCCTTCCTTTCTCTCTCCTCTTGCCCTCAGCAGCTTCTCACTGTGTCCCTCTGAGCTTGAGCCTGCATCCTTTTATGTGTCCAAGTGTCCATAGCACGTTATAAGGGCACCAACCCCACCAGCCTCACTGGGGCCTCTTGAAGGCCTTTACTCCAGCGGGGCGGTGTCGGGGATGCCACTGGGGTCCCCAACAGTGCCGGGAAGTGAGTTCCCTTCTACCTCCGAGCTGGCGGGGAATGGATGAAGACTCAGGAATCCGATGCAGTTTTAAAAGGCTTTACTTATCACAGGTTCAGGCATACAAATCAACAAAAGGAAAAACCCTGTGCTTAGGATTCCTGGCTAGAACCCCAGCCACGTATAGGCCAAAATGGCAGCCACCACGGGTTAAGGCCCTGTAAAGAGGAGACAAAGACGAGACTCCCAAGAAGGGTGCGAGCTCACAAAGAGAGAGCCCAAAAGAGAGAGCAAGAGAGGAAGCAGGCTAGTTTTATACCCCTGCAACTCAGACCTCCCTCCCACTATTATGGGAAGCAGGGAGGGTCAAATGCCCTCAGGTAATTTCTCCCAGTACCTCACCTAGGCCCTTTTATATGCTAATGTCTTGAGCCAAGATCTGCCTGGAAAAGCCTTTATAGGGTAGAGAAGGGGGTTTCTGAGATGGCATGTCTCTGTACCAAAGACTAATACTAATGCCAGTTAAATATTTCTCCAAGCCTTCACAAGTCTCGTCTACTTCACGGTAGTTTTGTATTTTAGTTGCCTTTGAGTTATCAGGGGAGCCATGCTTGCTTGGAGGCAAACAGCATTTCTCTCTGGTCTAATTACTTAGGGATCCAACGTGGCCAGGCAAATATGCTGGTAAGATCTAGCTAGTCCCACGATGATTGTGGTAGCATAAGAAAATATCTATACCAGCTAGTACAGAATACATGGTCAGATAAACTGCCACATTTAGACTACCCCCTTATCTACGAAGTGATTTGCAGGAGGCAATCCAGAGCAGATGCAGAGGTTCTTAGAGGAGTCCTGCAATAGGCGGGGCATAGCACAGGAGGCGAGGTGCTTGCCTTGCATGAAGGCATTTCAGCTGACTCTGGTTTGATTTCTGATTCCTCTGATGGTCCTCTTAGCACCTCTAGGGTTCAGTCCCAAACACAGTGCTAGGAATAGCCCCTGAGAACCACAGGGTGTGGCCTCACCCCCACCAAAACTGTTTAAACAAATTAAGTTATACTTTGTAAAGCACTGGGTGGTGTGGGGGTTAGACTTCAATGCATGTTCGTTGAGACACAGACCAGACTGTCATGGGGAACGAGCAGGCGGAGGGGAAACACTGGGTTCTGCTTGGGACCGTTTGGGTTTGGGTTTGAGGGGTCAGTGGGCCGCCAGGTGGGGACAGCTGTACCTGGGAACCCCAAGTTCTGTAGGGACCAAAGCTGGAGTCAGGGATGTGCCTTCAGCAGAGCTTCAAATCCCCAGCCAGTGGCTGTGCTGCAGAGGGCGATGAGCTCCTGGACCAGTGCCCTGGGAACGGTGGAAGCCTCTGGAAGGGGCAGAGTGGACATACGGCAGAGCTGAGGGGGCGGCTCAAAGGGCTGAGCGTTTGCCTGCAGGGGCCGGCATCCTGGGTTGCCTTGCTTAGGCCCGGCATCCTGGCTCCCCACTCCCCAACCGAACTGGTAATAGCCCCCAAGCAATAGCATTAAAACCACATTCTGTTTACCTTAAGAGGCTAGAGGGTAGCTCAGAGAGACAGTTCAGACTTTGTGTGTGTGAAGCTCTGAGTTCGATACCCAGCATTGCAGATAAATAAATTAAAAAATGGGGCATTGGGGGCCTGGTGATTCCTGTCAAGATGGCAGACCCTAGTTCATGGTAGGGGTCAGGCCCCCTAATAGGTGAGACCAGAGGCCAAGCGTGATCCAATTCAGGGGACCCAGGCAGCAGCGGTCAAAGTGGGTTGGAGGAAACCCTACTTCCATGGAATTTGTTGCCTACAGGGCACCCGCTTCGGGCCCGCTCACAGCACCCTGGCCAGTTACGAGCCGTGTGGCGCTCTGCAGGGGCAAGCAGGTGACCAGAGAGTGTGTGTGGGTGAGCATGAGGGAAGAAGGAGGAGCCCAGCGCTGGCTGCAGGGGGAGGCCAGACGCTGAGCTGGACTCCTCTGAGAGTGCCCGATCAGAGGCCGTGAGGTGCCTTGCAGGAGGCGGACAGCGGCTTCCCCAAGCCAGTGGCTGCACCACCCGCCTGTGTGGGACAGCATCAGAGACAAGGCAGTGGGGGAGCAAGTGTTTCCATCTTGGGGACACCTGGATGACGGAATGTGGGGGAGGCCAGCGGGGTCTCAGGGCATCTGTGGGTGCCCTGCAGTCTAGGCAAAAGCTGACTCAGGGGGTTGGGGGGGGGGGGAGAGCCTGCCCATGAGCTCAGCCCCACTCTGCTCCCCTCCTTCACACCCAGCAGACATTTGCCCAGAGTTTCTGCTGGGTGCCACAGGAGGAGAGCGGAGAGAGAAACCAAAAAAAAATAAATAAAAAATGAGCAGCTACTTCCCTACGCTAGCAGAACCCGGGTCAAACCAGCACAGAGGGGCGTGTGTGTGAAGTGGCAGAGAAAGGGGGCTGGTGGAGGCGCAGGCCACTAGGGGCGTGTGTACTGCATGCATTCAGAGCCCCAGACCCCGGCCCCAGGACTGCAGGGGACCCCCAGCACCCAGCCGAGAGTGACTTGCAAATAATGCTGGCTGTTGCCCCCCCCCCCCCAAACATAAGAAAAATGATGAAGGAGAGCCAGTGCCATGATGGAAACAGACCCAGGACGGGGTCGCTGGTGGGGCTGAGGAGATGAGGGGAGGTTTGGAGCTGGGCCCCGAGGGGGAGAGGTGTGAGGGGTGCAGGGGGGCGCCCTTGGCAGACACCAGCCCCGCAGAGCTGCTTGTCTGTAGGCACACAGCAGGCCGGCTCGCTGGCAGCCTCAGAACGTGGGAGGACGCCCCGCCGCCGACGTGTCATCCTGCTCCCTCTGGGACACAGCTGGGGCCAGGCCTGTGCTTGTTTGTGTGACTCACCGGGTCCCCATCTGCGACACCAGGAGGGATCCTGTTCAGCCCTGGCCTTGCACGGCCCAGAGAACAGGGGCGGGAACAGCCCTCAAAGCCGCCACACTTCAGTGTGGAGGTGTTCCCGGATGGGTGACTAGCAGAAAGCACAGCCCACATGGGTTGGAGCTCAGACACCCCCTGAGTCAGCTGCGGGCATCTGGAACCTTCCGTGCTGGACTAGAGGGTTGGGCCTGACTCACCTGTATGGACCCCTGAGAGAACTGGGGGTAGGGAGACCCCACACACCTCACTGAAGGCAGTTGGCACCTCCCCAACACTTGGGATGCCTCGAGGCCATCTCCACCAGATCTCCCGGGTTCCTCCCAGACCCCGGGTCTGTGGGCACCTGCTCTGAGCTCTCTTCTCCCACCTGCTCCTGGGAGCCTTGCAGGAGGCCCAGAGCAGCCCAGCTGCCGGCAACTGGAGAGTCTCCGGAGTGCGCTGCTATCTCTGCACCCCCAGTGGAATCACTCAGCCCTGCCAAGGCAGAGGGAGGAGGGAGAACTCGATGTTCTTTTTCAGAGTTCAAAAATAGTTCTTTTCTTAAGTTTTGAGGAAGATGTAGACTTTTTTTGGGGAAAAGAAAACCATGTTCCCCAGCGCTAAATTCAGCCTTGCCAGTATCTGCAAGGAATGAAACAGGGGCAGTGTTGGTGCCGTCCTCCATCGTCACTTCTGGAGACAAGGAGAGCAGACAAGAGGAGGGTGGTGCCAGGACCGGGGAGGGGCAGAGGGAATGCAGGGGGGAGGTCAGGAAGAGCAGAGGGAATGCAGGGGGAGGTCAGGAGGAGCGGAGGGAATGCAGGGGGATGTCAGGAAGAGCTGAGGGAATGCAGGGGGGAGGTCAGGAGTGGAGGGAATATAGGGGGAGTTCTGAGGGAGTGGAGGTAAAGCAGGGGGAGGTCAGGCGATCAGAGGGAATGCAGGGGGGTAGGTCAGAGGGAGTGGAGGGAATGCAGGGGGAGGTCGGGGGATCAGAGGGAATGCAGGGGGTAGGTCAGAGGAAGTGGAGGGAATGCAGGGGGGAGGTCGGGGGGAGCGGAGGGAATGCAGGCTAGAGGGCCACCAGGCTCTCAGCAGGCATTTAGCTGGAACTCTCTCCCTTCCCTCCTTCCCTTCCTCCTTCCCTTCCTTCTTGTCCTCCTTCCCTCCCTTCTGCCTCTGTCTTCCTTCCTCCCTCCTTCTTGAACCCCCAACATTCTCTGAACTGCAAAGTGGTTTCATTTCTTCTCAGGTCTGCAATTGGCTATGTTACCTCCTGCGATACTTGCCCTGTCTTTAGATTTCTGGATATTTTGGGGGTGGGAGGCACACCCAGTGATGCTCAGGGGTTACTCCTGGCTCTGCACTCAGGAATTACTCCTGGCAGTGCTCGGGACTACATGGCATGCTGGGGATCATATGTGGGTCAGCCGCATGAAGGCAAGCTCCTTATCCTCTGCACTGTCTCTCCAGACCCACGTCTCTGAAGCTGAGGTGTGGTCTTTTGAACAGGAGTGGATGGGGAAAGTAACCAGGCGAGCCCTCACTTAGTAACCAGGCAAGCCCTTGCTCAGTGACCACAGATGAACCGTTTCCCTCTTGATTCTGCTGGAAAAAACTTGGGGTTGCCTTGGATCCTTTTTGTAAGATTTGAGCAGTATGGGGGACACAGAAAGATCAGAAAGGTTGGAGTGCACCCCAGGTCAAATCCCCATCACCACGTGGTCCCCCAAGCACCTCTGGGGCTGATTCCTCAGCATTGCCGGGAAGTCGCCCGTGAGCTTTGCCAAGCGTGTCCCCAAAACAGAACCGAATGGGGTGAGAAGGCGAGGCATGGCTTTGTGTCTGTTACGTCTGATGCAAAAAATAGAGATGAGCTTTCAGACACCAAACACCCCTTCAACAGGGAAGAAAGCTAAGACCCCCACAAAGGGAAAGTGACCCGGGCAGGGTTGGCTGGAAACGTCACGCCAAGGCCAGACTAAGCCCAGAGCTCCGTCCTATATCCCTTGGCTCTTCTCATGACTTCCAGCCTTCTAACCAGTGCGGGAAGCTGTTGCCTGAGAACGAAGGGCACGTTCCACTTGCCCAGAAGCCTCAAGAGGTGGCAACTTCCCTGCGCTCCTCAGGACTCCTCCCAACTTGGGATCCTGCAGAGAGCTGCTGCCTGGGGGAGCCGAGAAGCCAGCTGGGAAGGAGGCCCTGAGCATGGCTCACCTGCTGCTGACTCAGGCTCGCCGTTTCCACTGCCCACGGAGAAGCAGCTGAAATTAAACCCCAGAGAGCTAAAAAAAATGCATTTGCCTCTCTGCCTACCAGTTCTTGGTGATGAGCACGCACAGCTAATTTTAGTGAAGAAGACGCTGGGAATGTGGAAAACAGAAAGACTTGGGGGATCATCTCACCCGTGGAGCCTCAAAAGTATCCAAGATGGAAAAGTATGTACCGGGCTGGAGCCAGAGCACAGCAGAGAGAGCCTTTACTTTGCACGTAGTAAATCCAGGTTCAATCCCTGGCACCTCATGTTTCCCTGAGCACTGCGGGAGTGATGCCCTCAGTGCAGAGCCAAGAGTAAGCCCTGAGCACATCTTGGTGTAGACCAAAAACAAACAAACCAAAAAAAAAAAACCCAGAAACTAAAAGAAAAGTGTATCTAGAGGAATTCTGGCACAGCTCATGGGAATTTCATCTGGGGCACATCCAGCCTTTTGGATCTCTTTCTGTCTCTCTGGGTTCAGCCCTTGGCACCACATATGGTTCCCCAAACCCCACCAGAAGTGCTCCCTGAGCACAGAGCCAAGAGTAACTACTGAGCACTGCTGGGTGTCTCATCTCCCAGCCCTCCCCCCAAAATAAAGTAAGAGAACCCCAGACCTGCTGGTCTGCACTGAGTCTCTGAGGCTGTCTGCGTCCTCGGGGCCACTCATCTGTGCAGCCAGCACAAGGGACTAAGCCTTGGTGTTTCCGTCACCAGGCAGTGGACACTGAAGCCCAAAGAGTGGCAGAGACTTGCCCAAGGCCACACAGCTTTGAGGGCTGAGTTGGGAGTGGGATTAGGGGCTCCTGTGTCCTTATTTAGGGAGCCTGTGAGCACTGTGCTCGGACCTCCAGCAGGCCTATAGGAGGTGCACACGTGTGCCCAGACATGTCGAGCACCGTGCAGGTGGAGAAATAGTGAGGAGAGGCAGGAATTCAGGAGGACTCCCTGAAGGGAGGAAGCTTTGTTCCAAGGCTTAAAGGACAGGGAGGGAGAAGTAGGTGAGACTCGGGCTGTGAGCTGGATGTGAATTATAGCTAAGCAATTAGAGTTTCATCTAAGCAGCTCCCAAATGAGACATACTGATTCATGGTTTATCAGAAATCCCAATTTCATGGGTAACTTGTTTGGAGCTTTCATGTTCCAGTTTTGTTTGGGTATTTTTGTTTGTTTGGTTTTGGTTTGGGGCCTATAGCCAGTGGTGTTCAAAGGCCGTTCCTGGCAGTGCTCAAAGAACTATGCGTGGTGCTGTGGTTCTAACCAGGATGGCAGCCACAGCCACATGCCAGGTAATCACTCCACCTTTGTGCTCTCTCTGCCCAGGCCAGGACCTGGGCATCCTTCACTGCAGATGGACAGAGACTCGTAATAACAGGGTTGCCTTGGCAAGAGCAGGTGAATCTGATCTGGGTCATCTATGTCACCAGAGCAGGACAGTGGACAAAGAGGGCAAAGCTGGTGTTGCCTCCAAACCCGGGAGGGGCAGGAAGCCAGGTTTGGGGCTCACAAGCCCCCACCACTCCCCCTGTCTTGCTGCCACAGCCTCTCCCCGCCCCGACTATGTCCATCTGCCCCTCTGTGGGCAGTTCTTAGCACACGGCCAGGGTCGGCCCCAGAGCTCCAGGCCTACCCTCTTCCCCTCCTCCTGCCTGTGGCCACACCTCCAGGCTGCCTGATCCTCTGACAGTAGCCTTGTCAGTGTCCACACAGTCCACTCCTGCCGCAGACCGCTCAGTCGGTGTGAGCTCTAAGTCTCGGGGGTAACCAGCTGAAGAAATCAGGAGAACAGGGACGTCGGCGCAATGGACAGACAGGCACAGACACAAGGGAGGTCAAATGCTGCTGCTGCCGTTTACTGAAGGCAAAACTTTTCTTTTTATGTTCAAGAAATGCACAGACACAAGATTACACCAGTTATTTTTTAGCAAAGGAGACATTTTTCAACAACAAAAGGAGTTTATCGTGTCTACCACATATGACCACCTCTTGCCTGCTTGCCTGCACCTGTTTTTCAGACATGTTTTTCTGACGTCTTTTTGTTTTTACATACTTCCATATTTGCCTTAAGTAAGATACATATTTTTTTATTTTGATTTTCATAGAATTACTTACTAGCTCTGTGCACATATTATAGATTAACTTAACCTACTCCTAAATAAAAACTTCTATGCAGAGTTTATTATTGTAAGATTATTAAGATTTTGTACTAGAAAGTGTTAACTTTAACAAGCCCAATTATTTTTCACACAGGAGGTTTAGGGAGGCTAATCACTGCATTCCCGCCAACAGTGGGGTAGCCAGTCGCCTCGACCCATAGGTCAAGAATTCTCCCTTCCCGCTAATGATGGGAAGCAAAGGCCTGAAGGCCACGGGCCTTTCCTTATCAAGGACCTGAGACCGGCTCAGGCCTTGGCAGCCAGACACTGCGGGCTGGCATTTTTTTTACTATCTTTATTTTATGCTATAATTGTGTATGATGAAAACTACGGTTGCCGCAGGTTTTTCTCTTTGTTCAGTTTCTTCATTACTAAGAGTCTAAGTTTCAGCATAAACAAGCGCTCTAATTGCACACCAAGCATTCTTAGAAACATCCAAAGGAATTCTAGGGGGCTTTGTTGGCGACAGTCCCTTTTAGGGGAAGCACCGTCTGGTAACTGTCCCTTTTAGGGGGAAGTACCGAGCCGTCCCCTGGCCCAGTGAGCACTTTCATGCTACGCGAGCCGGTGCCGCGGGAGCCGTGGCACACTCCACGGGGCTGTGAAGCAGAGAAAGAGGCTGTTGCTGAGAAAGATGAGTCCTGCTCGGGTCAGGTGGGCCGGACGTGCCCTTGGGATGGGAGCACTAGCACTCTGGGATGGGCACAGGAGGAATCCAGGCTGAGGGTAGAGATTTGGAGAGTTGCGTGGAGCGTAAGCGAGAGTGAGAATCAAGTCAGCTTGAACGCATCCATGCAAGTGCCAGTTGTGTGACATGGAACCGGAGAGAAGGTATTAGGGGGCTGGCCTATAAAACACAGATAGTCGCAGTTAACACGTGTCAGAGGGGAAGTGGCGAGAGCCGCTTTACTGAGAGCTGGCTTGGCCATTAGTGTTTGAAGGTGCTCATGGGGATTCCTGTGGACGCGAGGCTCAGAGCAGTGTGCTCGGACAGGCCTGGAACGCACAGGACGGCGGCAGAGACATGGAGGCATTTTTCATACAGAGACTGTCATTTCTGAGATTTCTGTTCATCTGTTCAGGTGCAACAAAAGGTATTCCACGGGGGCTACTCGTCTGAAAGCGCCACTGTCACCTGTGCCAAGAGTCCCGTTCCTGCGGGTGCTGGTGGCGACACCAGAGAATCCATGTAGGTGCCATCCAGCAAGGAACGTGCATCTTTCTTGCAGGAAGCAGGCGTGTTACCGTGACTTTACTTTTTCTTGTCAGAACATTGTTACAATGCATTTATTTGCCAAAAAACAAACCAACAATGTTGCTGTTTCTGGGGTGACCTGATTCCGGGGTGTGTCCAGAAGCTCTTCTGCCTGGACCCTGGAGTCACTGGCCCTCCCCTGTCCTCACAGCCATCCTGGGCATGCACACACTCATGAGCAACCAGCAGTACTACCAGGCCCTGGGCAGCAGCTCCATCGTGAACAAGGAGGGACTCAACAGTGAGTATGGGCCCTGCTCTCCACTGCCCGCTGCCCACTCCCCCACTGCCCCACTGCCCTGCTGCCTGCCACCCCTGCTGCCCTGCTGACTGCTGTCCCCAGCCCCGCGAGGGTCCTCCCTGTGTCTGCCTCCATCCACTCACACTCTCACACAGGTTTCACCCATTTCTGGAGCTGAGTCCACCCGCCCTTCCTTGCCCCTCCCCTGGGATCTTGTATCCTATTGGCCATATCAGGGCCAATATTATGCCAGTAGCCTCCTGTATTTCCTTCCCAAGCCTGAGAGAGGCGCCCCTGATTGTCATTCTCCGTGGTGCCTCCACATTTGAGTACAGTGTGATGCGAGACGAGAGGAAACATTCGTCTATCGCCCCGCTTGGGTGCTCTGCCCTGGTTTTACTTTATTTCCCTGGAACCACACACGTCCATCTTTGGGTGCCTCTTCTGCTCCACGTGTCCCCGTGTCTGCCCCCGCCTGTTTTCCTATTGTCCTCACGGTTCCACTGACTTGATGGCTAAGTTGGCTCTTTGGGCCCAGAGAGTTCGTCCCTGTGGGAGGCACACACACTTCCTGCCTACGGCAGGCCTTGCTGAGCCCTCACAGGACCCCCCAAGTGCAGGTACGGCTGAGGACACCAAGGTGCCATGAGTTTGACTCCCGCCAGCTCCTCGAGTACCAGGTGCTGCCCTCAGGTCCTGAGGGGCCTCGTCCCACTGCCTCCCCCTCTCAGATGCCCCACCATGGGCCATCCCTGCCCTTACACTCCGCCTCTCCTTTTTTTTTTTTTTTTTTTTGCTTTTGGGTCACACCCGGCAATGCTCAGGGGTTTCTCCTGGCTCTGCACTCAGGAATCACTCCTGGCGGTGCCTGGGGGACCATATGGGATGCCGGGGATCGAACCCGGGCCAGCATGGGCAGGCCGCGTGAAAGGCAAATGCCCTACCCGCTGGACCATCGCTCCGTCGGCCTCTCCTTCTAGTGCGCTGGCTTTGAGGGAAGGGAGGCACCCCAGGTCCCCCCACTATTGCCTCTGTGGACTCCCCACTTGTCGATCCCTCCAGGTGTGATCAAGCCCACACAGTACAAGCCTGTGCCCGACGAAGAACCAAACTCCACAGATGTGGAGGAAACTCTGGAGCGGGTGAAGAGCAACGACCCGAAACTCGAAGAAGTCAACCTCAACAACATCCGGGTATGGTCCCTTTATTTCCTTCCCCTGGGGGCGCACTGCAGGACCCTACTAGGGAGTCAGGGAGTGGTGGAGGGCACAGGGCGCACGAACCTCTCCCCCAAGCCTGCTTTCTGTCGGAGGGACGAGGTTGGGGCACACACACAGGCCCATCAGCTACCAACACAGCTGCAACTCTGGTAAACCCCTCCACGTCGTTCCAAATCCCGAGCTTCCCTTCCTGAGATAGTCTTGGGAGTCAGCCATTCCTGAGTCATGGCATCCTCGGAATGGGAGAGCCCAGGGCCCACAGGCTGTGGTGTTAAATGCAGCCCCAGAGCCTTCTCCTCCCTCTTCCTGATCACGTGGAGTATCAAGGTACATCACCTGCCCTAAGCTCCTAAGATATACCCTAAGCTGTGGGCCCGTCACCCTCAGGTTAGGGGGCTGCTGTCCATCCAGACAGCAGGGAGCTGAGCAGCAGACATAGCTGCATGCCACCTGCTCAGCGCCAGCAGGGGACGGAGCCATGGGAGGGCGTGGGCAGACACGGGTGGGGGGGGGGGGGGTGAAACCGTAGGGAAGGCATGGGCCATCGTGGGTGGCAACACCAGTCCTGTTCTCCCTTCTCCCCTTTCCTATTCCTGGCTGCCAGCCTGTGGCATGATCAGGTTGGAAACCTGCACAGCTACCGCCGCCCCATCCTTCCCACCTGGCCCTGCTCTACGGGGGAGCTACAGTGACACCCTGAAAGGAGAGAGCTGTGGAAACACAGCCAGGCTGGGTCTGGGGGGTGGGCAGGGGGCCTTCACCATCTGCTGGGAAGCAGATATGGGAACTGAGCACCATGACGGGGAACAGCCTCATGCCCCAGCTGCCAGCTCTGGCGCCTCGGGCGTGTGCCCAGCCCTCGCGGGCCTCAATTTCCCCCTGCACGTGAGGCAGTGATGTTGGATCAATGGTCTTCACCTGAGGAAACAGAAAATCCAATGCCCAAATGCATTCCTGTCCACAAGCTGCCCCCAACCTGAGACTCATTTTATGGGCTGGGAACTGTCCCAAGCCTGTTCGGTTCAGGCATCAGCATCCTGTACTATGGCGCGCACAGAGATATGTCAGTCAGAGACCCTCCAGCAACACCCCGTCCCCTACTCGCCTTTCCATAAACAGACCAGAGAGGGAAAGACGCCCCCAGTGAAAGCCCAGCAGAAGCAAGGCCGGGCCCCACTTTCCTCTGCATCTTCTCTCTTGTCTCACCTGTACCCAGGGATTGGGGGTGGTTAGGTCATTGCTAGAGATTTTTCAGAGAAGATTTTCTCAGTCTGTTAACCGCAGTGAGATAGGGCAGTGGGTGGGCAGCGGGTGGGTACTTGCATGCAGTCAAGCCAGATTCGATCCCTGGCACCCACATGGTCCCCAAACTCTACCAGGAGCGATTCCTGAGTGCAGAGCCAGGAGTAAGCCCCAAGCACTACCAGGAGTGATCCTGAAACCAAAAATATATTTTTTTAATTTTGTGAAGTATTCCTTATTTACCAGTAAGCTCTCTCCCAACTCTGGAGTAAAGCCAGAACCCTTTCTAATTTGCTTGCTGTTGCTTGGAGTCACGGTGAGTATCTTTCTGTCTCTTCCTCCCACCCCTGGTGGGGTGCTAAGCCTGATGTTTCTCTCCCCAGAATATCCCCGTCCCCACCCTCAAGGCCTACGCAGAGGCCCTGAAAGACAACACACACGTGAAGAAGTTCAGCATCGTGGGCACGCTGGAGCAATGACCCGGTGGCGTATGTACGTCCTGCTCTGCTCCGTAGCCCTGCATGCTCGGCAGGGGGGCAGGGAGGGATAAGGGGGAGCACAAAGGCCCTAGCAGGTGGCCTTGGCTGTATCCCAGGGACAAAGCATCTGCCCAGTGGCGGGCACAGGGCCGGGAGCCAGCCCTGGCTGTGGACAGGACAGCCACCACCCAAGCTCCATCTAGTTAAGGCCATTGCCAGCCCTGCTCCTGGACACACAGACCCTCCCCCCCACTTGGCTGATGGGGACCAGGGTTACAGCAGCTCAGACCAGAGTTGCACAGCAGAGAAGTGGGGCATGGGTGGGGGGTCTGAGATGTGGGTCTGAGTCAAGGGGACCTGGGCCAGTTCTCTCGCCAATCAGAGTCACACGTGCAGGAGGAGAGGGTCCGCCCACCCTGTGCTTCAGTTTCTCCCTCTGAGATAATTGTCTGAGCAGGGGGTCCCAGTCACCCATTTTATTTGGTGTTTGCCCTTATCTTAAAGATAGTTGTAGATCAGATTGTCTGGGGTGGAGTGTTAATTCTCACCCTACAGTGTCAGGGCTCACTCCTGGCTCTGTGCTCAGGGCTCACTCCTGGCTCCGTGCTCAGGGCTCACTCCCTGGCCTCTGTGCTCAGGGCTTACCTCTCCTGGCTCTGTGCTCAGGGCTCACTCCTGGCTCTGTGCTCAGGCCTCACTCCTGGCTCTGTGCTCAGGGATCACTCCTGGCTCTGTGCTCAGGGGACTCACTCCTGGCTCTGTGCTCAGCGATCACTCCTGGCTCTGTGCTCAGGGCTCACTCCTGGCTCTGTGCTCAGGGCTCACTCCTGGCTCTGTGCTCAGGGCTCACTCCTGGCTCTGTGCTCAGCGCTCACTCCTGGCTCTGTGCTCAGCGCTCACTCCTGGCTCTGTGCTCAGCGATCACTCCTGGCTCTGTGCTCCAGGGCTCACTCCTGGCTCTGTGCTCAGGGCTCACCACCCTGGCTCTGTGCTCAGGGCTCACTCCTGGCTCTGTGCTCAGGGATCACTCCTGGCTCTGTGCTCAGCGATCACTCCTGGCTCTGTGCTCAGGGCTCACTCCTGGCTCTGTGCTCAGGGCTCACTCCTGGCTCTGTGCTCAGCGATCACTCCTGGCTCTGTGCTCAGGGCTCACTCCTGGCTCCGTGCTCAGGGCTCACTCCTGGCTCTGTGCTCAGGGCTCACTCCTGGCTCTGTGCTCAGCGATCACTCCTGGCTCTGTGCTCAGCAATCACTCCTGGCTCTGTGCTCAGGGTTCACTCCTGGTTCTGTGCTCAAGGATCACTCCTAGCGGTGCTCCTAAGAACAGAGTCAGGAAAAGCTCCATGAGCATTAAGTGTAGCCCCCTAAAGCCCCCCAAAGAAAACAAATAAAAACCTCACCCACATTTATTGAGCATCTCTGTGCCCGGCACTGACTTGGGCTCTGGGACACACACTGTGAGCAACAGTCACAGCCCCCATTTCTCCATCCACCATTTATCATGGCCGTGGGCTGGGCAAGTCTCCTGTCTGGGCTCAAGTGTTTCAGTCCCAGTTATCTCTCTGCTCTTGATGCCTCGTTTCATTCCATTGAACAGGAACAGTCTGGGCTATGGACTTTGACGTTTGTTTTATGGCCCAGAGTGGGGCTGATTGTGAGGGAGGAGAACAAGGTCTGCTGTCCTTGGATGAAGCAGGCGGGCAGATGGCAGTGATGCCCAGTGGCTTGCGGTGCGGCTGAACAGTCCTGGCCTTTCTGCATGGGAACTGCTGTGTCAGAATCTACCAGAGGGTGCAGACGTTCCATCCAGGAAAGTCAAGCTTCTGTGTTTCTCTGCACATTTCTATTCATTTTCGCCTTTTTGGTTTGACACTGATTTAAGCACAGATACAGCAGAGCCAGAGAGACAGTACAGCTGGTAAGGCGCTTGCGTCTTCGATCCCCAATACCCCCCAGAGTTCCTAGAGCTCCACCAGGAGTGACCCCTGAGCAAGAGAATAAGCCCTGAGCACCAGCAAGTCT
Source organism: Cryptotis parvus (assembly GCA_021461705.1). NCBI lineage: Eukaryota > Metazoa > Chordata > Mammalia > Eulipotyphla > Soricidae > Cryptotis > Cryptotis parvus. Next base: position 113,526 of record JAJIBD010003539.1, read on the forward strand.
TGTGGGGCACAAAGACAGAAACAAACAACGAAGGTGTAGATACTTGGAAGATGACTGTATCTTTGGGAGAGTGGACTACTTTTATCCTTTTATGTTTATTATTTGATTTAAAGTCTGTTTAGCAGCAACCAGTTCATTTTTTTCTGATTTAAAATAGGGTAGTTTCCATAGAAGTTTTTCAAATGATAGAAATATTGGGGCCAGAGACATAGTACAGAAGGTAAGGCCTTGTATGCTACCAACTCAGGTTTGATCCCCAGCACTTTGTCTGGTCTCCCAAGTACCATCAGGACTAATCCATGAGCACAGTGTTTGGAGTAAGCCCCCAAACACTGCTGGGTGTGACCCAAAAACTAAAGGAGGAGAAAAAAAAGAAGAGGGCCAGAGTGATAATACAATGGATAGGACACTTGTCTTGCATGCAGCTGACCTGGGTTCGACTCTTGGCATCCCATATGATCCCCCAAGCACCGCCAGGAGTAATTTCTGAGTGCAGAGCCAGGAGTAACACCTGAGTACGCCGGTGTGACCCAAAAAAGCCAAACAGATCATAGTTTCTCTGCTGCCAATGGGGAATTGCTGGATACAGGAACTCTGACCTCCCTACCCTGAGTGCCTGCGCTTGCCCAGAGCACCACAGCTAACAAAGCCAGGAGCCACACTGCCATGCTGTGCGTGGGCAGAGGCCCGGCCCCTCCATGCGGGCACTCAGCTCAGTTCCACAAACACTTCCGGGGTGATGACTCTGTCCCAGGCTGGCAGCTGCTCTCTGCCCCATCACCGCAGAGCAGACATGACCCAGAGGGAAGCATTTCAGGTGTGAGGGGTGAAGGACGCTGCTAGGGCTCCGTGAGCACCTGCTGTCGGCCCCCGGCTGCTCCCTCGCCCCGGGTACGGCAGAGCCTGCAGGACCTGCTTGACCACCAACATGGCACTTGCATCAGCTCCTTGCTCCTGCCTCTTGGCTTCCTGGGGAAGGAAAAGGGATGGGGCAGAGAGACATGGACGAGCCTCGTGCCCGGTCTCACCGACTCAGGGTCCCAGAGAGAGCAGACGTGCCATCCTGGGTCACCCTGAAGTGCAGGAGAAGACCGAGAGTGGGGTGTGCACAGAAGGTTTCCTGGGAGCAGGGCCCACAGGCTCTCTCTAGGCAGGGTTGGGATACGGCCTAGATCATCTTTTCAGACAACCGGGTCATACGTCCGGGCCCCCTCGGCCGCTGGCCTCCCACTCTCCTCTCCTCTCTGCACTCCCAGTCGGCCCACGCCCTCATTTCCTCAGAGCCGCTGGTTGCCACCTGCCCATACTGGCTGAGTTCTTCCAGAACGGGCCGTGGCCACCTGGCTCCTCTCCTCCCAGGCTTGCCCTGCTCCCTTGCCCAGTGGGCAGTTCCCAGCTTTCCTCCCTGCTGCTCTCTGCTGGGAAGAAAAGGATGGCTTCAGGGCAGGAGACGGTGGAGGCGTGTGCCAGAGGGGGTGGTCAGTGAACAGTGACTGAGTGCTGCTGTGTGTTGGGCTCTGTGTGGGCACCAGGACATGAATGCCAGGGGAGTACAGTCTGACGGCAGAGACTATCCCAGTATAGAACCGAGGGGCCAAAGAGATAGTACAGTGAGTAGTGCACTTGCCTTGCACATGGCTGACCCAGATTCAATCCTTATCACCCCCTGTTCCCCTGAGCTTGCCAAGAGTGGTACCTGAGCACAGAGCCAGGAGTAAGCCCTGGGCACCCACGAAGTATGGCCCAAACTGAAAAAAAAAGAAGAAAAACAAAAGAAAAGAACAAATCTAACCTAAAGAGAGAACTGAATTCCATGCGGGAGGTCACCAGTGAATTCAAGGAGCAAACCACAGCCAACTAGTGAGGTCAGCAGAGGGTTTGTAGAAAGGGTCCCCAAGAAAGATCTAGAAGGATAGACAGGGCTTGGCATCATGAAGCATGAAGGAGAGGGCATTACCCGTGTTGGGGGGAGCGAGAGAAAGTGTGGTAAGCCCTGGTGCAGCCCTGAGAGGCACAGAGAGCATGAACCCAGTCAGAGCCTCCGGTACAGGCCAAGGAAGGTGGGGTGCTCTGTGGGGGTCGGGAAGCCGTGCAGGCTGGGGGCAGAAGGTGCACAGAGCAGCACTCGGGGAGGAACTCTCCCCACACCCCACCCACCCTCACCGCCCGCCATCTTCCCTGGGTCTTGTAGCCTAAGTGTGCAAGAGACTTTTGCTCCCCGCCACTCCACCTCTTAGTTTCTTCCCTGGAGGGTTCCTGTCTTGCTAGGGAGTGACTCACGGGGTCCCTTTGCTCTCCTGTGCCTGCCTCCAGGCCTTCGCGGAGATGCTCAAAGTGAACAGCGTGCTGAAGACGCTGAATGTGGAGTCCAACTTCATTTCCGGAGCTGGGATCCTGCGCCTGGTCGAAGCCCTGCCCCACAACACTTCCCTCGTGGAACTGAAGATCGATAACCAGGTAAGAGGCGCCCGCAGGGGGTCTCCCTGGCTGCCTCCACCTGCCACTCGCCTGCAAGCCGCTGGCCAGCGCATCTGGTGTTGAATCCAGTTCCCAGAGAGGCCAGTGGCCATCCTGTTCACTCCATCCCGACTGCTCATTGGGCCCACCAATGAGCAGGTGAGAGAGGTCCTCTCTCACCTCCTGCTGCTGTGCCCCTGGGGGGTGGGCAGCTCATTCCTGACTCAGCTCACTCCTTCCATTGTTGAGGAGAATATCCCAGAGAAATGTCTCCCTGGACTCTTGCTCAGTGGCCTTCACCCTGCTCTCTGCTGCAGGCATCTGTGCCTCGTGTCAGAGCTCCGCCCTTCCCCAGAGCGCTGGGGCCCAGCCGCCTCCAGGCCATGAGCTGGTCCTCTGAGCAGATTCTAGCTGCTCTTTGTCCTTACCGGATTAGCACGTCTCGAACCCCACTGAAATGTGGGGGCTGATGCATTCAGGTCACTCTTTTTGGCTGTGACTTTCTAAATTGTTCCTAATAATATCCGACCTGTAAATAATGCATGTGTCCAGAGTTGAGGGTCTCCCTGCGGGTGAGGCATTGCTCTAGGCACCCCCTCCCTGGCGTCATCTGTCCTCTCCCCAACAATCCTGCAGGATGTCAGGGAAGCAGCTTGGTTGGCAGAAGAGAGACAGCGGCTCAGGCTGAAGACCAATTGAGGTCTGCAGAGTCCCTGCAGGGACAGGGGTCTGAGACTAGGTCTGCAGGGACGAGGGTCTGAGTCCCAGTCTCCTACTCCACGTAACACTGTTTCCAGTGCTGACACACCAACTTGTCTTTGAATAGGAAACCTAGTTGTGTTTTTCATCATGAAAAACATGTACATCTCTTATCTACGAAGACACACCGAGGAAGTGGAATAGAACTGGAACTGGGGGCCGGAGCTATAGCACAGCGGGTAGGGCGTCTGCCTTGCAAGCTGCCAGCACGGGTTCAATCCCGGCATCCCATATGGTCCCCTGAGCACCACTAAGAGTAATTCCTGAGTGCAGAGCCAGGAGTAATCCCTGAGCATCTCCAGGTGTGACCCCAAAAAGAAAAAAATAAAGAACTGGAACTGGGGGCCAGGCCTGATGGCATTGGATAGTTGTATTTTCCAGTCTTTCACATATAAAGTTTGACAGACAGACGTGGCTTGGCGAACCCTAAGAAGCCTGTCACCACTCCCCACCCTTCCTGTTACCACCACTGGGTGAGTCCTGCCTGAGCCAGGCGCTGGACATGGCGATGACTCCCACAGAAGCTCCGGGGAAGGTGGGGTGCAAGCACATCACGGGGTGGAGGAGGGACCCCGAAACAGATCAGATGTGTTTCAGAGGAGTCGCCGCCTCTCTTCCCTTCAGGGGAGCCCCCTTCAAACTGCTCCAGTTTGCCCCCGACTTACTCTCAGGCCTCCAAGGCTTTGCTCTTCCTTTTTCCTTCTTCTGAAATGTTCTTCCCTGATGCCTTCTCAGCCTGTATAAATCCCTCCTTTTTTTTTTTTTTGGACATAGCTGCATGCTCTCCTCCTAGGCGGGAGAGATGACTCAGTGAGCTGGTACACAGGCTTTGCATGCAGGAGGCCCAGTTCGGTCCCCAGTATCACCTTAGGAGTGACCCGTGAGCACTGAGCTGAGTGTAGTCCCTGAGCATTGCAGAAGGTGGCCCAAAAATTCAGGGAAAGAAAGATAAGCCCCTCCTCTGCCAACAGTGCTCCAGAGGCTGGCTTGCACCGGCTTGCCCGAGATGACTAGGATGTTTTCTTCTCATTCCCCTCCAGCAACCCGGGAGGGAAGGCGGGTTCCAACCCGGGAGGGAAGGCGGGTTCTAGCCCTGGCCCGCCACCCCAGCAGAGCCTTGCAACAAGCCAGGCGACCCCCACTCCATGAGGGCCTCCATTTTCCACATCCAGACTTCCCCCTCTCAGAATTCCACCCAGCAGACCAGCCTATCACAGCCCAGCTTGCGCGGCCGCAAGAGGCCGCACGGTTCATCAATAAATGCTGGATTTAGAGATGAGTATGCTACCTGCACGGCAGAGCCTGGAAAGCTACCCGTGTCGTATTTGATATGCCAGATACCAGTAACAATTATAGACCTCATTCTCATGACCCGATGTAATGGTTTGAGGCTCTTTATGTTCCTGGAGCAAGCAGGTGCCCTTGAGCTCTACTTGCATGAGACAGGACATATGGAGATGTTACTGGTGCCCACTTGAGCAAATCAATGATGAACGGGAAGACAGAGATCTGGTGATACCCTCCAGCAAGGGCCCCTTGATGCCTTGAAATCGCCCCTGTGGAAATGTTTACACCATGGCAGTGGGCAAACCCTACCAAGTTAGTGCTCCCTCTTCTGCAGCAGTGCTCCGCCGCCTTCTCCCGTCAGACTGCCATAGTGCCTCTAAGATTCTTAAATGACTCCTTAAGTATTTTATTCTCACTACCTCTTCTGTGCCCGAGAAAAGCATCCCCACAGTGCTGCCAGAAACTCCTCAGATTCATGGTGGGATTGATTTTGCGTGATTTCATCTTCTTTTGGTTTTGGTTTCTGGACCACACCTCAGAACGCTTCCTCAGGGTTAGTCCTGGCTCTGCACTCAGGAATTACTCCTGGCAGGGCTCAGGGAACCATACGGGATGCCGGGGATCGACCCCAGGTCAGCCACATGCAAAGCAAACATCTTACTCGCGGTACTGTTTCTCCAGCCCCTAATGATGGGGTTGATTTGGGATTAAGTTTTATTCGGGGCACAATCAGAAGCCTTTAACAATTTTTCAGTTTTTTTTTTTTTGCCACCCATGCATTCAGTTACATGAACCTGTAAGGGCCTCACCCACACTTTAAGAAGCTGGTATTGAAGCCTTGCCCAGAGAGAAGTCAGATCCCAGATTCTCTCCTTCTGTTTTCCGCACACCTGGAGAACTTCCCTGCTGTCAAGTGGGACTCATCTCTGAGTCTCTGTGCCCTGCTTAGGACTTAGCCCTTGTAGCTAGGGCTGCCCTTGAGGATTGTACATGTTGTTCACTGAGCAATGTGGTAGCGGGAGGGTGAAATCCAACACACACTCTTCTCTCCACGCCTTGCCACAGGGTTTTGCTCATCTGAAAGGGGCGTTTGGGTTTTAATTCATCTAAAGAGACCACAGGAGCTAGCAGTAGGTTGCCATGTGGATCCATGCAACACTGGCATGGTTGAGGACCCGCTGCTCTGCCCCTATTCCCAGCTACTCCTCACCCCAGGCTTTCTGCCCTGGCTGACCCTGTTTCCTGGAGGTGGGAGGGGCAGAGTAGATGGAACAGAGGCAGCAGCAGACTTGGCAGTGGCCAGTCCCTGGGATTAGCCACTCAGGTGACTGTTGGCCTGGACGGGAGTGGGGATTGATCTAGAGCCACAGAAACCCAGCTCTCAGGCCAGGTGTCCCAAGATGACCAATGTCTGGAGACTGCCCACTGCTCCTATTGTGCCCTTGAAAACGGGGGATTCAGGCCAGGATCTCCTCAACTCATGCTCTCTGTATGCAGGTGCAAGAATGTGCCCATCCCTGAGGCGTGTTCCCTCGCTATGAAACAAGGGCACTGAGAGCCTTTATTTCTAAAGTCACCAAGGCAGGGGCCAGGAAGGTGGGACAGCAGGGACAGCACTGGCCTTGCACACAGCATACTCTGGTTTGATTTCCCGCACCCCATACGGCCCCTCCAGGAGTGATCCCTGAGCACAGAGCCAGGAGGAAGGCCTGAGTACCATCAGATGTGGCCCCCAAATAAACACATAGGGAATCATGGGGATAAGCGAGGACACCGCTGGCCTTTACGATGACAAAATGGACAGTGCCTTGCTTATTCAGGCGTCTCGGACACCATCGACCTTTACGATGACTAAATGGAAAGTCCCTTGCCTATTCGGGCATCTCAGTTCCATTGGCTCACTGGGTCCTCAGAGAGACTGAAGGAAGCTCAGCACTCCGGTCCGCAGCATCTCCAGAGACCCAGGGGCACAGGCTCTGTAGCGGGCTCTAGGTCACACAGCCTTGGCAGAGGCCAGGTTTGGACCCAAATCATTGTGGTCTCAGTCCTGGAGCTGTGTCTATCTGCCTCCTGGAAGACTGCCCTGTCCAGTTTCCTTCATCTGTTCCTGTGCCTTGGATCAAGGTCAGAACACACAGAGCATACTCACATGCATGCAGACATACACACATGTGTGCATACACATGTACACACATGTGCACACACATACACACATGCACACATGATCTGTGCCTCTTTTTTTCCATCTGCACAGTTGATGGGTGTGGCTGTATCCTAAGAGTAGGTTCTGTGGCAGATGCTTCAGCCTGTCCTCCGGGGACCCCATGGGTGAGAAGCAAGAGAAACACTTAAATGACCAGCGGCCCTGGAGCCCCTGCCAGCCATAGATTGGGGGCATAAGGTTCACTGGGGAGTACAGGCACCAAGGAAGGTTTCCTGAAAGAGGTGGACCTTGAAATAAACCCAAGGGACAGATTGTATCTCGGAGGAGGCAGTGGGGACCCTGCCGGCTCTGAGGGAGGTAATCACGTAAGCAAAGAGAAGGGAAGCTATTGAGCTCGCCTCGCCCCTGGATCTGACTGGGAAGTTACTGGGCTGTGCTCTGGAGAGGGTGGTATCAGAGCTGGCACCCCAGGGACAGGGACCAGGGGAGGCATCCTGCAGGTGGGCCGGGGCTCAGAGAGGGCAGGAGGGACTGAGGACAGTGCCCAGCAGGCTGGGCCATGTGGGGCCATCACTCCCAAGGACGTGGTGAGGGGCATGGGACTGACCCCTCTTTCCTGGCTTGTCACTGAGCTTTTTGGGGCCTTGAACTTAGCCCTCATGCCAGAATCCCATGCCGTGTTTTGGGCCTCCCTTTCCCTTATATGGCCAAAGAACGGGGCTTGGGGAGCCATGCCCGGGGTGACAGGGAGCCTTGGCGGGCCAGCTCGGGAAGGGAACCAGGACTCTGAAGGGATTGTTTACACTCGATCCCTCTCTACCTCCAGGCAGGACTCTGGAGCCTGATGTAGGGCCCTCGGGTCACTGAAAAAAAGTCTAATCCAGCGCTCCTGCTCCAGAGGGGGAAACTGAGGCTCAGCCAAGGGATGGGTCCAGGGGTATCAGATCAAGTCAGCATCAGAGCTAGGGTAGGTTTTCTTTTTTTCTCATTTTTTGGGTCACATCTGGGGTACTCAGGGGCTGCTCCTCACGGGTACCCTGAAAGTCTTTCCCAGCAGTGCTTGGGGGCTGTGCAGTTCTGGGGGTCCGTCTGCACACAGTCTGCTCGCTGCCCTCTGAGCGCTCTCCCGTGCTCTCAGAGCTAGGTTGGAACTGAGACGCCCAAGCGACCACGCAGGCGGCATCAACGGAGGGGCAGAGGGTATCCTCTCAGGCGCTGCAGATAGGGAATCTCCCCCCCACCCTAACAGGACTTTTATTTACTTGGTTTTTATCTACCTGGCCAGCTCAGGGTTTACTCCTGGCTCTGCACTCAGGGATCACTTTGGCGGGGCTTGAGAGATCATATGGAGATGCCATGGATTGAACCTGGGTCAGGCGCATGCAAAGAAAGCCACCCAAGGTCCTTGCTGGGGAGGGAGGGAGAAAGAGTGAGAGAGAGAGAGACAGAGACAGGGACACAGAGAGATAGAGACAGAGAGAGACAGAGAGAGATAGAGACAGAGAGAGAGACAGAGAGATAGAGTCAGAGAGAGACAGAGGGACAGAGAGATGGAGACAGAGAGATAGAGATAGAGAGATAGAGACAGAGAGAGATAGAGATAGAGAGAGACAGAGACAGAGATAGAGATAGAGATAGAGAGAGACAGAGACAGAGATAGAGATAGAGATAGAGAGAGACAGAGACAGAGATAGAGATAGAGAGAGACAGAGAGACAGAGACAGAGTCAGAGATAGAGAGATGCAGAGACAGAGACAAAGAGTCAGAGACAGAGAGATAGAGATAGAGAGACAGAGAGATAGAGAGAGATAGAGACAGAGAGAGACAGAGAGAGACAGAGAGTCAGAGACAGAGAGATAGAGAGAGATAGAGACAGAGAGACAGAGATAGAGTCAGAGACAGAGAGACAGAGACAGAGAGTCAGAGACAGAGAGAGTCAGAGACAGAGAGATAGAGATAGAGAGAGAGTCAGAGACAGAGAGATAGAGAAAGAGACAGAGAGAGATAGAGACAGAGAGAGAGTCAGAGACAGAGAGATAGAGATAGATAGAGAGAGAGGCACAAATAAGGATAAGGGCTTCCTGCAGGATATTAGCCAATTCTTCACTTTTCCAGCCAGCGTTTGACAGTGAGGTTGTGCTTAATGTTTTAAGAGAGGAGAAAGGAAGTGAGGTGCTTACTTGTACCAAATCAGATTGTTTCCTTAGCGAACACCAGGTTAGAAACACAAGCTGCTCTGTAATAGGACCCGGAAGGTTTATGCACACAGCAGCTGGCACCCTTCACTTTAGATGAGGCTGAGCAAGAGCTATGGAAAATGAACTCCTTGGAGGCAGGGAGGGCCCCCCAGCAGTGCTCAGCCAGCTGGCCTGGTGGATCAGTGCTGGGGGCCTCCAGCAGAGCGAGGGGCCACTGCTCTGTGACAGCAGCACTGGGGATAGAACTCAGGTCCTTGCAGCCCTGACCCTGCCAAGAGCTCTTGAGCGCCAGGCACGCGAGTCGTTAGCCAGTCCTGCTCCGTCTGCTCCTTAACATGGAGCTTCTCCAAAGCAGCCGCAGTGCCTGGTCTGTGCATGCTTCTCAGGACTCCAGTCTCAGTGTGTATTGAAATAATTCAGTCTGGAAATATCCAGGCTCCACGCAAGGACAAGCACGTGCCACTGTCCTCCCTCAAAATGCCAATTATGGTCTGTTTCTTTTCCCCTGACCTCACTTCTCAGGGTGGGGAAGGAAAAAAAAAAGATAAAGTGTGTGGTAAGGAAAGAAAGAAAAAAAGATGTCACGGGAAGCTCTTTCCTCCAGAGGAGAATGAGTCAGAGCAAGATGTGTGACGTCCTCCACACACTCGCCAGGCCCCACTGAAGGGGGCCGCTTGTCCCCAAGGCCAGGAACTCTCCCCACACGGGCTGACCCTCTTCAAGTCAAACAAGAATCCCAGCCCACTGCAGCCCCGGCTCCATCTTGTTCTTACTTGTATTTGAGGAAAGTCACTGAATATACCCTTGCCTCAGTTTCCCCATCTGTAAAATGGGAATGGCTGGAGCTATAGTACAGCAAGCAGGGTGTTTGTCTTGCATACAGCCAACATAGTTGGATCCCTGACACCCACAAAGAGTCTCCCAAGCACCACCATTAGTGATGCTTGAGCAGCAGAGCCAGGAATAAGCCCTGAGCACCTCTGGTGTGGCCCCCAAGCCAAATAGTAATAAAATTCCAATTAGTAATAAAATATTGCCAAATAAAATATTACCAGTGAGAAATAAAATGAGAGTGATATTCATGCCCACGGGGCAGGGCTGTGAGGGAATTTCCAGTGTTGGTGCGGTCACTGGTCTGTGGCCTGTGGGCTTTTCTCAGGAAAGCGAGGTGCCCTGTCCACTGACCAGTAAGCGAGGTGCCCTGTCCACTGACCATAAATGTTGGGGCTGGAGCGATAGTATAGTGGGCAGGGTGCTTGCCTTGCACTCGGCCGACCTAAGTTTGGTTCCTGGCATCCCATAGGATCCCTCAAGCACCACCAGGAGTGATTCCTGAGTGCAGAGGAGTAACCCTTGAACAGTGTGGCAAAAAAAAAGGTAACTATCAAGAAGAAAGGCAGAAGTAGAAAGGCAGGGAAGGAATTATTTTTCCTCTTTTCTGGAGGGTCACTCCTGGCCCCTTGGGTCCAGGGGTGGAAGCAGGGTGGAAGAGTGCCGGGCAATCCCTGACTCACGTGCTGCAGATTCCCAGCTCCTTCTGGGAAGACATGGACAGCCGGGAGCCTCGGCAGGGCAAAGGCAGAGAGCCCTGGGGATTTTGGAGTCCAGCTTGAATGGTTTCAAACCCTGGCTGACCTAATGCTTCCTCAGAAACACAGCGGCTAAATTGTTCTCATTTGTGTGTGTACCCCCTGGGGGTCAGGGCATCCCAGTGGGTATCTCTTCCCGTCTTCTGAGCCCCCCCAAAAGACCATAACTGACCCCATCCAGTGGTACAATGAGCATCCTGATGCCAGAGGCACCTCCACGAGGATGGGGGGGTGTCTGAGCGGCCCCCCACCATACAGGATGTGGGGCTCTCCCCATGCTTGGGGGTCATCTGCTTTCGCCTTCTTCAGGGGCAACTTACTATTTTACTTATTTATTGATTCATTGGATTTTCTTTGCCACACCTGGAGTGCTTAGGGGTTGCTCCCGGCTCTGCTCTCAGGAATTACACCTAGTCGGACTCAGGAGGCTATATGGGATGCCAGGATTGAACCCGGTCAGCTGTATGCAGGGCAAACGCATACATACCCAATATGTATGCGTTTGATAAACTGATGCATTTGATAAATGATAAACTGGAGTCTAGAGTGATAGCATACCCAATATGCTATCACTCTAACCCCCAGTTTATCATTTTAATTCAAAAATGCGCCTGCCTGTGAACACAGCAGCTCTGCAGAGCCCGCATCTGTGCAGGAGGAAAATGGAAGCAAACTAAATGCCCAGCCCCCACCCCAGCCGCACAGTCGGGGAGCATCAGAGCAGGGAGAGGACACTCAGTGTCCTCGTTGGGAAACACCACCAGAGAATACTGAGTGAAAAGGCAAATTGCAGAGCAAGAGGTATGGTGTGAAAGCTTTTGCAATTAAAGAAAAATATTTTTTCAAGAAGGGGACAGAGAAATAGTACAGGGGTAAGGTGCTTGCCTTGCTTGTGGTAGACCTATTTCCATCCCCAGCACCTCCCCCTCCCCCAACACACACACACATACTCCACCCTCCCTGGTGGCCTGGGTGATGGCTGCTGTGGAAAGGGCATGGGTCTGTACTCAGAAGAAGTATAACTGGTTTGTTCTTTTGTTTTGTTTGGGCACACCCCACTCAGTGCTGGGGGGGAGCGGGCTTTGCAGGGCTCCTAAAGGCAAGTGCTCCAACTCTTCGAGCCTAGGCCACATTCGCAATTTAATGATTTTTTAAAAATATTTTATTATACCACCGTGAAATATACTATTACAAAGATGTTCATGTTTGGGTTTCAGCCATACAGTGTTCCAGCACCCGCCTCCACCAGTGCCCACCACCAATGTCCCCGATTCCCTCCTCCCTCCTAGCCTGCCTCTATGGCAGGTTCTTTATCTCTTTTCTCTCTTTCTATCTCTCCTCCTTCTCTTACATTGTGGATTGCAATACATATATTTAGAGGTTATCATGTGTATCCTTTTGCCTGTATTCAATGCTCAGTTCTAGGCTGGTATTATCACTTTTGCCAATTTTTATTAGAGTGCACTTTAATCATTGATTCTGCGTAGTTGCAAGTGATCTGTTGAATACTTAAGCAAATCTGCAGCGAGGCAAACTTTCTTCCCCACCCACTCTGTCACCAGCTCAGCGGCCGGAAACGGCAGCGGCTGGCGCTGGCATGAGCCCGTGTTCAGTCCCCACGGGCTTCCTGATTGCCTTTCACCCACTGCCCAGGTCATCCAAGCAGGCTATTCTTAGGCTCCCAGAACACAGGCCCCAGAGAGTCACTGAGCCTCAGCCCTCCCCTAGGAGACAGTTATTTGCACCTCCCTGGTTCACCAGCAGGTGGAGGCCTCCAGGCTCAGAGGTCAGGACTGCAAGGCCAGGGCATCGGCCTCAGTTCCTCTCGGTGGCCCCCTTCTGCTTCTGAGCTCCCCCAGGCACCTGCGTGAGCTGCAGCTAGCACACACTCCACCCAAACCCTGTTTATGCAACTGACTAGCAGTGGGATTTGGGGGACAGCCCTTACTTTCTCTGCCACACATGACCTTTACGTGCAACATAAAAATGCTGACAGGGGCCGGAGTGATAATATAGCAGGTGGGGCGTTCGCCTTGCACGCGGCCAACCCAGGTTCAATCCTTGGCATCCCATATGGCTCCCCCTAGCACCGCCAGGAGTAACCCCTGAGCATTGCTGGGGTGACCCAAAAAGGAAAAAATTTAAAAAGTGAAAATAAAGTGAAAAATAAAAAATAAAAAAGCTGACAAAGGGACATGCTTCATCGACTGATGGTGAAGAGAAAAGTTCACAGGGCACTACCTGGCACAAAAGCAAAACCGAAAACTACAAATACAAGTAAACACAATCGAGATATGATTCATATCGATATAATTCAGCCCTTTCACGGGTCCAGTTCTGCTTTTTAGTGTATTCACTGCGTTATGCAACCATCACAAATTATTCCAGAACATTTTCATCACCACATAAATTACAGATCCATTAGCAGTAACTCCTGGAAGATTTGCCCAGAGTCTCATTAGCTCTATAGAACTGTTGCCATTTGGCAATAGTTAAGTCTTAGATCCATAAATATGGAATGATTTTACATTGATTGAGATTCTGGTTTTGAGCTACACCTGGTGGTGCTCAGAGACCACTCTTTGGGGCCACTCCTGGCTGTGTTTAGGCAACCACGTGATACTGAGGCGTGGACCCGAGCCTCCTGCAGGCAAGGCAGCACTCGGCCAGCTGAGGTCTCCCCAGACCCCGGTGCTGCCTTGTAGTTTTCAGTGTGTACATGCTGACTGCTTTTGTCACATTGATTCCTGTTTTTTCTTTTCTCTTTTTGTTGATGCCACAGCTGGCCGTATTTAGGGGCTTCTCTTGACTCTGCTCAGGGGTCACTCAGGGAATCTTGCAAGACTGAGGGTTGAAACAGGCCTCCAGCGTGCACATGAAGCCAGCACTTGGCCTGTTGAACTGCCTGGCCTCCTTTTCTTTTCTCTCTGCTTGTAAATGGAATTATTTTCTTAATTTCTGATTATTACTGGTATATAAAGAGCTTTTTTAAAATATACTGCTCTCCAGCGGGTAGGGCGTTTGCCTTGCACGTAGCCGACCTGGGTTCGATCCCCGGCATCCCATATGGTCCCCAAGCACCGCCAGGAGTGATTCCTGAGTGCAGAGCCAGGAGTAACCCCTGAGCATTGCTGGGTGTGACAAAAAAATAAATAAATAGAATAAATAAATAAATAAATAAATAAATAAATAAAAATAAGGTTTGTTGCTCTCATGTCCTTCAAGCTTCTGAACTCTTTTAACTCAAAAAGTACGTGTATGGATATTAGGATTGTCTAGATACAGTATTTCACAATTTGTAAATCAGCATAGTTTTGTTTCCCTTCTTTCTAATATGGATGGCCTTTTCTTTTTTTTTTTCTTGCTTACTTGTTCCAGATGCAGCCCCCATCCACAGCTGATGAGAGCAAACATATCCTGTTGGCCATTCTGAGGGGACAGTTGTAGTCATTAAATATGACATGAACTTGCTTTTTTTTTTTTTTTTTTTGGGTACCCCAGCAAGCTCAGGTTTCTCCTGCTTGCACCAGAATTCCTTCTCTGCCGAACCGCCGGCTGCCCCCCTGAACTTGCTTTTTTTTTTTGGGGGCTGCACCTGCCAGTGCTCATGGATACTCCCAGCTCTGTGCTCGAGCGTTGCACCTGGCAGTGCTCAGGGGAACCGGCTGTACCAGATACTGCATCTGGGCCTCCTGTGTGTAAAAGCATCTGCTCTGGTCCGGTCAGCTCCGTTAGCTTCCTTTCTTTGTCTTTTAAAACTTCTTTTACAATTCTTAAAGTTCTTTTATTATACGAGTAACATAAAACTCAAAGACAGTAAGATAGGAAGAAAATAAGTCTCCCCAATCATACTACCATCAGTAGACACTCAATCTTTTCAGCCCACATATACGTATATGAGATAAGTAATCTTACATAAGTAGGACTTGTTTTGTGACATTTTTTTTCTCCCTGCTCAATATCGTATCTTGACCAGCTTTCCAGGCCTTAATCAAAGTTACATCATTTTCTAGCTGTACTTGTTCTGTTGTAAGGCTGAACTCTTCTGTTCATTTCAGCGACTTTTTTTTTTTTGGGGAATCTCACCAAATAATGCTCAGGGGTTACTCCTGGAGGTGCTGGGGACCATATGGGGTGCCATGGATCGAACCCGGGTTGGCCACATGCAAGGCAAAAGTCGTAGCCGTTCTGCAATCGCTCCGGCCCCCTCAGCAACTCTTTCTTGATGTTTAACTTGTTTCCCTCATTTCCGCAGGGTTATAAATGAGTGCAGCTTCCCCTCCTGCCCTGACTGTGCAGTGCCAGGCTCCCCACTTTCTGTTGTGGTTTGTCATCCAACAGCTGAGCAGTAACGAGATCTGAGCGAGGCTGTAGGACACCAGCTGCTGCTCTCCCACTCGCCGTGTGCTCTGGCCTTAAACCTCTCTGGGCCTCAGTTTCTTCATGTGTAGAGACAAATCTGACTGGTTGGATATTAAATCTGCTGCATATTAGAATAACCTCAGGAGTTTTAAGGACCACACATACCTGAGACTCAGTGATTCTGAGTGCTGGGCATGGCCTGAGTAGCCAAAATTTTAAAATCTCCTAGAACTGGATGCTCTGAAGATTCTGCTGAGATATTCTAGAAAGGCTTGGCAATATTCATGATAGGTGTCAGCACCTAGGAAGGGGCAAGATCTGTCCTAGGTTTGAATCCCTGCTGGTTCACCCCAGGCCCTGATACCCTTTGTCTGGTTGCAGTTTCTGGTCCCTGTCAGTGGAGAGGCTGGGCCTTCAGTCCCTGCCTTCTGCTCAGTTTCTGATGAGTGCTCATCACTGTTCTTTTCTTGATCAGAGCCAGCCCCTGGGCAACAAAGTGGAAATGGAGATCGTGAACATGTTGGAAAAGAATTCAACGCTTCTCAAATTCGGCTACCACTTTACCCAGCAGGGGCCCGGCTGCGGGCATCTAATGCCATGATGAACAACAATGACCTTGGTGAGTGGTTTGGTGGTGCAAGTCAGGCAGGGCATATTCCCATACTACCTTCTGGAGTCTGACCCCTACTTTTCACATTGATCCCGTTTCTTTCCTTCCTGCATTAGCACCTTGTCTTGTCTGCAGGAGTGAGTGAACTCACCCCTCTAGACAGCAGCCTTCCCCCACCCAGCACGCTATCACTCTTTGCGCATTTTTTTGGGGGGAGTCCACTCTGGTGGTCAAGACTTACTCCTGTCTCTGTGCTCAGGGATCACTCCCGACAGGGTTTGGGGGAACCATATGTAGTGCTGGGGTTCAAACATGGGTAAGCCACATACAGAGTGAGCACCTTTCCCACTAGACTGTTTGCTCCATGAACCAGAGTAGAGCTCAATTGCTAGCCTCTACTCAAAAGGAAAAGAGGCGTTGAAGCAAGTGGGCTAGACAGCCCTGGTTAGCAGTCTGAAGTGATCCACAGAGGCACAGAGGGACCTAAGCTCCACTGATTCCCCATTGAATACCCACAGTCTCGACAAATGAGACTTTCAGCTCTGCCAGTTTGTGGCCAGCTTCCCCACGCGTTCCCTGAGCCGCGGTGGGTGGACAGTGGCAGGTCTGACGTCTTCTCCCGCTTCCTTCCCAGTGAGGAAGAGGAGACTGGCAGACTTGAATGGGCCCATCTTTCCCAAGTGCCGGAGTGGTGTCTAGTGTCTGGAGGTGGTGGCCACGCCTTTGAACTGGACATGCTCTACTGATGACCTGTGCTCTGCAGTGGAAACCAGAAGGCACGACGTCGGCACAAACCCCTTCTGTGGTTCAGTTCTTTATGCACTAAGGTTTTTTAGGCTAACTAGTGGTTGTAGATGAGAATTTTATAAACTATGATTAATGTGAAGTTTTTCTTTAGTCACAGAAGTTTAGTCTGGTTATTATTTAAAACCTAAGAAGCCCCCCACACTGGCAGATCTTATTGAAGATGATGATACCCTAGCAGTGACTTAATCCCAGAGTGTATTTCAGTGGTCTTGCAGTGTGGTGTCTTAGATGCGTTTCAGTTACTCAACACATGAACCGACAATACAGTCTGCCACCTGCTTCACAGCATTACCAACTCTTTATTACAAATCAGACCTTAGCTCTTGAACAATCATCCTGTAATAATCCTCCTTTAAATCTGAAGAAACTCAAGACTAAGCTTTCAGTTGATTACTGGATCAAGAATACAATTTTGCCCCTCAAAACAATGAATAAACCACAGACTGAGATTCCGTTTGCTGGAAAAGAGGAAATTGCAGAATTAGTCAGTGGTCAAATTTGACAGCTCTCCCAGGGTGTTCTTAAGGAACACGTGGGATCAATTTACAATTTTATGCTGGAGTCAGTTTTATCAAGTGACAGCTGCATGATGGACACTAGCAGACCCCTGTTCGCTCTGCAGCGGGCACACGGCCATGAGAGGCGATATACTACACAGGCATTTTTGTGCCATGAGCTGTGTTCTGACCCAGCTACTGTCACAACACCCAGTAGATGAGTCACTGTTGATCTCAGGCCACCCCGCAAGGCTTTGGCATCCCTAAAGGTGAGAGAAATCCAGACATCCAAGAATCAGGAAATAATCCTGATCAAACAATCCCAAGTCCATCCTGAAAGCTAACTGTGGTATTTCTGCCAGACCTTTTCATTTTATTTTTCTTTTTTCTTAAGATCATGTGCATCTCTGGAGATCTAGCAAACAATGCCCTTGTGCCTTTTAACGTACCACAGTGCCAGTTAAATTAGCATTTTTGTTGCTTAGAAGTTACTGTTATGAGTCAGCGAATCTTATCCAGGCGGGCCAAGCGAGGCTTCCGAGGAGAGGGAGTTCTGCATACTGAACTGTCACACCACGGAGGGACAGGGAACCAGAGGCAGCCTCAGGGCCCAGGAACGCCACACGCTGCCAGGGACGGCCAGCCCCACCGGCTTCTCTTTGAAACACGACTGCAGCTGTATTCTGCATCACTGGAAACGGCAATATCCTATTAAACCTGTTGGTCTCTGTGTGCCGGTGTGCTCCTTGGAACTTGTATAACAGGGTCACATGGCCAGTGTGTCTGTCGGTGAGAGGGCTGGGAAACCACTGCGGCAGTGCTAACTGACCTGAAGTGGGCCTCGTCTCCAGAGCACTCTGACACCGGGAGCCCAGACATTGGGGTCCTGCGCTCACTGGAACCTCTCCAAGTCTCCAGGGTGGGGAGTGCAGGTGCTGGAGGGAGGGAGCTGGGCTACAGAGGACTCTCTCCAGTGAAGGCGGCCATGTCTCCCAGACCTTTGGCTCCATTTGCTGAGCTACTGGTGGAGAATAGGAAGAGTCCAGTTTTTCCGTCAAGATCCCTTGGTCACCACTTCAGGGTTTGTGAGCTACAAGTCCCTGCTGAGGTGACTCAGAACCGCGACAGGCACCCTGCACGGGGCCATGGTGGCTGCTGCAGGAAGACGACACCGCCAGACAGCACTATGGTAAGCAGAGCTGCGGCATGCTCAGGCAGGAAAAGGCGGTGTGGGCGGATGGCAGATGGGCAAGTGGCTGGGCCGACAGCTTCATGCTTTCCTCACACACTGTCCAGTCCGCCTTATTGCCAACAACTGGCAAAGCGCTGCTGCGGGCTCTGGTGGGCACACACACTGCGCCGCCAGGCTTGCGACACTCTCCTTGGCATCTTTGGGAGTGCA
The DNA here is from genome assembly GCA_021461705.1 of Cryptotis parvus. Taxonomy (NCBI): domain Eukaryota; kingdom Metazoa; phylum Chordata; class Mammalia; order Eulipotyphla; family Soricidae; genus Cryptotis; species Cryptotis parvus. The sequence goes on from JAJIBD010003539.1 coordinate 131,658, forward strand.
CAGTGCCCCATTTCTCTGTGCTCTGGTATCGGGAGTCTCCGGTGAGTACCGACACCCAGCACCCGCCTCCCACACCCCTGGGAAGGACAGGTGAGTCGGGGAGCAGCAGGCTCTGGTGGGCTCTTCTCTGCTGCACCCTCTGCTGCGCCCAGTCTAGCTCTGGGAGGGCTTGGCCGGAGGCCGCCAGGGCCCCCTCTCTGAAGCATGGCACCTCCTCACTGACGCCAGTCCTAGGCTCTAGGCTCAGGGACAGCTGCGGCGGTGGCAGAGAGCGCTCACTGGGGATGCGTGGCCGCCGGGCCGCACTCACACTCCTCTTTGAAGCTGCTCCAGGTCGGGCTGGAGGCTAGCCGGGTCCCTTTGTCTTGACACCTGCCACAGCAGGCTGTGCGCCCCTGCGCTTGGCAGGCGGGACAGGTAAGGACGAGCTGGCGACACTGGGGCGTAGAGCAGAGCTTGTACTGGTCCCATGGGGCTGCACAGTAGGAGCATTCTGGGGAAGGAAGCAAAGTCGTCAGAGACACGGCCCGCACACAACACCCGGCCCAGTGCACGCAAACTGGGGAATTCCCCCCTTTACCCATCAGCCTCTGATAGCTCTGGGGCCTGGAGAGGTTCCCAAACAGCAAGTCTCCGTTCCCTAACCAAGTGCTCTGGGATGAGACTGCAACTAAGCAACCCAAAGCACTTCCAGTATCAACGGTCTGTTTTCTTAGAAAATTGGCAGTAATATCTCTTTCCTTCATTTTCGAGCTGGCCGGCCGCCTCTCCGGGCTGCTGTCTTCAGTGGGAGACGGAGTCTGAACCCAGACAGTGCCGCACCAACACACACTTGGTCCCAGAGTTCGCAGCCTCTCCCCCACACTGCTATCAGCAGACACGGGCTACCCAATTCTTATGACGGACATGATCCACTCTGCACCTGTTTCCTAGGACTCCAGCTGCCACAGTGTGGCTTGCTCTACCTTTGGGGCCTGTCCCCTTCCGCCCCCTTACTTGGCACTGTCCCCTTCCGCTCCCTTGCAGCCACACCCCGGGCTTTGGCAGTGTCGAAACACCTTTAGTCCACTGACTTACTTTTTTTTTTTTTTGCTTTTTGGGTCACACCCGGCAATGCTCAGGGGTTTCTCCTGGCTCTGCACTCAGGAATTACTCCTGGCAGTGCTCAGGGGACCATATGGGATGCTGGGGATCAATCCCAGGCCAGCATGGGCTGGCCACGCAAGGCAAACGCCCTACCCGCTGGGCTATCGCTCCGGCCCCCACTCTGACTTACTTATAACTGAGGCTCCGTCTAGCTCTGACACAGGTCTGCAGGAGCTAGTCCATTCAAACAAAGGAGCCGGAGAAACAGGAAAGGACTAGCAAACACACATGCACTGACCAGGACCCATCAGTCCCTGATCATGCATGTCATGGGAAAACCACAGCACCGTCACCTTCCCTGTTCCAAACGGGCTTCCAGGGGCAAAACTGATTTTCAGCTAAGGATTATTTCTCCCACTTTCACCCGATCGCCCTCACCCTACACAGCAGGCCAGCGTGCATGTGACAGGGCGGCAGCCAGCCACAGGCCACCACTTCCCCATGTTGCCACTCCTGTGGCCTCCCCATCTCTGACACAGGCCACAGAACAGCCACCCACTCTAGACACCGCCTAACTCGGGCTCCTGCTTTCATTCTGTTACCCACTGCCCCGACAGTCTGGTGAAGGCTATGGGCTTTTCATAGAAAGTATTTCTGAAATGCACACAGGGCAGCGGAAACCAATTCTATAATAATAGTTTTTAAAAATATGTGGCACCAAGATTTTTGTTGTTGTGGGACTGAGTGGACCCTGGGGAAGCAGGGCTGGCAGCACACAGGAAAAACGCTACCCACTGCACTATCTCTCCAGCCCCAGATTATCCCCATTTTACAGGACTTGCCCAACAAGTTAACAGCCACAGATCCTAGCCCAGGCCTGCCCACCCCTGCTGCTTCTCCCTGTTTCTCTTTAAGTGACCGAGCAGGTTTGCCGAGCGACAGAGGGTGCCTGAGCAGAGCCTGAGTCTGGGCCCGGACTGCCCTACCTGACACGACATCAGCATTGTAGCATAAGGCGATCGCTCATCGAAAAACAAACAGCTTCCCTCTGTAAAACCCGTCGGGGAATTCCTCCAGGTACTTGTGGATGCCACCTTTGAGCTGGAACACTTCCTTGCACACTCCCTGTGTGGACACCACAGAACACGTGAGGCAGAAGGCAGAGACCAGGCTGAGCCCCGAGAGTGCTGCGTGCTAAGGAACTGCCGATGGCGGGTCCCGGGACCAGCTGGCCGGTGATGACAGCAGTCAGGGGCTCCCTTCACACTAGCGCCCAGCCCTGCCCTCTGTCCCCTAAGTATAGGAAGACACCTGCTGGGCCCTGGAATGTCCCTGCATCTGCTCTCCTCAAGATCAAGGAAAGGATTAGGAAGAAGAAGGGCATTGACTAATCTATCCCCTTTGTGCCTGATGAGCTTTAAGATGGCTAAGTGCTTTTCCCAGCTTGAGATCTGAGAACTTTAGGTTTCGTGTTTATAAACCTAGGCTGGAAACTCTACAGGGGAGAGAGCTCCTGGCTGGCTGGGGCGGGAGAGGCAAGTGCCCCACATCCTCCACGCGTGTCGCTGGGCCTTCTCCGTTCACCCGCAGGGGCGAGAAGGACTTACCTTGGCTTTGAGGTAGGCTGAGCCCCGCCACAGCGGATGCCTCCGGTGCAATACATCAGCACCCTCTTCTCTCTGAAGAGGTCTAGATTTTTATCAACATAGCTTGGGAAGTAACTGAATTTCCTGATGTCTGGAGCTAGGCAGCCCTGGAACCGCCCCTACAATACAGAAGCAGCACAAAGAGGAGAAAAGATACAGACAGCAATGAAGAAAATGGGGCCTTAGGGGGGGTGAGGGGGGGGCGACACCCAGCTGTGCTCAGGCTTATTCCTGTTTCCGTGCTCAGGGATCATGTGAACCGTATGTGCAGCCAGGGATGGAACCCAGGCCGCCCGAGTGCAAGACAAGCGCCCTAGCTGCGCTACTTGCTGGCCCCCAGGATTCTTTGTGTCTCATCTAGCAAGGACTGTATGCTAGCTCCATTCTCAGATTCTGCGCTCTGCTATTTTGATTTCAAAATCTGGAAGTTGGGGACCGGAGCAATAGTACAGCGCAGAGGGCATTTGCCTTGAATGCAGCTGATCGAAGTTCACTCCCCTAGCATCCCATATGGTCCCCCCAAGCACCGCCAGGAGTAACCCCTGCATGCAGAGCCAGGAATAACCCTTGTGTATCACCGAGTATGACCCAAAGAAAGAAAAAAAAATTAGGAACAGAGTGATAGTATAGCGAAGAAGGCGGTTTCCTTGCATGTGGCCGACCCAGGTTTGATCCCGGCATGAAGTACTTCTGAGTGCAGAGCCAAGAGTGACTGACCACTGAGCATCACAAGTATGACCCAAATAAAGCAAAAAAAAAAAAAAAAAGAACAATAAAACTGGAACTTAGAAACAAAGCTGATGGGATCTGAGTCACCTTCCCAGAGTTCTTGGGGAAGTGAAGACCCTGCTCAAAGAAACTTCCTTGATCCTTAACACATAGCAAGAGGAGGCACATGGAAACAAACTATCGTATGTGGAATGAAATCTCTGATTCCTGTGTTCTCAGACTTTCCCACCAGAATCTGAGTCCAAAACAGTAAGCACTGGTAAGCTCCGCCCGCGTGCACCACACACACACACACTCTCACATAAACACACACACTCTCACAGATACGCACCTCTCTCATACAAACACACACTCACACAAACACACACGGGAGTATGCCATTCCCAATCTGGTCATGGGAGGGCTCCCACGTGCACTCACACATCTCTCTCTCACACACAGTCTCTCTCTCTCTCTCGCACTCTCTCTCACACACGCACGCACACACACACGCCCCCTGGGCGTATGCCATTTCCAATATGTAGTCAGAGGGACAGCTAACACTTCACTGACTCTGTTCTTTATTTTGTGTCGCATGGTGGAATCTGGGTCACACCTGGCAGTGCTCAGGACTTATTCCGGCTCAGTGCTCAGGGATCAACTCCTGGCAGGACTGAGGATCCTACGTGGTGCTGGGGATCAAAATGGGGCCGGCTGCACGCAAGGTAAGAGCCGTAACCCTTGTACTATTCGTACTTACTATTTTGCTCTCATAGAAGTTTCTGCAGTCCAAGAGAATAGTATCATTTTGTTCTTGATTTTCCTGAGACAAAACTTTTCTACTTCTTTATGAAATTCACCTGGGGATAAATGGATTCCTAAAAATAAACCAAAAAAAGATTAAGTGAAAGCAAATGGAAATAAAACTCCACCAAATGAGTGTAATCGTTGTTGGCGACCACAGGGAAGAACAAGAGGAATCTGGTGCACGTGCAAACTCCTTTGGCATTGGAAGCCAAGTGCTTCTTGTAGCAGCAGGCTTATGAGTCTTTTCAGCCGATGAGCAATTCACAAGCAATAGTACACCTCTAAAATTGCTATCTTTGGAAAAGAAAACGGAGTCTTGCCAAACCATGGAGACAGGTCAAAAGGGTGTATCTTCAGCCACCACAGCACCAGAGGGCACCGTGGGAGCAAAGTGGACCCAGGTGTTAGCCATGCCCAGCTACTTGAAAGAGATGGTTCATCATAATTCTAGTCAGGGTCTAACTTTCTGTTTGTTTTCAGATTGTTTTCTCCCCAGTAAGAAAGGCAGACTGTTTCTTTTAAAAGCAAGCATACCAGGCTTCTTGTAGGAGATCTCACTGGGATGAATCCCAAGGGCACAATTTCTTCAAATACACCAACACGCAGTTCTGGAAAACAGCAAGCTCCTCCTTTGCTGGTCTAGCCAATAAAGCACAGAACACAAAGCAGAATACAGTCATTCTCTCGTCTCCAGGTAGAAGGCCGGCCACCAAACACAAGTAGCACAGCTGCTCTGTGATAAAGCAATAGCTAATCTCGAGACCTCAAATTGCGAATAATTTTTTTTTGACAAGAAAAAGGGTTTTCAGGTATGTTGGAGATAATGACATTAATACCTGCTATATACCTACCATGCTCAGAAATGTTAGACATGATGTTTTTGTTTGGGGGGGGGGTGGGGAACAGGACCACCTGCGGCAATGCTCAGGGATCACTTCTGGCGGTGCTCCATGCAGCACACCCTCATGATGCCAGAGATCACACCTTGGGCAGCCACAGACAAGCCACGCCCCTACCCACTACACCGTCTCTCTGGCCCCTAAAATATTCCTGTAGCTGTAAACATCTAACTATAAATCTAGCATGTAACTATAAAACGCTTGAGGCCATTTCAGCATGTAAGTGAAGCCCAGCTGGTTGGGACCCCAGACCCTTCTCCCAGCCTTACTAGCACTGGCTTCAGCGGTCTCTCCCACTGCCCCGCCTTTCTCGTGGGGACAGCGGGAAAGGCAAACCAGCAGTTCAGCTGTGACAACAGCTTCATTCCATCACCCTGTGACTTGCTCCTCTTCATCCCAGGCAACACATGTCGAGCCCCGAAACAGATAGGGGTCTGCAGAGTGAGTGAGCACATCTCAGTCGTGAGTTTAGATCACGTGAGCTGGAACATCCTTATTCTGTGACTAAGAATCAGGTCTAGAGAGGACAGGACAGATGCCTGACTGTCGAGATCGCATCCCAGCGGAAGAACAGGAATGAGGACATTCCTTCCTCTGCACTGACCCTCGTCCAGGGGAAGGGGAGGCATCCCTCAGTGCTGCTTATTGTTCCCTAGCGAGCTCCTTACATAGCCCAGCAAGGACAGAGGACAGAGGCAGAAGAGAGCGCTAAACCCACTTGATTTCCAAGTCTCCTACCTTAAAATCATCCTGGCACAGCTGATCCTTAAACAGCGGGCAGGAAAGCATGGCTTCCACGTAGAGCCTGGTGGCCAGCTTGCTTCCACCTACCGTCCCATTGATTCCTTCTGTACCAATTCGAACCTGAGACACGAGATGGCGAGACAGAGAGAATGTGGCCAGCTCTTAGTGTCAATCTTCCTGGGCCAGAACACGCTCTTGTGTGTGAGACAGGAAACAACAGACACCCCCACTGGGAGCACCACAGTGTCACTGCACCAAGATACTGTGCTTTCTAAAACGGCCCAACATTCTAGAAGGAAACAGTGCGTGTGGAGCAGAGAAGGGAATGGGGCGTCCAGGAAGTGGCAACTGAGCTTAACCTGAAACCAGGTCAGCAGATTCATCTTTTGCCACATTCTTGCTTGTGGCCCAAAGGAAATTTATCTACTTCTATGAACCTCCATTTCTTCACTGTATAAGAGGAGAAATGAGAATGAACAGTGGAAAAACAACTGTGCAGAATGCTGGCCACGCAGAGAGCAGAGATGCGAGTGAGTCTGCCTCTGGGCGGAGGAAAGCTCACGGTGCAGCCCACCACGGATGACTAGGGGGACTTGTCCTACTACGTGTCAGCGCGCGCAGGAGTACCTGCTACAAAGGAGGCTCCGTCTGTTTCTGTGGAGAAAGTATTTGTGTGCACTTTCTTTTCAATCCTGGGATTCTCTCTGAAGAAGAGAGCCCCTCGTTGGCTGAGGTTGGAGTCTGGGTTAAGGTGCCCTGCTTAAAGGGCCCACACAGGTAGCTGCTCTCATAAAATAAGATTCTTTGGATGAATTTACAGACGGATTCACTTAAAGGGGCCTGAGCGCTCCAGAGAAAAGTACAAGAGAGAAAGTGTAACTTTTTGGATCATGGTGATTTAATTCTGGAAGGAGATCCTTTGATTCAAGGGCGTATACTGTTGCTACCATTTATATAACCAAATTGGAGGGGAATTTAAAAAGCAAGAAGGGCCCACCTTCTTTAATGTGGCCTACTTCTTTAAAGTGCAAAAAGTCGCACTTTCTCTTGCGCCTCTGGGCCACAAGCAAAAGGTGACCTTTTAATTTTTAGACCCATAGAAGAGACTTTGTTGTGTTGCTTGACACAGGCTATGGGTAGAAATGGGATTTGTTTCATAAGCAACGCCGACTTCCTGGTGGTGGCTAGCCAGAGTTCCATGATGCAGTGTCTAAGCTAAGTCTGGGGTCCCCAAGAAAGTGAACTCCAGGGAAACCTGTACTGGAAGGGAGAGGAGCAGAAAGGACGAACGGTTTCTCTGCTTTACCACCTAGCGTATCTTCTACCGGCTTATTTTTAAGGAATGCATTAAATGACAGCTCAATCACAAGAGGCCAAGAAAACTACTCGAAATGTTTCTGGTTGCAGCAGGTATGAAGAGATACATATTTCATTATGCCTGTCTTTAGGTAGGCTCATAGATGCTTATGCTACTTTGATTTTCACCCTATATAGCAGGGACAAAGGAACCTCCAAATGCATGCACTACACCGCAATCCCTGCAACTTTTTAGCATGTCTGTTGAGAAGACCCATACCCTCAGTAACAAGGAGTAAGAGTTAGCACTTACTGAGCACCTCCTCAAACAGAGATTTATAGCACATCCTGAGAAGTGTCACACAGTCCCTGTTTGACAGTACAGGAGGCAGAAGCTCAGAGAAATCAGCCACCTGTCCCAGGGTAGACAATAGGTATGGATGTCAAAATGCCAAGGCCTCCAGTCTCTCTCTCTCTCAATTTTTGGGCCACACCCAGCAGTACCCAGGGGTTACTCTGGCTCTGTACTCACGGATCACTTTTTGCTTTTTTTTTTTTTTTTTGGGGGGGGGGTCTCACCTGGCAGTGCTCAAAGGTTACTCCTGGCTCTGCACTCAGGAATTACTCTTAGAGGTGCTCAGTGGACCATATGGGATTCTGGGGACCGAATTCAGGTTGACAGTATGCAAGGCAAATGCCCTACCCATTGTACTATTACTCTGGCCCCTTAGGGATCACTTCTGGTGGGGCTCAGGGGACTATATGGGATGCTGGTGATTAAACACAGGCTGTGGCAAGGCAAATGTCTTGTGTGCTGTACCATCTCTCTGTCTCCAACTTCCATTACATCTCTTGAGACAACAAAAACTGCAATATCTATGAATATATATGTACACATAGTATATATGCCAATTATGTTACATATACAAGATGTACAAGTGTATACTAAGCAACACATACAGTACTACCAGAAATGTCTTTCCATATTCCAAAATTTTCAGTTCTTCTCTTTCCTCACCTAAATGCCAATGCTCTACCAAATCTCCCCCAGATGATCTCAGTCGCAGAGAGTTCTTTACTGCAGCCTAAGCCTTCTAGCCTAGGAGCCAAGCAGGCGTGGTCACCTCGTGGGCGGGCCCCTTCAGTGCCAGCTAGCAGGCATGGTCACCTGGTGGGTGGGACCCCTGGGTGCCAGCTAGCTCTCCCTTACCACACTATGGCTGAGATATGAATAAATTGGCCCCCGAAAGAAGCCGACATTTCATACCTTTTTTATATTCAGGTTTACAGTGAGAGCACCTTTTAAGGTGTTCTCTTAAAATAGTGATAAGTGTACTCATTCTACAAATGTTTGCAATTTTCTTATGATGTATCATGAATTGTGCTAGGAATGTTAATTAAAAAAAAAGAAAAGGGGTGGAGCAGCACAGAACAGGGAAGGGTGCTTGCCTTACATGCAGCTAACACAGGTTCAATCCCTGGAACCACATATGTTTCCCCAAACCCCACCAGGAGTGGTCCCCGAATGTAGAGCCAGGAGTAAGCCCCCAAAAGGCCACAAATGCATATATGTATATGCATATACTCATTAAAGACATTTTAGGAAAAAAAAACAGGAAATACAAAATATCCATAATTCTGCCTTGTAGGGATAATCAAAATTAATCCTGAAGTCTCCGTTTCTGCACACACACCTACGGTTTTACTGTAAACATACATTCATTCCTCTACTCACTACTCTCCAAATGGTCTCCCTCTTTTGCTAAGCCCCGTCTAACACTGAGAAAATATTTATTAAATTCTATCAAAGTTCTCAGCCTCACAAATCTTATCTTTTGTGAGGAAGAGCATATTACAGTAAATTAAACAATGATGATACTTTCGGACAATGACAAATTCTTTTAAGTTGTTAGAATAAAAGGGGACAATAAGAGATGAGCTTGGTGAAGGGACTTCCTCAGACTCAAGTTCTGAGGAGCTAATATTTGGGCTGAAAACGGAAATGATGGTAGAGGGGGAAAACACCTGCTTGAGGAAATGTTAATCCCACAAAACGATGAAAGGTTCCTGACATGTTTGAGTCAGATTAAGACCCAACTTGGAGCCAACCTGTATGGCAAATTTAGTCAACTGTTCTTCTAGCTACTATATAGTCAAGAACATTTTTCTACAACAGGGCTCAGCAAACGAATTCCACTTTCACACAGCTTTACAAGAATCTCACCATACCCACGTGTCACAGACAGCCAAGGACTTTTTTTTCAGGAGACAGTGGGAGAATGGAATAATTTTTTGTGTAAAGCCGGAAAATATCTAACTTAGGTCTTTAAAAAAAATTAGCAAGTAACGGGTGACCCACTCATCTAAGCTAGCACGTTTTCTTACATAGCCTCAGTTCAGATAAGCCAGTGAATACTTGTACTTAATCCTAAATTCAGAGCTTAAAGCCTAGCAGGATCTTGCTCACTCCTTAGACCGCGAGAATCAGTTTTTTGTGATGTGCACAGCCCCTGTAATCCAAGCTGACGGCAAGATGGGCCCAGTGAAGGATAGGGGGGTGGAAGAAGGTGTTACTTTGCCTGTGAGGTGCAGGTGCTGACACAGAGCTGTCTGCCAGGCACAGATCCAATGGGGATCCTCCAGGTCACGGTAGCAGTAATAAAGCAGCACCTCTCCTTCATCACTGCCCTGGCCACTATAAAAAGAAAACCACAGGGAAATAGCACTTGAGAGACTGGCATAAGAAGAGGGAAGGCTGAGACAGAGAACACATGCCTACCTTTGCTCCCCTCTTACTCTCCTGAAAGAGAACATGCCTCCTACCTCTGTCTCAAAGAACACTGTCCTGAATGTCTGACATCAGAAGTGAGTTTACGGTGAGTTCCTCATTTCTAATAGCCACGAGACAGGCACTGTGAAAGCCCATTTTACAGGAGAGCGAGAAATGAGTCCATTCTGGTTTCCATTTTGACGAGAGGCAGCACTTATTTTTTAATCTCACTTATAAATAAGAACATTTCACTTCCATTTTTCCATGCTCCTCTTATCCAGAAGAGACGGCATTCGTCCCACAATATAGTCCATTGTTCCCAGCTGAGACAGTTACAAGGTCAACATCAGAGGACTTGAACATCAGTTTCCTGACATTGGGACCATTTCTATTGTCTTGTGAGATCTTAAAATAACCAGTGGTAAGACCTGGGAAAGCCTCAAATCATTTTGAAGCTCATTTTACAGTTAGAGAACTAATTAAATAACAATCAAAAATAAACCCCTGCATTTTGCAAAGTGTATTTCAAAGCTAGGACCATCCATGATGGAGACATATGAAGGACAGCAGCAGCTCTCTTTGAGAGTTACAGTCCCTCAGCTATTGAAGGTCAGAGAACAGGCCGATATTTAAACTTCTGTTCCCCAAAACACATCTGCGTTTAGCACCACTTTTCAGTATCTGGCATCCTGCTGAACTAGCGTTGTGCTTAATACTACAAGTAATGCTACAGTAGCTGATAATGGAGATTTTGTCCACTCTGGAATTTAAGACTTCTTCACCAATACCTTCATATATGCCAGGCCTATAGTCTCTTCCAAAGCATTACTTTCTATTTAAAAGTCTATTTTTCTTTTCTCTGGATTCTTGCAGCCTATTATTATCTTCACTCTTCAGTGTAACTGATAATTACATAGTCTGCCTCAAGTTATCTCACAAAGGTTCACATATCCTTTTATCTAACTAGAAAGTAAATTCCTGAAGAGAACCAAGAAAAATGAAGAAGCTGCATTTGTGTAGCAACTAAGACGCCACAAATATGTGTCCCTGTCATTCACATAACTCAGAGCACTGTGAGGCTGGCGGGCAGCCAGGCATTGTTACTCCAACTACAGAGGCGAGCACACAAAGATGCAGGGGATTTCAGTGATGGCTCAAATCTGAGCCCAACTCTTACTCCTCTCAGAAACAAGACAAATGTGGTACTGAATGCTCCTGAGAGGATGTGGACACTTTTCTACTCACCAAGTGCTTCAGCACTTGCTTAAAATTGGAAGCCTGCTTCTAGAACTGGGCTTCTTAATCATTTTCCATTCACAACCCTCTTTGCCTGAGCAATTTTTATGCGATCGTCAGTAGGTATCTAAATCAGACAGACGTCAAATATCAAAAAGCCTTACTTTAGGGCTAGAGAGGCAGTGCAGGAGGTAAGTTGCCTGCTGTGCACACAGCTGTGGTTCAGCCCCAAGACCTTCAGGGAGCAAACCCAAACACAGAGCCAGGAGCAGCTCAAAAGCACTGTGAGGTGCATTCCCAAAATCACAAAGAAAATTTCTTTAGGAACTAGATCTATAGAAGCATGTGACACCCATATGGGGCTCATAGTTTAAGAAGCTAAGCTCTAGAATTCTGCAATGTTATGATGTGATGAGTTTTTTGAAGGCAAGATCTAAATATCCAATACTATATACCAGTTCCAAAAATTAAGTCTCTTTCTAAAAAATATCCCATTCAGAAAAGCTCCGAGTGGTAACTATTTTTGGGGGGTAGATGGCGGGGGTGGGGAACATGCCTGGCAGCGCTCAAGGCTTACTCCTGGCTCTCTGCTCAGGCTCTAAGCCCTGGAGGGCTTGGGGGACCATATGGGGCACCAGGGAACAAATCCCAGGAAACACCCAACCCGCTGTACTATCACTCCAGTCCTGCTATTTACGTTCTAAAATTCTCCATGGTAGAGGAAGCATCAACTTCTCCAGTCTTCCCACTCCCTTTCAAACAGATAAAATATCCTCTTTTCCTAGAGAAGACAGGAAACAGGATGCTTCGGAAAACCCAGAGAGGTGCAGGGATGTGCCTTAGCCGGAGACCGCTCACCCTACAGGGAGGCCCCGGGTTAGGGCTTCAGCACCGCCGGGAAATGAACCTAGTCAATGTGGGCAGCTGTGCGGGCCCGTGCCGCAGCACATGGACAGCCTTCTACCAAACACAGGGTGCTTATTAGTCTAGCTCAGGCTGGTAGAGGAGCTCTGTGCCGTAAAGAGCTTGCCTTTTTTAGAGGACGGGTATCTCACCGCTGAAAAACATTTAAAAAAAAAAAAAACGAAGCCAAGAAACACAGGATGAAATTCTTACCTCATCAGCTCATCAGAGCTAAAGTGACTTATATCAGGGAGCCAGGCAGATATTTCCTGGTTATGGGAAAGGTCCTCTTTCAGAGGGCTACTTCTGTCTGCAGACTTAAGGGGGTGTGACGTACAGGAGGACCCAGCCAGTTGCTGGAGAACAGCAGAAGTCTGGCGGCAAATCTCGGCAGCATGCTGGGTAGCGACGTGTCTGTGGAAGCCAGACTGGACCGTGAACAGCTGTTGACAACATTTCCACTGCTGCTCACGACGCTCAGGAGACACCAGGATTTCTTTGGTTTTGACGAAAAGGGCAAAAGCCTGCAATCACATTTCCAACTCGTCACATTTAAATTCCTCTAGTCAAGTTTAGAGGCTAATTAACTCTGGAGCGGGGAGATGGTACTGGAGGTGGTAAAGTGCTATGCAGGAAACCCCACCAGTAACATCATTGCAAGCCACAGTTCCTAAGGGGGGGGGGGAAAGCCTGTCGTAAAGGCAAGCTCGTGGATGGGGGGGGAAACTGGGGAAGCCGGAAGGAAGTGGACAGTGGTGAAGGGATGTGGTGATACACCATATGCCTAAACTCAGTCATGAGTAACCGTAGGTCACGGTGCTCGACAAAATGTTAAAAAATAAAGGTTTTGGGCTAATGAGATCATTCTGTCTACTGCTCCTCTACTCTCATCTTAGATATTATAACTTTTTATTATTATTATAATTACGTTATTATTTTGCTTTTGGGGTCACAGCTGGCAATGCTCAGGGGCTACTCCTGGCTCTGCACTCAGGAATTACTCCTGGCGGTGCTTGAGGGACCATATGGGATGCTGGGGATCGAACCCAGTTGACTGCGTGCAAGGCAAACGCCCTACCCGCTGTGCTGTCCCTTCAGCCCCCTGAGATTATTACTTTTTATTTTATTTTATTTTATTTTTTTTGCTTTTGGGGTCATTTCTGTAACCATTTCAAACCCGCCCAGATTATCAGAGGATTCCCACAGAGGCTCCATTCCTGCTTCTTCAATCGTCCCAACGCGTTTAGACTGATCCACTCTATCTGAAACCACTGGGTTTATATTGCTGTTATGGCCATAAATCGTCAACCTGGAATGCTTCATCATTTCTCCCTAAAGCCACAACCACGGCAAGCTGATGGATTTTGTTGCTGCTGCTTTGAGTCACAACTGGAAGTATCGGGATTTACTCCTGACAATGAGCTCAGGGAACACGGGACCATATATGGGGTGCCAAGGATCGAACCTGGGTCAGCCACATGCAAAGCAAGCACCCACCCCATTTCATTTTCTCTCCAGCCCCCAGACTAAGGCAACTTGAAAAGATTACAGATGTATTATCGTGTGCCTCTGTAATCTGCAGGCATATGTTCCTACAACTAGGTTCGGGTTATTAACGAGAGGTCGGGCTCCTCTCACTGTCCTCAGATATTCCAACATGTGCCACCCACTCTCTAGGGTGCCCAGATCCTGAATAAAGTTCACAGTTAACAGCCGGACTTGACGGTACCCAGAACACAGCCCCTACAACTCCCGTGGCACAACCTCACCAACTGCCTCTAAACGCACCTGAACGAAGTATACACCCAGGGTCCCAAAACCACTTTTACCTTTTTCTTTGCAAATGAGTATTTCTTCTTCACGTGAACATCTAATTCTGCTTTGAGTCGGCTAGCAGGGTCGATAGAATCTGTGTCTTTTAAATCCAGGCCTGAAAATCTCAAAACACAAGCCTCTGGGTCATCCCCATGGTCGGATGAAGTGAAAGAAGGCATCGGTCTGGCTGGTGACTGCTCTCAATTATCACCCTAGAAATAAGTAAGGAGAAACAAGACGGGAAGTCTCTGGCTACTATTTGAGACAAAACTACAGTTAACTCATCATGCAATGAGCACAAGCCCAAAGAACCATCACCTAGTCACCCAAACATACACACTTAGCACCTAACTCTCTACTATTCTCACTATTCTATACTCCGTGCAACTAGCCTTGAATGGAAGAGGAAAAATAATCTTTTGCTTTCTTAGAATTTACATTCTAGTAGAGACAGAGGGAACACGACTAAACTAATTTTTAAAGAAAAGTCAGATCGTGGCCCCAGAGTGATAATACAGCAGGCAGGGAGCCGCCTTGCATGCAGCCAAACTGGGCTTGATCTCCAGTGCCGCAGAGGGTCCCCTAGCCCTGCCAGGAGAGATTCCTGAACGCAGAGCCAGGAATAAACCCTGAGCACACCATGTCTAGCCCCAAAACAACAAAAGTCAGATGGTAAAAGGGGATAATCAGATGGTAAAAGGGCTATTCAGACGATAGCAAGACATGAAGAATGGACGGAGTGAAGCAAGGTGGGGCTCTTTAAAAACATGGGGTGGGGCCGAGCGTCAGCCCAGCGGGTAGGGCGTTTGCCTTGCACGCGGCCGGCCCATGCTGGCCCGGGTTCAATCCCCTGGCATCCCATATGCCCCCGAGCACCGCCAGGAGTAATTTCTGAGTGCAGAGCCAGGAGAAACCACTGAGCATTGCCGGGTGTGACCCCAAAAATAAAAAAATAAATAAAACATGGGGTGAGGGTTGGATAGTACAGTGGACAACCCACTTTCCTTGCATGAGGCCGACCTGGTTTAATCCCTAGCACCCCATATGGCCCCCCAAGTGTGAAACGAATAAACAGACACAGGGTGTCTATGAAGCAGAAGTGCTTGAACAAATGCCACAATTAGGTGTTAAACCAGAAAATGGAGAATACCAGGAAAGTACCAGGTACCATCAAAATCAACCTTACCAAATGCCAGTCCCTTTAGTTATAAACACTTCTCTGGCCCAAGGAAATGACTAATCCAGCCCGGTTTAAGGAGCTGTAAGAAATGTACAGATTGCTACTGTGGCCAGATCTCAGCCACAAGCATTTACTAAAAACCAACAGGCTAGGCCAGTACCCTTTCTTTTTATGAAGTTACTATTGAAAGTGACCTGGAGGCAACTGAAACACTTGGAAAAGTGAGAGCTTTAAATCCTGCCGCAAGATACTAACCTTCTCCCTGATTTGTACAAGGCTGGTGTCAGTATCCCTTGGCTGACTTCACACAGGGGTTCCTGAAGATCTGTAGTGTGTGACACACACTAGGGCCTAAAGAACTGATGTCATCATTCCTGGTTAACAACATACTATGGTCCAGCAGTTTCCCACGCCCAAGTGCTGCCAGGCGTGATCCCTGAGGGCTAAGTACTGCTGGGTGTGACCCCCCCAAACCAATATTAAGTTAAATTTTAAAATAGTAAGAAAAATCTATTCTGGTATGCAACACAAACGCTCCAGCTAGCCATCTCCTGCTTCCCAAGGTGGGGGAGCATGCTTGACTTTGGGGGACTTTTGGTTGAGCGGGCCACCCTGCGGGGTTCAAAGTTGACTCCTGGAGGGATCTGGCAGCCTTATGTGGCGCTGGGGACCGTAGAGGGGTCAGCTGCGTATAAGGCAAGTGCCTTAATCCTTGTGCTGTCTCTCTGGCCCTACTAAGCCTGACTTCTCGAAAAGACCGACAGATGGTCAAGCTAACAGTGTGTGCAACGCAAAGTTCTGGGAGTGCGTTGAAGCGAGTGGGCATGAGGTTCGCTGCTGGATTTATTTCCAAAGCAGAAGCGGGAGGATCCTACAGTCAGAAGGGCTGTAAGGTGTCAGGAAAGGTACCCCCTATCTAACACTAGTGAGTCACGCTTGAGCTGGACGGGGGGTAGGGGCGAGCACCTCCAGAAAAAGGGGGTGATACAAGGGTGCCGCCGGGGATCGAAGGCAGGCACGGGTCGCCAGGGAGGGGCATACGGCTCCACTAAAAAAAAAAAAAAAAAAACCTGAAAATCGATGGATGACCCGCTCCGGGCCAGGCATCGCCGAGGATGACTGCACTGCAGCAGGCCCGTTCGGCCGCTCCTCCCGTCCCCGCGCGCGCGCGTCCCGCGGGCTCCGAACGTGCGCCCACCTTTCCCGAGGCGGCCAACAGCCGTACGCAGGAGCAGGTAACCGGGCCGCCTGATCCTCTAAATAGACTCCAGGTATTTGCTCCTCAACCCGCTGACCGCCAGCAGGCGTGTACGGGGGCACGTAGGCGGGAAGGCGGGGGGCACATCCCCTCGCTCCGGAAGTCTTCGCAGCGCGGAGCGAAAGGGCCGCCGGGAAAACCATCGAGAGGCGTTGGGGAAGCGGGGCCTAGAGCGTCCTTCTCCCCGCCCCGCCCCTTCACCGCGACTCCCGCCTCCAGGTGCGCCGCGCGGCCCGCCAGCCCCGGCGTGCAGTAGAGGCGGCGCGGCCCCCGGAAGGACTTGGCGCGAAAGGCGGGAGAAGCAGGGGGCGAGAGGGCGGAGGAGGCCCGAGTGGGGCGGGGGAAACGTTCGCGTGCGGTGCTGACGGCCGCGGCCTGCGGAGCTTTGCTGTCGGTGCCCGCCGCCGAGCTCCCCGCGGCGGCCGTGCGGAGCCAGTGCGCCTGCGTGTCGCCCGCCCGACGGTTCCCGCTCGCCTCCGCGCCCGGCGTCTCCACCCGGCAGTGCCGGGGCTTGCGGCATGTCGCGGCGGCGGCACAGCGACGAGAACGACGGTGAGTGTCCGCGCCCCGCCGCCGGGGCGCCTGGATTTCACTTCTTGGATCTCGGGGTCCCCAGGGAAGAAGGAACGGGGCGGTGTGTGTGTGTGTGTGTGTGTGTGTGTGTGTGTGTGTGTGTCTGGGGCCCGCCCTTGTCTCCCGGGGCGTTCGGGGAGCCGGTGTGGGCGCTCTGGGGCCTCCCCTGCGATGCCCCAAGTGTCCGTGCAGCCGCAGCCTCGGGACCGGGCCCCAGCAGCACCCACTATCGTGGAACCTCGGTCGGCGCTGGGGAAAGGGGGCGCAGGAGACTCTCCACCGCTTGCTTCCGTGGAGCCGCCATCCCAGAGTGGCCCCGGCCTCGCCGCCCCCATCGCTCCGCCGTGCATTTATTTGTGGTTCTCACCCGGGGGGGGTGTCTCGTGGTGGCTCACTGGACACCCACGAGGTCACACACCCGCGCGCCCGCATGCGGGCTCCCTGCGGGAGGACTGGGCGGCCCAGGCTCTGTGTCCATGTCCACCCCCCACACACCGGGGTCTGGGGGAGGTCTTCGACCTCGTGTGCTTCGCACGCATTGCGTGTTTAGGGGGTGTTCAGGGAGATCGGGCAGTTTGCCCCCTAAGCGGCAGACCGGTTTCACTGCAGAGGGAAAGGGGCGTACCGGGATGCGGAGAAATCCGCCGGCAACGCACGGTTCACACCCAGCGGAGGGGAGGGCAGGGAAGGGGAGGGCGAAGAATGGTTTTCCTCAACGTTTGTTGTAGTGTCTGTTGAAAAGCGTGGCGTCGTGCTTTTGCGAGGCCAGACTTCGGAAGCTCTGCCGGGCCGTCTTTGCAGTCAAGAAGAGGTCTCTGATATGGGGAGTAAGAGCCGGATACATTTGACACAAAAGAGAATGTCTAACATCCCCTTTTGGTGACTATGGAATGTATATATGGTCGATGTTCAAGGCATTATTTTCTTTTCAAAATTATTTTGATTGTCTACTCCTTCGTCATGAACCCATATTGTCTCATTCTAAGCTGTTTGTGCTTAAGTATCATTTAATGCTTGTAGATTGTGACTTTTCCCTTAACTTTAGAAGACACGGCGCATTGCCATGAAGGGCTGTCTCGGAGTTTCCGCAGTCAGCCCGGCTACTGCTTTCAGAGGAATCGCCAGGGCACTTCTCCTTTTCCTCATTCCTCTTTTTCACGTTACTTTCTCACACAGGATTGATTCTTCATTTCGTGGGTCTAAAACTTCGGATTGTTGCTCTAACCCTGCTAAATCAGGATCACTTTTCAGGGAAAGAATCATGCTCTGTTAAGTTCCTTTCTAGAGACCTGCTTCTCCCAGCTACACTAACCAGGGGAGAGTGCAGGTTGTATGATTAGCGACAATGTATCAGCCAGTGTATCTGGGTTGCAACATAGGACATGATGTACATTGTTAGACTTCAGTAGTTACGTTTCTTGGCATTTAAAAAATTGGCTTAGGTGGGGCTGGAGTGATAGCCCAGCGGGTAGGGGTTTGCCTTGCACGCAGACGGCCTGTGCCGGCCCGGGGCATCCCATATGATGGTCCCCCGAGCACCGCCAGGAGTAATTCCTGAGCGCAGAGCCAGGAGTAACCCCTGAGCATCGCCGGGTGTGACCCTAAAAGCAAAAATATATATTGATTTGCTGAACCCAAAGCTCAGTGACAGAAAACCCTAGGGCCGGAGCGATAGCCCAGTGGGTAGGGCGTCTGCCTTGCACGCGTCCAGCCCATGCCGGCCCAGGTTCGATCCCCGGCATCCCATATGGTCCCCGAGCATTGCCAGGAGTGATTCCTGAGTGCAGAGCCAGGAGAAACCCCTGAGCATTGCCGGGTGTGACCCAAAAAAAAAATGCCTTAGGGCCTCTACAGAGACCTCAGGGAGCATACCCAGATTAGCCCAAGTAATGCTTCAGGGGCAGTGTGGGGGCTGGACCTCCTGCTTGCCAGTTGTTTTTTTTGAACTGTCCCATTGTTTCTTTGAGCTGTCCTGCTCAACAGAAACGCTTTAATGGAAAATATTCTTGCTTTGAATGATCACTTTGTTTGGGGGCTGCACAGGTGGGACTCAGCAACTAGTCCTGGCTCTGCTCCAGAGTAACTCCTGGCAGTGCTCAGGGGCATTGTGTGGTGCTGGGTATTGGCGTTGAGGGTCACAGCCACATGTTGGGCAAATGCCTTACCCAGTCATATCCGACTGCTGTGCTCCTGCTGCGGGAACTCAGGGACTGAGTTTTCTTGAGAGTGTGCGAAATCCCTAAGCTTGTGTGACCCAGTAGCCTCTTCTGTCCACGAGTCGAGTTTGTGTCTGGAGTTCCCCTTCTTCCCCTGCCCTTTCCTGTTCCCTAAGTACCCGGGGAGAGCAGCGCTGCTCTCACCTCTCAATGCTTTCTGTTCCTCACTTCCTCCAAGCCTGGCGCCTTGCTTAAATTTAAAGATGGGAGTATGATTTCAGACTGGATCCAACAAGCTGGTTTGATGATTAGGCTTGGCTGAGGTGGGGGGATGTGGGCGAAAGGAGTTGGCAGAGTAGAGGGGCAGCAGGAAGGGAGCGGCAGTTAAGGTTGGAAGAAGCAGCAGCAGACGTTGTTCGCAGGGAGCCTCGGTTTTCAACAGCAATCCCTGTCCCCTTACTGGAACCTGGTTCAGAAGTGAGCATATTCTGCTTTCTAGGCGTTTTCAATTAGCTTATTTATTGTTGGGAACACCTCCAGGCCAAGAACTAGAAATGTCACCAGGGATTGCTAGGTGGCCCTTTGGGTACAGAATCTTCCCCAGGTGAAAAACCGTTACTCCAAGAGAAGGGCTTTGGGGTGGGGGTGGGGGGGGGTGGGAGCACACCTGATGGTGCTCAGGGCTGCCCCCGGATTGGTGCAGGGGGGAGGGAGCACACCTGATGGTGCTCAGGGCTGCCCCGGATTGGTGCGGGGGGCAGCACACCTAATGGTGCTCAGGGCTGCCCCTCGATTGGTGCGGGGGAAGGGGAGCACACCTGGTGGTGCTCAGGGCTGCCCCCGGATTGGTGCGGGGTGGGGAGTGGGAGCACACCTGATGGTGCTCAGGGCTTCCCGGATTGGTGCGGGGGAAGGGGAGCACACCTGATGGTGCTCAGGGCTGCCCCCGGATTGGTGCGGGGGGAAGGGGAGCACACCTGGTGGTGCTCAGGGCTGCCTGGATTGGTGCAGAGGGAAGGGGAGCACTCCTGATGGTGCTCAGGGCTGCCTGGATTGGTGCAGAGGGAAGGGGAGCACTCCTGATGGTGCTCAGGGCTGCCCCGGATTGGTGCGGGCGGGGGAGGAGCACACCTGATGGTGCTCAGGGCTGCCCCTGGATTGGTGCAGAGGGAAGGGGAGCACACCTGATGATGCTCAGGGCTGCCCCGGATTGGTGCGGGGGAGGAGCACACCTGATGGTGCTCATGGCTGCCCCGGATTGGTGCTGGGGGGGGGGAGCACACCTGATGGTGCTCAGGGCTGCCCCCGGATTGGTGCAGGGAGGAGGGGAGCACACCTGATGATGCTCAGGGCTGCCCCGGATTGGTGCGGTGGGGGGGAGGAGCACACCTGATGGTGCTCAGGGCTGCCCCCGGATTGGTGCAGGGAGGAGGGGAGCACACCTGATGGTGCTCAGGGCTGCCCCCGGATTGGTGCGGGGGGAGCACACCTGATGAGTGCTCAGGGCTGCCTGGATTGGTGCGGGGGGGGGGGAGCACACCTGATGGTGCTCAGGGCTACCTGGATTGGTGCGGGGGGGGGGGGGAGTGGGAGCACACCTGATGGTGCTCAGGGCTGCCCCGCATTGGTGCAGGGTGGAGGGGAGCACTCCTGATGGTGCTCAGGGCTGCCCTGGATTGGTGCAGGGGGAGGAGCACACCTGATGGTGCTCAGGGCTGCCTGGATTGGTGCGGGGGATGGTAGGTGGAACATTTTAGTTCCTGACACTTAAAGTTTGATGTATGCTTGAGTCGTGGCTGTGGTCCCGCTTTGTAACTTTGTGGCCCATTTTGTGACTTTACACATGAGGCATCTCCAGTAGTGGATCACAGCTGATGAGCTTTCTGTGTATTGTATTTTTTTGTGGTCACCTCTGTTTCTGTCTAGTTCTGTCCCAGTTGGTTTTATACAGTTCATGTGGTACCTAAATGCCATCTCTGTCATGATGGGGAATTTTCTAATACCCCAAGCTTAGGATAACCAAGTGTGTTTCGTGAAATTCACATCACAGCCTCATGTTCCAGAGCAAATGATGATAAACTCTTCAAAGAGCCAATTAGATGCAGACAGACAGGATAGCGGGTAGGCTCTTGGCTGCCGGGTGGCTGACGCTGGTTTGATCCTGGGCACTGCATTCGGTCCCTCGAAACCCCTGGAAGTAGTACCTGACTGGGTCAGGAGTAAGCCCCGAGTACTGCCGGATGTGGGGGGGCACAAAAATAGAAAATGACTATTTCTTCCTTTAAAAAGTCTAGAGAACAAAGTCATATCTATGAAGTCCTGGGTGAACTCAACCCAGCTGCAGTTCTCATTATTATACGGACGCCGGCACAGTTCCATGCTTCTGCCCCAAGACGCCCAGTAATCTGAGAGAAGCCAGAAGTTATTTTTGTAGCATGTTACACACTATGTACACGTATACTGCATGCTATATATTACATACTACGTCATACAGAGTGTAGACATTTTATAGTGTAGGCTTTGCACCCATTTTCATGGTGCTTCTTCACAGAAGTCTGTCTGCAGTGCTGGAAATTGCCTGTGCGTGGCAGCCGGCAGAGCAGAGCCTCACTCCCCTGGGATGTCGGGATTTGAACTCAGGGCAGCTTGCCAAGCCAGTGCACTATTCCTCTGGGGTTTCTTGGTTTTTTTTTTTTTTTTTTTTTTGCTATTTGGGCCACACCCAACTATGCTCAGGGGTTACTCCTGGATCTGCACCCAGGAATTACTCCTGGGGAGTGCTTGGGGGACCATATGGGATGCCGGGGATCCAACCCAGGTCGGCCGTGCAAGGCAAACATCCTCCCTGCTGTGCTCCAGTCCTTCCTCTGTTTTCTTTAAATCAAGATTTAGAAGCTTACTTTTAAAATCAAGATCATTCAATCTAGTTTGTAACCATACTTCATACCATAGTTACATACGTTAGAATAGTGAGTGCTGCAGACACCAACAGGTTCAGGAAGTAACCGAAGATTAGTAAGCATGTTCAGAGCAGAAATACCGTAATCTTTATTGGAGATTAGTAAGCATGTTCAGAGCAGAAATACCGTAGTCTTTATTGGTGTGAGCGTTACAGCGAGCTCCTGCCAAGCCACAGCACGGGGGCCTGTTCACAGAGCTGCTGTGATCTCCTGAGTCACTAGAGTGGCTCTGGGACTGCAGAATGGACCTAAGTAACTGAGATTTGTCTGAGAAAGGGTCAGGTAAGAGACCCAGCTGTGTAAAAAGTTGGGCCCTTTCTATTCAAGGAGAAAGAGCTGCAGTCTTTTGTGTGGCCGTTGACTTTCGCTCTCTTCAGTCCTTTCTTCTACTCCCGTTATCTACCTCTGGCAACCAGCAGTCCGGTCTCAGCATCCATGACATATTGTGTTGTTTTAATTCCACATAGAACAGGGGTCCTAGCTATTGTTTTCCTTGGAAGTTTTATGGTTTGGATCTTAACGGTTTCATTAATTATTGGTTTAAGATTGTGGTCGATTTCATTAATTACTGGTTTGATTTAAGATTGTGGTTCAGTTTTAACAAGCCGTTTATTGAAACTGTCCCTTCCCGCTGTATATTTTTATCTCCTTTGTTACTGTTGTAAGTTCATTGACCTCACGTCAGTGGATTTATTCCTGTTCTCTTTTGTACTACTTACCTGTTTTGTCTGTTCTTAAGTCTGTACATTGCTGTTTTAATGATCTAGCTTTGTGAAACTTGGAATAGTACTTTATAATATTAAATATTTTGTACTGAAACAGGGGGACAACCTCACAAAAGAAGAAAGACCTCTGATGCAAATGAAACTGAAGATCATTTGGAATCTTTAATATGCAAAGTGGGAGAAAAGGTAAGCACCACGAAAGACGTAGGTTCAGATGGGAGGATTTAGGACTATAGTTGACCTTCTACAACTGAAAATGACCTAAGTTGTAGGCAAAACTCAGAGTGAAGCTTGTTAGCCCCTGGATGACATCTATGGGTTCCATGTTTTTGGTTTTCATAGACTGAGTCTTAGGCCATTTGGAGTAGTCCTGCCAATTTATAAATGAAGAATTAAGCAAGTCTGGATAGTTGTGGGTTAGTACTTTACCTTGTGATTGAATCAGATGGGAGGGAGTAGAACTGTGATTCCTTCCATTTCCAGTCTGTCCTGTTATCTTGCCAGGCAGAGCCTAGCAAGCTGTCCGATGCGTGTTCGATATGCCAAATCCAGTAACAGAAATGTTTATTTTCCTGACCCCGAAAAGAGCCCTTAATACGGCAGCAGTAAGAAAGGCAAACAAGCAGTGCCAGACAAAATTTCATGGCCATCCTAGGCTGCCAAACGAAGAAGGACTAAAATGACTGTCTGTACTTTCAATGCACGCACACTGGCATCGGAAGCATATATTGAGGATCTGATGCTGCAAGCAAAAAAGATCAAGTACGACATCATTGGTCTGACTGAGACGAGGAGGCGTCAGTTGCATCATGCTGTATTTGACACCGGAGAAGAATTGTTCCTTGGAACATGCGACGAAAGAGGCGTCGGTGGCGTTGGTGTCCTTGTCAACACGAACATGGCCATAAACATTGATTCATTTGAATGCCTAACAAACCGAATAGGACAATTACAATTGAAGAGATGTGGCCCATTGCCAGCAATTTCTATCTTCATTGTCTACGCACCAACATCCACATACAAAGAAGATGAAATTGAGAAATTCTACATGGAATTGGAGGAGTTCTATAAAAAAGATCACACCTTCTACAAGATCGTAGTCGGTGATTTTAATGCCAAGATAGGACCAAGAAGATAGGCTGAAGAACTCCACATCGGGTCCCATGGCCTAGAATGGAACGAACAGGGTGAGAGACTATCTGAGTTCATCATGTCCACCAAGACCATTCATGGGAACTCACAGTTCCAGAAAGCTGAAGCGAAACGTTGGACATGGGAATCTCCTGGCGGACAGTTCCACAATGAAATTGACCACATCATCTTCAATCGACGGTTTTGTCTGACTGATGTAGCTGTCGTCCCCAAATTCCAAACAGGATCAGACCACCGTCTCCTTCGTGCAAAAATTCTACTTCCCGCAACGGGGAGAAAAGGCTGCAAAGTTTAAGAAGAGAACTCCCAGAACGACCACCAACTGGGAACTCTTTGGCACCATTGCGGCAACATGGGAAGATACCATCATTTACGACATCGATGAAGAATACAACCGACTGGTTCAGCACCTCCATGATTGTGTGAAGAATGCTGAGAGAGAGAAAGACACAAAAGGACGCCTGTCTTCAGAAACTCTCGAGCTCATTCGCCAACGTGGCAAGGCGCGAGCCTCAGGAGACCAATTGCTAACATCCAAGCTTGCTAAACAAGCCTTTGATTCTGTGGAGACTGAAGCAGTCATCCAAGCCCTAGCCAAACAGGGTGTTCAAACCCAATACATCAAGATCCTTCATGAGCTGTATTATGGATTCACCACCAGGATCTCACCATTCTACAAAGAAGTGATCATTAACGTGAAAAGAGGGGTTCGACAGGGTGATACCATTTCACCAAAACTCTGCAGCGCCACCCTCGAGAACATCATGCAACAATTAGAATGGGAATGAATGGGAGTGAAGATAGATGGTCGGCAACTACACCACCTCCGCTCGCTGATGACATCGTTCTAATAACACCAAACATTAGCCAAGCGGCACAAATGCTGGCTGACTTTGACCGAGAATGTGGAAAGATAGGTCTACAGCTGAATCTAAAGAAAACTATGTTCATGAAGAATGAACTAGTTCCAGAGGCCCCATTCACTCTCAATGGAACAAACATCTCCGAATGTAGCAGTTATGTGTACCTAGGTCGAGAAATCAACATGATGAACGACCTAAAACTGAGCTGCGCAGGAGGAAGAGAGCGGCATGGAATGCCTTCAAAGTCATAGAAGAAATAGATAAAAGGACAAAGATCCTCTGGCTCCGGGCACATCTCTTTGATTCCACCGTTCTCCCTGCATTAACATACGCCTCAGAGACCTGGGCCCTACGAAAGCAGGATGAGAATGCTATTCGGGTCTCCCAGAGAGGAATCGAAAGAGCTATGCTTGAATATCATGCCTCACTCAAGTGAGAGAAGGAATCCGGAGTTCTGACCTCCATCGCTATTCCAGAATCAGGGATGCTGTCTCGTTTGCCAAGGCATCGAAAATCAGATGGGCTGGACATGGAGACAACCGCTGGACTAGAGCCATTACTGACTGGATCCCACGGGATATCAAAAGATCACGTGGCCACCCACCTACAAGATGGTCAGGCTTCCTTGTAAAGACCCTGAAGGAACGGTTTGAGGCTCTTCATATTCCTGAATCAACCAGATGCCATTGGGCTACATTGGCACGTGATAGGGTCCAATGGAAATGTTACTGGCGCCCGCTCGAGCAAATCGATGAGTAACGGGATTCAAGTGATCAAGTGACCTGTTATCTCAGGCTGCTTCCTTTGTAAATTTTACTCGTATTTAATGGTGCCCGCTTGAGCAAATCAACGAAAAATGGGATGTCAAGTGATCAAGTGATTTAATGGATTTTATTTTTTAATCATCTTCCAGAAAAATTTATTTCACTGATTCCTGAGTGCTTGACAGGTACTTAATATGTTGCCTTGGCCCTGGGAAGAGCCTCAGGGTTTTAGCTTAAGCTGTGTGTGCAGGAGGCACGGCGTGGTCCCTGGTCATAGAGTTAGCTGCCGAGCACCACTGGCATAGCTCCAGAGGTGCTGATGATGGGTAAGATGCTGGTGCTCATAGGCCAGAGGGGCGGAACAGAGTTAACGGTGCTTGATGTGCACATGGCCACCTGGGTTAGATCCTGACATCGCCAAAGAGCACCTGAGCACAGTGGTTGTGCCCCCAACCAAAACACTTTCTAATAATGGTGATAATGATATGTTTTCTTCCACAGAGTGCCTGCTCTTTGGAGAGCAACTTAGAAAGCTTGGCTGGTGTTTTAGAAGCTGATCTCCCTAACTACAAGAGCAAGATCTTAAGACTTCTTTGTACAGTGTATGTATGCAAAAGATTTATGAATACAGGTGATAATGTATTACATACATTTAAATGCTTTTGATCAAAAGATGTGTTTCTGTTTCATATATTATCAGTTTTCCTTCTTTTTGGAAAATTTCCGTCAGTGAAATGTATTTTGGCTCAGTCACAAACTATTCCTTGAGAAGTGCATTATCAAAATTGAGCGTTTTTCGTATGTTTTGCATCTTACAATCTTAGAGGTGTTTTTTTTTTTACTCTAGGTGAGAAAAAATACTTTCACATTCATAGTTCTTTAAACACGTGCACATTTAAAAACAGAATAGAATTTTCTTTTTTTTAAAACGGTAGAGCCAAACATTTTGGGAACTTGTCTCTTTAGTAGTAGTTCTTGGAAGATTTTTTTTTTTTTTCTTTTTGGGTCACACCCGGCAATGCACAGGGGTTTTTCCTGGCTCTGCACTCAGGAATTACTCCTGGCAGTTCTCGGGGAACCATATGGGATGCCAAGGATCAAACCTGGGCCAGCATGGGCCGGCCTCCTGCAGGGCAGACGCCCTACCCACTGGGCTATTGCTCCGGCCCCAGTTCTTGAAGATTTTTTAAAAGATACTTTTGATACTTTAGTAGGAATAATCTTTCTCTGAGTTAGGTTGACTAAAACATGTATCCAGATTTATTTGTGAGGAAATTGAAAGGGGAAAGTCTCACCTAAAATCATAAGATGCACTCCAGAGCTTATGGAACTGACAGCCCAGACTCCGTTCCCTGTTCCGTCAGAGTGTGATGGAAATAGACTCTTCATTTCTGACTTGAGGGGCCTTTTGTACTTTACATGGAATTATAACACACACACACACACACACACACACACGACTACCAAATTACTATAGTGCGGCTATTTTCATTGCCTGCATTGCTCGAACATTCTACTAGGTAGACCATTGGGAGTAGTCCTGTCAACTTATAGATAAAGAACTGGGGAACAGAGTTTAAGAGAATCTCATTTTATGTATTTGTTTGGGAGGTGGATCCCTACCCTGCTACTGTGCTCAGAGATGCTCTCAGAAATGCAAGGGTCAAACCCAGACAGACCTGCATGCAGAGCCCGTGCGCAGCCCTGGAGCTGTCTTCTGGTCCAGAAATTGGAATCACTAGGAGTACTTTTCCCTTCTGTGCTCAAGGCTGCCTAAATTAGGAAGTAACTTTTTTTTTTCCAATGCTTTGCTATAATAATCACTCGGCTTACTTTTCAAATAACTATTCAAAGTAAGCAAACAGTTGTAAAGAAGTCTTACTACATCAGGCATAATATTAAGAATTTATGGGATTTGGGGCTTTTGGGGGACCACTCCCTGTGGTGCTCAGGGCTTACTCCTGGCGCTGTGCTCCGGGGTCTCTCCTGTTGTGGCATGTGGGACTCTGGGTGGAGCTAGGGATGGAATCTGGGTCAGCTATATGCAAGGTCAACAAGCACCTTCACTCCTGCACTTTAAAGCTCTTCAGCCCTGAATTGAAGGTTTAACTAAAAGGAACTTAGTTTTCTCCAAGCAGCTGTAATAGTGTTTCTCAAAGTAGGAATTTTATTTCTATGGCACTTAGCTAGCTTAGTTTTAAGTATAGTAAATGCTGTTGTTTCCCCCAAAAAAAAAAAAAACACTCACACCTTACTGAGTCTGTATTAAAGAATTTGTTTGATCCGCCATTTCCTCACTATTTCACCAGGAAAGTGATTTTCTGTGGAATTGCTTTGATTCCTTTGAAAAGCTTTTGTAATATTATCTTTGTTAACTTCACAGTTAGAATGTTTTACTTTCTTCACTCTTGTATTACCAGGAAAAAATTAAAAAGGTGTAAGGGCAGTATTTGCAAGTCCCGATGACATTTATGCCTCTTTTGAAGTAGCTTTTTAAATATTACTGAAAGTAATCTTGCCCCAAAGTTAGTGAGATTGTAATAGAGTTACTAGTCTGAAAATCAGCACCTTAGCATAATGCTCTTGCTTTTTGGTTTTTTTTTATACTGGGTTCTCCAATTAGTGCACGTCTGCTACCTGAGAAGTTGACAATTTATACAACACTAGTTGGACTGCTGAATGCCAGGAATTACAATTTTGGTGGAGAATTTGTGGAAGCCATGATTCGCCAACTGAAAGAATCATTGAAAGCAAACAATTATAACGAAGCTGTGTATTTGGTAAGTTCTTTCATGTTTCTTGCGTACTCATTTCTTTGGGTGGAGACTGTTATCCCATCAGTTTGACTGTGCTCACATATGACAGGGACTTATGTCTTCATTAGCAAACAAAGGCACTCAATAAATCCTAGTTTGAAATTTGTTTCTGTATTCCAGTCAGAAGTTTCAGTCAACCAGGAAAGAGATTGGAGCTTTCCATGTAGAATGGAAACCTCTAAATACACTATTTACCAGCCAGACCCTCTCGACCAGGAGGGCCAGCTCTGTTAGTCCCACCCAGAGCAGCCACAGACAAGAGAAAAGAGAGCATGGCTGCGTGTCAGAAAGACTTGGAACATGCTGAAATTTAGTTTTGGGTTACCCCCTACTCTCAGGTATTGAAAATCAAAACCATTCTTCGTACAAGCTCCTCCCAAAAAAAAAGCTGGCAGTGGTCATCTTCAACCTTGGGCTCCAGTTTGCTTTTCCTATCTTTGGCTTAAATGGACAAAAGATGTTAACATCTCTTTCTGTTAAATCTTATAAGCCGTCTTCCCCCAGGTTCGTTTTTTGTCGGATCTTGTGAACTGCCATGTCATCGCTGCCCCTTCAATGGTTGCTATGTTTGAGAATTTTGTAAGTGTCACTCAGGAAGAAGATGTGCCTCAGGTAAGCAAGTCTCTAATGCTGGGTCCTTTCTGTGTGAAAAAAAGCAACACATCCTTTTTTTCCCTTTATGGGTAGAGGGCTATCGGGTTGCGATTCAAACCCAGCATCTCACATGGACCAAACAAGTGTTCTGTGACAGCCCCAGCAGTTTATCATATTGTGAACTCTTGGTTTGGGGTCCAGTTTTGGCTCAGGGGCTATTCCCAGCTTGCACTTGGGGGTTGTTCCAGCAGTGTCTGGAAAACCCTGCATTCCTGGGATCAGACTTGGTCTCCCACATGCAAAATGTGCACAGTGTGCCTGTTGAACTGTCTCCCAAGCCCTTCATGATATAATTCTTAATATCTAAGAGTTGTCAACTGACTTACTAATAGGTTCATTTGATACTTTTATTATAATTCAGATGACCTGTCAAGTAAGATTGAGACCAGTATATTTAGAAAATCTCATAATGAGCCAGATGCCTTACTTTATTTATTTGTTTGTTTATTGCTTTTTTTGGGGGCGGGGGGTCACACCGGCAATGCTCAGGGTTTCTCCTGGCTCTGTACTCAAGAATTACTCCTGGCAGTGCTCGGGGCACCATATGGGATGCCAAGGATCGAACCTGGGTCTACCGCGTGCAAGGCAAACGCCCTCCCCACTGTGCTATCGATGACCCAGATGTCTTACTTTAAACTTCATTAAATCGCTTCCATAGAGTTTCATTCGCAAATAAATATAATAACCTTAACTTTCAAAAATATTCTTTAAGGTTCGACGAGATTGGTACATATATGCGTTTCTGTCGTCCCTTGCCCTGGGTTGGAAAGGAGTTGTATGAAAAGAAAGATGCAGAAATGGACCGTATCTTTGCCAGCACTGAAAGCTATCTTAAGTAAGGGCACAGCTCATGCATGGTACTGTTTATTATTTAGGTACTGATAACTTGCCAATATAACACATGTTCTATTTTCTGTTGGTAATGCCAATTGAGTTTTATTTCTCAAAAATAATTTGGAGAGTTTCCCCCAAAGTTTCCTTCAGGTAAACTCATTTTCCTATTATTATTCCTTGCTGAGTCTTGAGTAATCAAATATGTTTGCTTACTTTTCTGCTGCAAAGGACTTGGTAGCATAGCTTCTTTGACGCTACTGTTCCACAAATCTACGAAGGAATAAAGCACTCTGACATGGTTCTCAGATAGTGTTTATGAGAACCACCTGCAGTACTCAGCTGCACTTCAGCCGCAACCAGCCTCCAGACTGCTGAATCACTGTACTTGAGAAAGAAGTTTGGAGATCTGTATTAAATCATTCTACGAGTAGAGCGCCACTGTTGTAGCACAGATCCGTATACATACGTGATGTAAGCTGCGCCGAAATCAAGTCCTTAACAGTGGTCCTTGACCCAGCCCATACAGCATGAGTGATTTGGCTCTGATGAGAACATATCTTCCCATTTCCCACTTCTTGCTAACAGTTTATAAGCTTGGTTTATCTTAGTATTTATCTTGATTACTTATAAAAATAACAGTAATAGGCTGTATTAGTAAACTTTCACACAAGCGTGGTAATGGTTTTATATCCTTAAGTTTTTTCAGATAAATTATCATGAGTTAAATTTTGTTTATTGATAATAGATACAACTTATAGATATTATATCCTAGTTACAAGTAAAAAGAAATATCTGATTTTTTTTTTAAATCATGCCATCTTCACATGATAGGTTTTAAAAATATTTTTATATTTTTGAAAATTAGTACTTTTAAACTAAGACATTTGTAAGAGTAAAACCGGGATTCTTGCCCGGTTTTGTGTACCGTGGTAAATATTCGAGGGATGTAAATTGCTGGAATGAAGTATCTTAGCTTATTTAGTGTTGGTAGATTCAAATTGCCCTCCAGAGAAAGAGATAGAGAGAAAGAGAAAGAAATAAAGAACCTGCCATAGAGGCAGGCTAGGGAGGGGGAGGGAATCGGGGACATCGGTGGTGGGAAATGGGCACTGGTGGAGGGGATGGGTGCTGGAACACTGTATGACCGAAACCCAAACATGAACATCTTATGAACGTCTTTGTAATTGTGTATCTCACTGTGGTATAATAAAATATTTTTTAAAATTGCCCTCCAGAGAGGTTATAAGCTTCCAAGTCTCTGTAGAGAGACTTCTGCCAAGCCTTTTGAAAGTTTGAAAGTATATATTTGCCCATATTTTGGCAATGCATATAGTAACCAAAAATTTTATATTAAGTCAGTCTGATACGTAAAAACATATTTTACTGCTTCAGTTTGCACTATATTAGTAATGAAAGCAACTAAACATCTTTTTGTTTTTAAACAATTTCAATGTGTATTCTCACTTTTCCCATTAGAAGGCGCCAGAAGACTCATGTGCCCATGTTACAAGTATGGACCACGGAAAAGCCACACCCACAGGAAGAGGTAAATGGAGTTCAGTCTTTCCTGGTCAAGTGCAGGGCAGTTTTAGGTAGATCTTACCCCTAACACAATTAAATTTTTCCATTTGTGTATCTTAAGATTTCTGCATTTTAAGTTAGAGATACAGCTCCTCATAGCCCTAGGCGTAGATTTTTAATAAGCATTAGAGTATAGTTGAAATAATTCCCTATCCTGTGAAATTCCAGATATAGAGTTAGCATGTTTTTATTTAAATACCCAGTCTGAGAACTGTTAGCAGGTCTTAACGGCAGAAAGATAGGTTTCTGAAAGCTGGCGACTCAAACAGATGTTTAGCTTCGTTCCTTTGTGCTGTATAGGTTAGCTTACTGTTGAGTCACATGTTGTCCAGTCAAAATGTACTTTAACCTCCAAGTATATATATATATTAATGTTTAAAAACGAATCTGTCTTTAGTATTTAGATTGCCTCTGGGCCCAGATTCAGAAATTGAAAAAGGATCGCTGGCAGGAGCGGCACATCCTAAGACCTTATCTTGCCTTTGACAGCATCCTGTGTGAAGCGCTACAGCACAGCCTGCCGCCTTTCACACCGCCACCTCACACCGGAGACTCCGTGTACCCGATGCCAAGGGTCATCTTCAGGATGTTTGATTATACCGATGATCCAGAGGTATGTGCTAGCTCAATTTCTAGCAGAGAACTTGTGGCTTTGTACTTGTATTTCAGTCTGTTTCGCGCATACCTGCGATGAATTTTGATTTTGAGTCGCTTATTAGAGCAGGTCAAGAGGTCAGTGGCAGTGAAGTTGATTAATGGTATCAGGTGGTATCAGGTTATGGTAACAAGATTTTCTTTTAACAATGTGAGTAGATCCTGCAGAGACGGCGAGGCTTGCATCCAGACTCTACTGTCCCGATCAGGATCCCCATGGCATTCTTCAAGGATATACAACAAATACTTTTTGTTGTATAAACAAATATACAACAAATACTTAAAATTTTTATGGACCCGTGAAGCTCCCAAAATAGTCAGCAATTCTGAGAAAGAAAATGGGAGGCATCCTATTCCCTGGCTTTGTAGTATAAAGCTATAGCAATAAAGATGATGTGGTGCTGAAATAAAAATGCTTCCTAGTCAGTTGATTTTTAACAAAAGGGCAAGTGAGTTAAGTGGAAGGAAAGCCTCTTAAACAGGTTTTCCCAGCACTAGGAAAAGTGATTAGCTTTGTGCAAAAGAGAATACATGATCAGACCACTCTAGCATGCCATGCACAAAGGTAAATCCAAAAGGAAATCATAGACCAGACTCTCCGTGGTTGACCTCAGGTATCTTTAATGAGATAGCCCTCATGGCCAAGAACACAGAGTCGGGCTGGGAGGACAGGAGTTAAGGAGCCTCTCTGGCACACACATTTCCCCCTGGAACACCCTCTAGGCTCATACCTGACCATAACTTGGTCTGGCCCCAGCCCCCTCCCCCATAAAAATATTTTGTACCCATATATTCATTGAAAATTCAAGCAATATCTCAGGCAAAAATTTAACCTTTTACAAATAATACAGATATATTTTATTTTATTTGAGGTATCCTAGTTTAAAATAGTACTCAAGTTGTGTTTGTAATTGAAGAGCTGCTACACAACCCCTCCACCTCTGTTTAAGGTCCCGCCAGCCACTGTCTGCTTTCCCCACGCCCTTCTCAGTTGACTGAGTCATGCCTCAGGGTTTGTGCACAGTGGGCAATAGTGGAGCCTTTTCTTTTTCTCCTTTTTTTATCCTTCCCTCTTCAGTGAGCTGATATGAGCAAGATTATCTTTTACTTCCTTACTCACTTCGCTTACTATCACACCCTCCAGTTCCAAGGCAGCAACTTGTAAAATTTCATATTTTCTTATATTCTGTTGTGTTAAATAGCAGTTTCTTATGTCACTCATCTGTGGCTGGATATCTGGGTTTCCATATCTCAGCTGTCATAACTAGAGCATGCAGCAGTCAACATGAACGTATCAGTACACTCTGACTCTGCAGGGTACTTGGAGTAAAGCTTTGTTTTGTGTTATAGAAGTAATCTATCATTTTAAAGAACTGATGAGTTGATGATCACTTGTTCATCGATCTGCTTGAGCGGGCACCAGTAACGTCTCCATTCGATGGGAATGAGGTCCATTATTGTTACTGTTTTTGACATATTGAATACACCACGGGTAGCTTGCCAGGCTCCGCCGTGGCTCTGGGTTCATCCCAGGGAACCCAGTCTTTTTCTATGTCAGACCATCAACTATCCAGGGCTCACCGGGCAGAGCCCTGGGTGTAGACAAGCCTGTCTCCTGTCTGCCACCTGCCGATGCAGCCGGCACCGCAGCCACACCTGCAACACCTCGAGGGGCAGGCATATATTTAATATAGTAATTTTTTTTTCTTTTGAGTCAACACTTGGCAATGCTCAGGGTTTACTCCTGGCTCTGCACTCAGGAACTACTCCTGGCGGTACTTGGGGTTGATGATGCACTAAGATAATTTAGAGTGGTTCATGTCAATTGAGATGAAGTTGCCTTTGGTATAGAAGAAACACTGGAGCCGAAACTCATTCCTGTAGCTAGATGCAAACATAGCAGTGAAATCACTTGTGAGCTTTCATTCCCAACACCCAGTAGAGTCTGAAATATAACAGATGCCCAGTAATTACGAAAGAAGTGAAAGAAACTTTTCTGTCTGTGGTATGTACATTAATTTTCTTTCTAGGGCCCTGTAATGCCAGGTAGTCACTCGGTGGAAAGATTTGTAATAGAAGAGAATCTTCACTGCATCATTAAATCCCACTGGAAGGAAAGGAAGACTTGGTAAAGTGCTTTTCATGGTGTTTCAGTGGGGGAGAAGAAATACACAAGTGTGGTGGTTTGGGGTAAGAGTAAAATGCACACTGAGATTGGGGGAAATCTTCCTTCTTGTCCCCCGTGCGCCCTTGCTAAGCCTGTAGGCCTGTGCTTTTTCTCTCCTGACACCTCTCCACCAAACAGCTTTTCTGGGTCCTGCCCAGAACATGTACCTGTGGTAGAAATGAGCCTATGATGAATGTCATCTTTCGTTCTGGTGGGTAGTTAACATGTGTCGCGGAGAAATTAACTTGGCTATCAAGCTGTTGTAGGATGAATATTTGGGGTGAAATTAATATTAATTAATGAATAGTAATGACTACACCACAAGCTTTGGGAAAGTTTATTTCAAACTTTTTTTTAAGTTTTTTTTAACATTAAAAAATATTTTTCTAAATCTGGGACAGTTTTGGTTTGTATAATCCTTACAATGGAAAAGGGGTATAGTATGTGGAGCGAGATCTACCCTGTTAAATTGTTTTAGTAGAGCTAATGTGCATTCTTCAGATTGCTATACTCTCAGTTGTCAAAGTTTTAGTTAGATACACCAAATTTTCCTAGTGGTAAGTAAGATAAATTTTGTGGCAGTTAAGCAGCTGAGCTCTAGAATATTTTAGAAAGATGTTCTTTCCATATGTTAAGGACATACTACATTGATAGTGCTCACTTAATTTTCACTTGTCTTTGTGTATTCATTTAATTTACATTATTTTTACAGTGCTGCCCAGCTAGTGAGCTACCCAGGGAAGAACAAGATCCCCCTGAATTACCACATTGTCGAGGTATGTATGCTACAGGGAGTTCTGTTCGGAGGGTCAGGCTTGCTCTCCATTTTAAAATATAGGATACTTTTGACAATTTTTTATTTCTTGCTACTTCTCAGGTACTAGAACTTAGCAGAGGAAGGAGGAAATAGCTGTCAGCTTTAGTTCTTTGTTAGCCGTGTTAGTAAAGGGAAGAGATTGGGACCTGTAGCCAGGGGGATTTTTGAGTTGCCTGTACTCGTGTCCAGCATGTCTGCACTCGTTGTAGTTACCCTGGATGGTGTAGGCTGCTTCTGGCTGTGTCACTACATTGCTCCTTAACAGATGCTCCAGGGCTCAAGCGATTTCAGAGAATATAGTTTAGGTAGTTAACCTGTCTGTTTCTCTCCTCATTATTTGCATGCACCTGAGTAGTATATTATTTTCTATATCACAGGTGACTAAGAGTGAATCCTTATTAATCACAGGTAATTAAGAGTGAATCCTAATGAAAAAGGTAGTCAGTCCACTTGAAAGTAGGAAGAGTATAAGCTTGTGGTCCCATGTTGTCATGCAGAGGCTGATTTAGTTGAACATCATACAGAGATTTATGTCTCCAAAAACAGTGTTTTCACTTGATACCTGGGTTATATTATTCGTTGCGTTATTCCTACATGGTAAAATACTCAAAGATGAGATTTATTTTGATATGTTAAGATTCAATACTTTTTGTGTGTATTACATTTCCAAGTACTTTACATTTAAAGTAGTGTGTGCTATCTTAAAACCACTCATCTGTCCTAGGAGGTGAACTTGAGTCATCAATATAAGTCATAGTTTAAGATGGATAAGAATTCATCAGCATGAATTACAGGAATATGGGGGGGGGGGTGGGAGTGACACGAGGAACACAGGAATGGCACAGGCGTTTAGAATTTGGGTAAGTCATACCACAGATGGTACGGGAGAGTGGAAACAAGCTTCTGAGCCAGAGGCGTGGCCAAGAAGTCCAAAGGATTTCTGAGTGCCAGTTTCAGATAGCAGCAGAGAATCACCTGATTGTTCTGTCGCCATCCTGAGAGTCAAGTGTTTTTCACTAGTAATAGGAAGAAAGCTATTATGGGTCTATGAGCCCCTCAGCAAATTCAACCTTCCTGAATCAACACTGATGCTACTAAAGTCATAATTATCCTGTTTTCTAAGAGTGTGTAGATTTGGCACTGGGACAATGCTCCAGCAGGTAGGGCTCTTGGCTTGTGCATTTTTGAGCCGTGTTTGATCTTTGGTACCCCGTAGGGTCCCCGAGCACTGCCAGGCATGGGTCCGAAATAAACAAAAGTTTACTTATTTTTAAAGAGTGTAGGTCAAAAACAATTTCGTACAGTTGATTTATACTTAAGTAAAGAAGTTTATATTAGTGAATTTGATTTTAGATCTTCATATTTTTAAGAATGTTAACAGATTAAATGTAATTTTTGAGTAGAGCTAATATTTCCTTGAAATGAAATTAGAGCAAATTAGAATGTCGAGACTTCTCTGCTTGTAGAAGTGCATTGGTTGGTAGCATTGCATTAAGATGACTCATTCTTCTTTCGTAGGTGATCTTTGCAGAACTGTTCCAGCTTCCAGCACCACCTCACATTGATGTGATGTACACAACCCTACTTATTGAATTGTGCAAGCTCCAGCCTGGCTCTCTTCCCCAAGTTGTATCCTTTCCCTTTGTTTTTACACTGACTCCCTTTGGCCTGACTTTAAAAGTGTAACAAGTATTTCTATTTTCAGGTTTAAAGTATTTCATGGAGTCAGTCTGGAATTTTAATTTTTTTTTTTTTAAATTTCTCCCCTTTCCTTCCTGTAAGTTTCACCCTTGGAGCGTCCCCAGGTCAAGCCCCGTGGTGCCAGGGATCCCAGCGGCAAAGGATTTGATCTGCCCTTGAGCTGCCCGGACTCCCTTTGACGTTTCTTTTTGGTTTGGTTTTGGTGCCACACCAGCTGTGCACACGGCTTGCTTCTGCCTCTTTGCTCAGGGAACAGTTTGCGGTGTCTGGGATCAAACCAGGTTCAGCCGTGAAAATTTTAGGAGCTTTTTGGGGTTATTTGAAAGCTGGGTGGGGGCCATTGGTGGCTTTTGAGTCATAACTGGCAGTGCTCAGGGCTTACTCTGCATTTTGTGCTCTGGCGCCATGTGTGAGCCTGGGTTGGCTGCATGCGAGGCAGGTACCTTCCCCCCACGCCAGTATGTCTCAGCATTTCATAGGTCTGCTTCGGCCCTGCCGTCCTATTGAGGGTTTATTTGAGGTGTGTGGATTGCGGTGGGGTTGTTGTTGTTGTTGTTGTTGTTGTTGTTGTTTATTTTGGGGCCATACTGGTAGTGCTCAGGGAACACTTCTAGAAGGGCTCAGGACCCTAACGTGTGCCGTGGATCGAACACGGGTCCATTACATGCAGGCCCAGCGCCCTGCCTGTGGCTGTTGCTCCAGCCCGATTTTGGGTCTGTGTGGTGCTTTGGCTTGTTGCAGTTTTTCCAGACTGAAGATTTGTATCGGCAGATCTACCCGCATGGTTTTTCCAGGAGTGTGTGCTCCCTTGTGCCTGTGTCACACTGAACTAAGGTGTCATTCACTTTCTTAAGACAATGCTATACTTGATTGACTTTTGTCTATGTTAAAAAATTTTCCATATGCTTGGAAAAACTGAAAATGTACATGACTCAGTATTGTGATACTTGTTTGCTTTATTGTGGTGGTCTGAAAACTCATCCATGATATCTTTGAGATATGCTTGTATTTATTTACCAAGGGAATTGAAAGCATGTGTTCCTATAAAGTTCTGGGAATTGGTGTTCTCAGAAACTCTTGGTAATAAATAGCCTAAAACTGGAAACCATCCAAATAACCAACAATATACAAATGGAGGCACCCCCCTCCCCCCTCCCAGAGAAGGCTGTGCTCTCTCTTGAACACAAATCTCTCTCTCTCTCTCTCTCTCTCTCTCTCTCTCTCTCTCTCTCTCTCTCTCCCCCTCTCTCTCTCCCCCTTATATTTCTTGGAGTAGTTTCTCTAAAAACTGTTTTGCTTCACCAAAATATATATGTAATGCACATACAAATGGATAGATACATTTTATTTCATCTATACAGTGAAATATTAATGTAGAGGACTTAAGGTTTTTAGTTTTGTTTTTGCTTTTCGGGTCATACCCGGCAACGCTCAGGGATTACTCCTGGCTCTTCACTCAGAAATTACTCCTGGCAGATTTCGGGGGACTATATGGGATGCCAGGGATCAAACCCGGGTTGGCCATGTGCAAGGCAAACGCCCTACCCGCTGTGCTATCACTCTGGCCCTGGACTTAAGTTTTTGATACATGAATGAACTGAAAAATAGTTACGCTGAATGAAAGAGCTAAACAGATTCCATTTGACTCCCATTTACTCTGTGAAAATTAATTAACAAAGTAATTAGTAATTAATAGAGCTCAAAGTAATTAGAGCAAACAAGTAAGTAATGTCTGCTTGGGTTCACTGATAACCTCAAAACTTTAAGATCAAAACTTTAAGATCAAAACTCTATGATCAAGGTGCTTAAAATTATTAGTCATTATAAGAAATCCTGGGAAGTATTATTTCTTTTATCACAGTTTATTTTGAAGGAGGGTAGAGAATAGTTTTCCTTATCCTCAACTGACCAGCTTGCACAGGCAACTGAAATGTTATACATGCGCTTGGACACAATGAATACTACGTGTGTGGACAGGTAATTAATTCACTTTTTTGCTGCTTGTTAGCAGCTTCTGCTGTTTTCTCTAATAAAATCTGGTTGGCAAAAAGTGTCTTTATAAGAATTTCCAAGATTTTCTTTCTTGTGCCCCTAAAAAAAACTTCCCAAAAAACCTTTTTGTAATAACAGATCTTAAACTTATAATTAGGAACATTACATTTCATTGTGAATTTATGCTGAAGTTATCTTTGCTTCATTATTTACTTGTTTTTCCCTCTGAAAAATAAAATAAACCATCGCAGTCCCCTTTTCTCTAAGGACATCAGCTCTGTAAACCAGGATCATCTGAGTATATTGTCTAATGCAAGCCCCACCGTCAGGCACTTTAATTCATCATATTGGGGAAAAGATTCGAAGACAACTTACTCCCTCTAAAAGCATGGTATCTAGAATTCAGATCATTGAGCTACTCAAGATACTAAGTGGCATAGGAGAACCCTAACTGATCCCTCCTTAGAAGTCACTGAGGATTACAAAGGTGCCTGTACAAAGCAGGCACTCACATTAACAACATTTACGCAAAAAGGGAGAATTTAGTGTGAAGGGGTGAGATGGGGACTGTGATATTTTGAAGGAGATTAGAGGGTGTGCAGAGAAATGGTTACAGTAGAGCCATAGATGTAATTTTTATTTAACCCTGTAAGAGAATTTTATTTGTCTGAATGTCTATAAAAGAATTTCTTTAGAAATTTATAACCAGCCATGGGTTTTTGTTCATAATCTCCCTTGCCTTTATAGGTTTATTAATTGGTTTTCCCATCATCTCAGTAACTTCCAGTTCCGATGGAGTTGGGAAGATTGGTAAGTGGCGATAGGCTTTTTTCTTTATTTCTTTCCCCCCACCCTCCTTTACTATAATGAAAGAAATCTTCAGTGCGCTTTGCATGCAAGAGTTCTGGCACCATACAGTCTCCAAATTAGCTTTGAGAGACACTCCCACCCCTCCAGAGATGCATGGTCTGAAAATGTTTGTTTTATTGCTTATATTTTTATATGACAATTTAGATTAAAGAAAACTTTATAAGTTGGGTGCAAATGCTGACTATATACAAGAACTAAATAATTAAAAAAAAAAGCTGGGCGGTCATACGGGGCTGAGGTTCGTACCTTGCAGCCATCTAGTTCTGTCCTGGGATGACACGGTCCCATGACTTGTTGGTGTGGCCCTGAGGCCCTGAGCATCACTGGAATGGCCCAGATCAGCCATGTCCATGCAGGTCCCGAGCAGCACCACCTCCTCAGACCCTAATGCTGAACTTTGGGCCCACCTGCCAAGCATTTCTGGGAGGGCGCTCCATCCCCACCCAGTTTTTTGTGGTTTTGCTTGTTTGTTTGGGGCCACGCCAGTGGTACCCAGCACTTAACTCCCGGCTCTGCACTCCCTCAGAGGTCACGTGGTCTCAGCTTCCTGCACAGCAAGAGCCCCGCCCACTGTGCTGTCACTCTACAGCCCTCCACCCCCACCCATATGTGTATTTTCCCCCCAATTTAAAATTTACACGACTGCTTTTCTGCATTAGGTCAGATTGTCTTTCTCAAGATCCTGAAAGTCCTAAGCCAAAGTTTGTAAGAGAAGTTCTAGAAAAGTGTATGAGGTAAGTTCTCTTCATGTTGGCGTCCTTATTTTAGTGGTGGGGCAATTTTTTTCTCCTTTCTGCACTTGTAATGTATATTTAGTGATTGTCAGCGGAGTCCAAGGTGTTGGGAATATTTTCTTGCTAATTTAGTTGTGAAGTTTGGAACTAATGAAGTGTTTTCTGACGTTTTTATTTGTATTGTAGGTTGTCTTACCATCAGCGAATATTAGATATTGTTCCTCCTACCTTCTCAGCTCTT
Organism: Cryptotis parvus; assembly: GCA_021461705.1. Classification (NCBI taxonomy): domain Eukaryota; kingdom Metazoa; phylum Chordata; class Mammalia; order Eulipotyphla; family Soricidae; genus Cryptotis; species Cryptotis parvus. The sequence goes on from JAJIBD010003539.1 coordinate 172,260, forward strand.
TTGTCCTGCAAATCCCACGTGTATTTACAAGTTTGGAGATGAAAGTAGCAGTAAGTAATAAAATCCTTCTGTCTTTAAAAAGTGCCATTGCTAGTATTCTCTAACTTTTCATAAGGTTGGGAAAGCAAACTTCTGAATGTGTCTGTCATTTGGAAGGAGATTGTGCTTATCCTGTTTCATTTGCCTTGACATGTTGAGGATTCATCAGATCTTCTTAGTTATTACTGGTCCGTTTTTTTTTTTTTTTTGGGGTCACACCCGGCAATGCTCAGGGGTTACTCCTGGCTCTGCACTCAGGAACCTGGCGGTGCTCGGGGGACCATATGGGATGCCGGGGATCGAACCGGGCCGGCACAGGCCGGCCGCGTGCGAGGCAAATGCCCTACCCCTGGGCTATCGCTCAGGGCCCCTGTTTCTTTTAATATTGTCATATCCAAGGTAACATAGGCTTAGCAGAGTGCATTTATAGCCAGAACCTAGTAAAATAGAAATGTGTCTTGTGGTTACATATTATCTAGTAAGTTCAGATGTGGTGCAGAGACTCTGCTTGGACCCGTCTACCTCGGGAAGTAAGTTCTGAAGTCGCTTAGCTGGTCAAGTGATCTCACGGAGGGCCGTTGTTGATAGCTGGTGGCATAAGCTAAAAGGGGACCTTTCCCAGGTTGGTCTCTGCAGGTGGCACCGCGTTGTATAGCTGTTTTTACCTTTCTGAATCCTCCCCACCTCCTCTTCCTGCACCTGTTCCCTCCTCCCCACCTCCTCTTCCTGCACCTGTTCCCTCCTCCCCCACCCTCTTTCTGCACCTGTTCCCTCCTCCCCCACCTCTTCCTGCGCCTGTTCCCTCCTCCCCACCTCCTCTTCCTGCGCCTGTTCCCTCCTTCCCGTCTCCTCTTCCTGCACCTGTTCTCTCCTCCCCACCTCCTCTTCCTGCACCTGTTCCCTCCTCCCCCGCCTCCTCTTCCTGCACCTGTTCCCTCCTCCCCCACCTCCTCTTCCTGCGCCTGTTCCCTCCTCCCCACCTCCTCTTCCTGCACCTGTTCCCTCCTCCCCCACCTCATCCTGCACCTGTTCCCTCCTCCCCCACCTCCTCTTCCTGCACCTGTTCCCTCCTCCCCGCCTCCTCTTCCTGCACCTGTTCCTCCTCCCCCTCCTCTTCCTGCGCCTGTTCCCTCCTCCCCCACCTCCTCTTCCTGCGCCTGTTCCCTCCCGACCTCCTCTTCCTGCACCTGTTCCCTCCTCCCCACCTCCTCTTCCTGCGTCTGTTCCCTCCTCCCCCAACTCCTCTTCCTGCACTTGTTCCCTCCTCCCCGCCTCCTCTTCCTGCGCCTGTTCCCTCCTCCCCCAACTCCTCTTCCTGCGCCTGTTCCCTCCTCCCCGCCTCCTCTTCCTGCGCCTGTTCCCTCCTCCCCAACGCCTCTTCCTGCACCTGTTCCCTCCTCCCCACCTCCTCTTCCTGCACCTGTTCCCTCCTCCCCTGCCTCCTCTTCCTGCACCTGTTCCCTCCTCCCCCACCTCCTCTTCCTGCGCCTGTTCCCTCCTCCCCACCTCCTCTTCCTGCACCTGTTCCCTCCTCCCCACCTCCTCTTCCTGCACCTGTTCCCTCCTCCCGCCTCCTCTTCCTGCACCTGTTCCCTCCTCCGCCTCCTCTTCCTGCACCTGTTCCCTCCTCCCCTGCCTCCTCTTCCTGCACCTGTTCCCTCCTCCCCACCTCCTCTTCCTGCGCCTATTCCCTCCTCCCCACCTCCTCTTCCTGCACCTGTTCCCTCCTCCCCACCTCCTCTTCCTGCACCTGTTCCCTCCTCCCCCACCTCCTCTTCCTGTGCCTGTTCCCTCCTCCCCCACCTCCTCTTCCTGCGCCTGTTCCCTCCTCCCCACCTCCTTCCTGTACCTGTTCCCTCCTCCCCACTTCCTCTTCCTGCACCTGTTCCCTCCTCCCCCACCTCCTCTTCCTGCACCTGTTCCCTCCCGACTCCTCTTCCTGCACCTGTTCCCTCCTCCCCCGCCTCCTCTTCCTGCACCTGTTCCCTCCTCCCCCAACTCCTCTTCCTGCGCCTGTTCCCTCCTCCCCCGCCTCCTCTTCCTGCGCCTGTTCCCTCCTCCCCGCCTCCTCTTCCTGTACCTGTTCCCTCCCCCGCCTCCTCTTCCTGCACCTGTTCCCTCCTCCCCACCTCCTCTTCCTGCACCTGTTCCCTCCTCCCCCACCTCCTTCCTGTACCTGTTCCCTCCTCCCCACCTCCTCTTCCTGCGCCTGTTCCCTCCTCCCCACCTCCTTCCTGTACCTGTTCCCTCCTCCCCACCTCCTCTTCCTGCACCTGTTCCCTCCTCCCCCACCTCCTCTTCCTGCACCTGTTCCCTCCTCCCCACCTCCTTCCTGTACCTGTTCCCTCCTCCCCACCTCCTCTTCCTCGGCCTGTTCCCTCCTCCCCACCTCCTTCCTGTACCTGTTCCCTCCTCCCCACCTCCTCTTCCTGCACCTGTTCCCTCCTCCCCCACCTCCTCTTCCTGCACCTGTTCCCTCCTCCCCACCTCCTCTTCCTGCACCTGTTCCCTCCTCCCGCCTCCTCTTCCTGCACCTGTTCCCTCCTCCCCCACCTCCTTCCTGTACCTGTTCCCTCCTCCCCACCTCCTCTTCCTGTACCTGTTCCTCCTCCCCCACCTCCTCTTCCTGTGCCTGTTCCCTCCTCCCCCGCCTCCTCTTCCTGCACCTGTTCCCTCCTCCCCCACCTCCTCTTCCTGCACCTGTTCCCTCCTCCCCGCCTCCTCTTCCTGCACCTGTTCCTCCTCCCCCACCTCCTCTTCCTGCACCTGTTCCCTCCTCCCCCGCCTCCTCTTCCTGCGCCTGTTCCCTCCTCCCCCGCCTCCTCTTCCTGCACCTGTTCCCTCCTCCCCCACCCTCCTCCTGCACCTGTTCGCTCCTCCCCCACCTTCTTTTCCTACACCTGTTCTACACCTGTGCTTCTTTGAAATAAACTCAGTTTGTCCCAGTGCTTTAAAAAAATTAAAAAGTGTGGTAATTGCTTCAAGAGGACGCTGATGAGAGCCCAGTTTCAGAACTGGGGCTGCCTGCAGCCACGCCTCCTACCCCCTGCGCTGCCCTGTGAATGAAACCTTGATGCTGCGCCTAGACCGGCTCGAATTTGGTCTTATGCTAACTCGAGGCCCCATAATATCAAAGAGCTGAAACTTAGTGGATACCTGCCCCCTCCCCCACTCCATGACAGAGGTGTGCCTACTTGAAGGCCTCTTTTTTTCTTTTTTGGTTGCTTTTTTTGGGTCACACCTGACAATGCTCAGGGGTTACTCCTGGCTCTGCACTCAGGAATTACTCCTGGCAGTGCTGTGGAATGTCAGGGATCAAACCTGGGTCGCCATGTGCAAGGCAAACGCCCTACCCGCTGGACTATCACTCCGGCCCCTTGAAGGCCTCTTCGTGGGCTGTTGTTTTCTGGTTCTTCCCCAGCGGGCCTCTGCTCCTTCAGATCCATGGGGTATTTTTTTTTTTTTTTTTTTTTTTTTTTTTTTTGGTCTCTTCTTTAGTTTGTGCTGTTGTCCCAATCTGGAAAAGCCTTTCCAGTTGGAGTTCCTCTCCTCAGGTCCACCCAAGTAAATACTTTGAAACCTGAGTAAGCCAGTTTGATATACTCTCTAATTATGTGAATGTCTTGGTTCTCCATCTAGAAACTCCTCAGTGGCAGGAGCCCTGTTTTCCTTCACCGATTGTCTCCCCTGTTTGCAGGGTGAAGCACAGTGCAGGTGACCTGTTAAAACTGACTTTATTCATTCCGGATTCTCAGTCACTGATACTCTGTCAGGATCGCGTTTTTGTTAGCTCTTGGCTACCTTACAAGAAAAGTGGATTTCTAACTCCAGCCCTGAATCTAACCTGCCCCCCACAAAGTAGATTTCCTATTCTGGTGATGGCTTACAGAATATATGAGGCTGTTTTATGCAGTCCAGTTTAAACTAATAGGCACATGAAGTCTCCGTGTGTAGCATCTGGCTTGTGCAGATTTACATCAAGGAAAGGAAGAAAGCTGCCAAAAACTTTCACCTCATTCAAATTCAGGCTGTTTCCCCTGTGATAGGGAAAAGAAGGGGCCAAAAATAATAGAAGTAACACTAGTTCTTCGCTCTTTTGCTTACAACTCATGGGACTGGGGAACTGTGATAGGCAGCTGTAACTGTCCACATTTTATCTCATCCCTGAGGAAGAGTGACCATTCACCCCACCCCTGGCCCCGTTTTTACTCTGAATTTCGGTTAGTTAAGCATTCAGGAGGAGGTGTGTATTGAGAATTATGCCTTACTGTAGGCAAAATAACATTGATTTTTCCATTGAAAGAACTAAACCTTTTACCATTAAAACTTTAACTTGTTCAGACTAAATACCAATTGGGGGTGGGGGAGAGTATTCTATTGAAAAGGAAAATATTTCTCAGAGAAAGTTTTCCATTTTGAAACTGTTTGCAAGAACAAACAAATAAAAAATAAAACCCGACCTTATTCTCTTTTATCTCCATTTTTCCTTCTGTTCTTAGATTCTCTCCCAGGACATTCTGTTGCCCTCTGTTTGTCTGTTGCCTTTAAGAGTAAAGCAACCAATGATGAAATCTTCAGCATTCTGAAAGATGTACCAAATCCTAACCAGGATGACGATGATGGTAAGGGGTTAATACTGCTTGAGTGGAGTCAGCATATGCTAACGCAGAGACCGTAACTGACATTGTGAGCCTCATGTGACTCATTTCAATCCCTGGCACTACATATGGTTCCCCAAACCCGCTAGGAGTGACTTTCAAACACAGAGCCCCGATCCAACCCTTCTCTACCCAGTAAAAGATTGTAAACGTCATTAAAGTTTCTGACAGTGATGGTGCAATGGGTAGGATCTTTGCGTTGTGTGTAGCTGACACATGTTCATCTCTGGCATCCCATATTGTCCTCCAAGCACCCCTGAGAGTAATCCTCAGTGCAGAGCCAGGGATAAGTTGTGATCACTATCAGGCATGGACAACAAACGAAAAACTTCTTAACAGGAAAATCTGTTATGTTACAAAGTTGGATTTTCCTCTAAATTAAGCTATTGCAACGTGCCAAGTATGTACCATATAATTTCAATCAAAATCATTAGATAGCCCCCCTTACCCCCAAACTAAACCTGAAAATTAACGACTAATTTACACATTTACCTGAACCAATAAATGAGTCACAAAGCACACCATGAGGTTACAGTAAGCTGCACAATATGAGGCCATACAAATCAAAGAGACATCAGTGAAACAGGAGTTGTAAAACGGTTACTGAGATTCCTGGGTAGCCACTGGGGAGGGGGAGGGGAATGTTTTATTAGCTTTGCATATAAGGACATGTTCATAGAAAAATGACATAGTAAGTTGATGTTGGGGTTATTACTGGCCCTTTGAATTTTTCTGAGACTTTGAAAATTTATAAGAATAGGTATATGAAAGTGTAAATCAGAATTAAGGTATTAAATTTAGACGTCAGACGTCTTAACTACCATTAACTGTCAGGCATCTTTTATTTATTATTTTAGAGTTTTCTATCAACTACATTGTCTGAGTATGAGTGCACGTTCCTCACCTGAGCCGAGGAGCTGGGGAAATGCCAGACCTCTTGACGTAAACTTCTTAATACTTCAGGTCAAAAGTTTATTGTATTAACATTATCTTGCCACTGAATGGCAAGGAACACACATGGGACTCTAGTGTTTTAGGAGAGATGGATGATGAGCTCAGAGGCTGGCGCACACACTCTGCATGTGGTAGATTTGCACTCAATCCTTGGCATTGTGTGATGATGCCCCGATACCTCCAGAATTAACCCCAGAGCACTGCAGGTGTGGCCTAAATACCAAAACAGCAACAACAAAGAAATGGATGGTGAATAATGACTGAAGAAACCATCCTCCAAAGCTAAGTGTTAAGATTAATTTTATAGCTGGTGGCTGGAGAGAGAGTACGAGGGTTAAGGCGCTTGCCTTGCTGACTGCAGACCCCGGCTTCACCTCTGTATATGGTCCCCTGAGCACAGAGCCACGAGTAAGCCCTGATTCCTGCTGGAAGTGTCCCAAAGACCAAAAAAAGGGATTGTGTGTCTTGAGTGTTTTAATCAGCGGTGGCCCTTTATTTCTTACTCAGAAATTGTCCACAAATGTCTGAATATTTGTGTGTGAGCCTGCCATCTGCTTAGTATTCCCAGGAATTGTTACCGTAGACTTACTGTCTCACTGTGGCATTTCTCAGATGAAGGTTTCAGCTTTAACCCACTGAAAATAGAGGTCTTCGTGCAGACTCTGCTCCACTTGGCGGCCAAGTCCTTCAGCCACTCCTTCAGTGCTCTCGCAAAGTAAGTGGAGTAAGAGCGACAGCCACACTTCAGTGCTGGGACACGGTGTCACGGCTGGGTCAGAGATGCCGTAACTCTCGCCTACAGTGGCTGAATATAAAGATCTTTATCACAGAAGTTCAGGTTGTGGTAACTACCCTTTTCCTGATTCCTTGCCATCTCTAAGTCCGCATCTGCACGGGAAATGTTCACATTTTCACATAGACCTTTGGAGAAACTCATGAAAAAAAATTGGTTGCATACAGGGCCGGAGCGATAGCCCAGCAGGTAGGGCGTTTGCCTTGCACGTGGCCGGCCCATGCCAGTCTGAGTTCGATCCCGGCATCCCATATGGTCCCCCGAGCACCTCTAGGAATAATTCCTGAGTGCAGAGCCAGGAGAAACCCCTGAGCATTGCCGGGTGTGACCCAAAATGCAAAAAAAAAAAAAAAAAAAAAAAAAAAAGGGTTGCATAGGACAGTGTCACTTACCTCTCTATGGGAAGGTGAGCACAAGTGGTGCCAGCTCCATTGGGGAGTGACATGAAGTTTGGCATCTAGAGACCAAGCTTCCAAATGCTGGGACATTCAGAAGCGGAAGAATATGTAGTTCTTCCTCCAGCCACACAGAGAACCTGAGCTCTTTAGCAATGAGTTTCCTAGTCTGTTACTCAGCGGGTTCTACAGAAGGTACAAAGTTACTTCCCCTGTATTTGGAGAATCCCTTAGCCCTCATCTGTTCTTAAATAGTCCTTGGCTGATAACAGCATGGTACTCTTAGGTTCTCTAGCCAATTCCATACAAACTGGGGCCGGAGCGATAGCCCAGCGGGGGGTGTGTTTGCCTTACGGCGGCCGGCCTGTGCCGGCCCGGGTTCGATCCCGGCATCCCATATGGTCCCGAGCACCGCCAGGAGTAATTCCTGAGTGCAGAGCCAGGAGTAACCCCTGAGCATTGCCGGGTGTGACCCAAAAAGCAAAAAAAAAAAAAAAAAAAAAACAATTCCATACAAACTGAACTCCTAGTCATATCTCTTACACCCTTAATGACTAATGTTTGACTATTTGGCGTTTATATGTACTGCAGTTAGCCTGTTAAATTTACTAACATTGCGAGAACTTTGAAAATACGGCATTGCTTAATAACGTTTGTTATCCCCTCTTGTCCTCCCGCTGTCATAATAAGGTTTCATGAAGTCTTCAAAACCCTCGCTGAAAGTGATGAAGGAAAATTGCATGTTCTGAGAGTGATGTTTGAAGTCTGGAGGAACCACCCACAGGTATAATCTGTGTTGTGTACTTGGACATGTTGAGTCTCTGATTAGGCGTAGGCATTAGTGTGGAACAATTCATTCCATTGCTTTCATTTGTAAACGTAAACCTGATTTTGCTTATACAATGGTTTTTAAATCTCCAGTGCCAGGGAAGTAACGATGTTCATTCCACCAAGAGCATGTATCTGCACATTTTAATACTTTGTACGTGTATCTCTTGCTTGGATGATTCTACCAGTTTCCTAGTTCATCCAGTTTCTACAAACAAGCTCCAGATTTCTCAGATGTCAGTATATTGTTTTCATAATAATGCTGTGTATTATAAAGAAGTAAAATAAATTTTATTTTGGAATAGATTTGATTCTTTTTTTTTTCTTTTTGCTTTTTTGTGTCACACCCGGCAATGCTCAGGGGTTTTCCTGGCTCTGCACTCAGGAATTACTCCTGGCTGTGCTCGGGGGACCATATGGGATTCGGGATCGAACCCAGGCTGGCACAGGCCGCGCGTGCAAGGCGAATGCCCTACCCTCTGGGCTATCTCTCCGCCCCAGGTTTGATTGTTTTAAAATGAGAAAACATTCTTAAATGTTTAAAGTTTTAGGTTATAGTATTTTTTGTTTATATATTACCTGACTTTATTAGAGATTAAAGTGTTACCATTTAGTTTTCCTTTTCATTCTGTCAGTCATGGTGTTGTGGTGCCATTGTACTTGCTGCACTGTTTCTGATGAGGGCAGAAGTCAGCACAAATCTAAGACCTCGTTTAATAAGCTTCATACCCTATGGAAGTGAATATTGCAGCCCCTCCGATTTCGTCTTTATAGCAACGGAAAAATGCCTGTATATAGGTGTTCTTTACCCTAATAATTCTATCATTGTAGATGATAGCTGTGCTTAGTGGATAAGATGATTCGTACACAGATTGTTGATTGTGCTGCAGTGGCAAATTGGATCTTCTCTTCAGAGCTCTCTCGTGACTTTACCAGGTAAGATTGTCTAAGAATTGGTTTACATGTGGTTCTCTCATATGTGAACTCCAAATTCTGGTCTCATCTGGGTCAGTATTAACATACTGACATTCCTGACAGTAAAGCTGTGGTTGCTTTAGAGACAGATGTAAGGAATCTGGACTCGACTGGCACCTGAAAGGCTGCTGTGAGAGTCCAGGCTCTGGAGAGAGACTGGAGGCCGCATTTCAGGACTCGGACAAAATGGGATGCAGGGAGGACCTGGAACTGCCTGCCAGGACCTGGGAGGTGATTGCGTCTTGGTTAAGTGTGCATCGTGGGCGGCCGGAGCCATAGTCTAGCAGGTAGGGCGTTTGCCTTGCAAGCGGCTGGCCCATGCCGGCCCGGGTTCGATCCCCGGCATCCCATATGGTCCCCCGAGCACCGCCAGGAGTAATTCCTGAGTGCAGAGCCAGGAGAAACCCCTGAGCATCGCGGGTGTGACCCAAAAAGCAAAAAAAAAAAAAAAAAAAGTGCATCGTGTAGGGAAAGCTGGTGGGTACCTATGTGCCTGCCTGGAGAGGAGGAGCTCTCACTTGGGTCATAAATACCCAGCTGAAGGCAGGCGTTTCGTTCTCAGTCATTGCTTCTGAAGGAAAGAGAAGCTTGGGCTTGGGGTCATACCCAGTGGCTCAGGGGCTGTTACCTTCTTATTGCCGGGGGGAGGGGGGGCATGCAGTGCTGGAGGCAGAACCCGGCATGAGCTTTTTTTTTTTTTTGGGTCACCCCGGCAATGCTCAGGGGTTTTTCCTGGCTCTGCACTCAGGCATTACTCCTGGCGGTGCTCGGAGGACCATATGGGATGCCAGGGATCGAACCGGGCCAGCATGAGCCGGAAGCATGCAAGGCAAACGCCCTACCCGCTGGGCTATTGCTCCGCCCCTAGCATGAGCTCTTTTGAGCAGAGACGTGAAAATCTATCAGAGCCTTCCTCCTCTCCATTGTTTTGGTGAAAGGATGTGAGCAAATACTACAATGCCAACCGAGCTGACATTCACAAATGGGATAGCAGAAAGGCATTAGCTCTCTTATTCTCAGGAAATTGACCACCCAGGTGTGTGTTTGGCATTATCCTGAATAATGGACATTTGTAGCTCTTAGCCTCTCAAAGGGGGAATTTCTTTTCTTCCCCCCCCCTTTTTTTTTAATATTGAGTCACCATGCAAAGACCATTACTGAAGCTTTTCCTTATTGGGTTTTGGTCATACAGTGTTCCAGCACCCATGCTCCATCAGTGCACAATTCCCAATACCAGTATCCCCTGTTTCCCTCCCAACCACCCCCCCACCACCCTGTTTCCCTCCCACCCACCCCCACCACCTGCCTCTATGTTAGGCACTTTCCTTCTCTCACTTTCTCCTTTTGTGCATTGTGTTTTGCAACACAAGACACTGAAGGGTTATCACATATATTTCTTTTCCTACTTTCCATACTCAGTTGTAGTCCAGTGTTACTATTCCCAACTATTATTGTCACCTGGTCCCTTCTCTATCTTACCTGCCCTCCACTTCCTGCACATTTGTGGTAGTATCCAACCCTTGACAAGTCCTGGCCTGTTTTGCCTGGTCTTTATAGTAGTCTCAAACTATTTTTTTTATATTCCACAAATGAATGCCATCATTCTCTATCTGTCCTTTCCCTTCTGGTTAATTCCACTCAGCATGATACTCTCCATGTCCATCCATTTATAGGCAAATTTCTTGACTTCAGTTTTTTCCTCACAGCAGCATAGTGTTCCTTTGTGTAGATGTACCATCATTTCTTTATCCGGTCTGTTCTCAGGCACTCTGGGATATTTCATTTCTATCCATGTTCCAGAATAGGGAAACAAGAGCATGCTTAAGCAGCTTACACAAAGGCTTATAAGTAAGTGCGGTGCCAGAAATCAAACATCAGCATTCTTGATGATAGTTGTCCAAGAGCTCTCTAGTTTGAAGTATTCCTCACTCTGCATGGCATTCCCTCTCCCTCTCTCCAGAGCCCAAGGACTGTTCTTTCACTCAGACTGGTCCTGGCCATGCAGTTCCCTTTAGGGTGCAGGGCACAGCTCTGCTCGCTAGACATGTGGTCTTCCACTTGAGCTGTCTCCTTGGCCTATTCTGGTCTTTTCTTCCTGTCTGCAAACAGCCTTGGCAGTTTTTGAGCAAATTGTCATACTATCTTTAAACTGTCATCAAAATAGAAAATACATATTTGTGCATATTCTTAGATTAGGAGATCTAGATTATAGGCAGAAAAGTAGGTAAAAAGCTATTTTGAAAATATGAACTATTTGAGCAACTTCTGTTTTGGGGGCTTCAAGGGGCCTCGGGGCTTCATCCAGAGAAACTGAGTCTGGTGCTGTAGTGCAGGGGCACTTCGGTAGAACCTGGGGGCTTTGCCAGCATTTGTGCTAGGCATTACGCCAAAGGCCTCCTCAGGCCAGCTCTCTGCTGTCTGCCGGCCACCCTAAGTGTGTGTCCCCGCCTCCCTGCCCCAGTGATGTCAGGTCAAGCCCAGGGGTTTCCATGCGTACAAGCATATACTTTACCACCGGAAACATCCCCAGCCCTTTGTATTTTAAAGCTGTTAGCTAAAGCTCCGCACAAGACAATCTGGTAACTTGGAGCAATTTGCTGGTAAGGTAGCTGATAGCTAAAAAATTCATGTTTTGTTTGTTTATGGGTTTTCTGGTTTGAGGCCATACCTGATGGTGTTAAGGAAGTGGGGGGCTTGGGGGTGCTAAGGGCTACTCCCAGCTTGCACCATGCTGTACCAGAGATCAAACTCAGGTCTCACACATGCGAGGCAAAGCAAGTGCTTGACCATGAGCCATATCTCAGCTCTTTAGCTTATTTTTACTATTTTTCCTATATATTTTTTGGGGGTCAGGAGGCCTCCCGAACAGTTGGTGATTCATTGCTAGAGCCCAAAGGCACTGTCCTGGGAGTTACGTAGACCGCCGCAGTATTTCCAGGGCTGCCAGCGCCTCACTCCATAGTGCTTGGGGGCCTTGGGATTCTCCTGGCAGTGCTTAAAGGACCACGTGGTACCAGAATTGAGCCAGGGTCAGCCACATGCAGGGCAATGCCTAAGCCCTGTGCTTGGTCTCAGTTCCCTTAACTCTTAGCTTATCAACTAATGAGTTTCTTGCATGTTCCTAGATAACTGACTGCGTATATGCTGATTATAATTCATGCAAATGAGCCTCACATTTCTAGAAAATGCCGGTGCTCTCTTCTGAGAGGTATATGTCTTTGTTCAAGACGGATATACAACCTGCTTTTTCCGTGTGTCTTGAAGAGGATGGAAATAAGAAGACTGACAGGGACAAGGAACTAGGACTTGTAGAGGTGACAGTAGAAGAACAGTTGTGTTGCTGGAGCACTCTGACTGACGTGCCCAGAGAGGAAGGCTCGGTGCTTGCTCTGTGTCTGACATCCTGGGGTTGATTCCCTGGAGCCAGAATTTTAATCAGTAGATTATTTTCTGCAGCAGTTTAACATATTGTAGCCAAATATATAGTAACCCAGTGCTGTATTATTGTCTTAAGGCTCTTTGTGTGGGAAATTCTGCACTCCACCATTCGCAAGATGAACAAACATGTTATGAAGATCCAGAAAGAATTAGAAGAAGCTAAAGAGAAGCTTGCAAGACAGCACAAACGGGTAAGTCTTGAGTCATTTTGTATATTGGGGAAGGAACCAACTTTTTTTGTGTGTTTTGGTTTTTGTTTTCGGTGCTCACCGGCTGTGTTCAGGGCTTACTCCAGGCTGTACACTGCAAACATTATAGAGTGCAGAGGACCGAATCCTAGTAGGCTGTGTGCAGGGCAAGTGCCCTACCACTGTCCTATTGCTCTCTCTGTCCCACAAAACAACTCTTCAAACTACTCAGAGTTCGTTATCTTGATGGCAGCTTAATTTTCTAAGGCCAGAACTATGCAAGCATTTGTGAAGGAGGAAGGATCGAGGGGTCCTTTTTTTGCGTCTCTGCTATTTTGCTGCAGAGTAAGCCTGCATAAACCAAAACCTCCTTTTTTCTTACTGTACCATCTCCAGATCAACTTCACAGTCACTAAAAAGGGAGGACAGAGAGAGGGCACATGTGTTTCTCTTGTTTCTGATGCAAGCAGGGAAGAGGAAGACAGATTGTCCATATTTTGTGCTTGGCTTCTTTCTATGATTTCATGATTCCGAGCGGTCCTGAGCCTAGAGCCCCCTAAATATGACGACGTCTAAGCAAGGCATTCAGATAGCGCCAGCCGTTCTCAAGTTTCACCACTGTCAAAGTACAAAGTTCTTTGATAACTGGGGCCGGAGCGATAGCCCAGCGGGTAGGGCGTTTGCCTTGCCCAGGTTGGATCCCGGGATCCTATATGGTCCCCCCGAGCACCGCCAGGAGTAATTCCTGAGTGCAGAGCCAGGAGAAACCCCTGAGCATTGCCAGGTGTGACCCAGAAAGCGAAAAAAAAAGAGAGAGAGAGAGAGAGAGACAAAGTTCTTTAATAAACGTTAACTTTTGGGGCCTTGGGTGTGCAAAAAATGTCCATAGGAATCAGGTAGAGCTCAGAGGGCTGGAGTGTGGCTTCTCCGTAGATGTCCATTGGAATCGGGGAGAGCTCAGAGGGCTGGGGTGTAGCTTCACTGTAGAGCCCAACACTGATGGTGCTCCCAGAGCCGAAGGATTATGCTAGTAGCAGTCCCAGATCACCAAAGCAACCTGCTGAAACCACCAGATAAGAAGGTCCTACTGACAGATTTAGGGAAAATCTGTCTCCCCAGGAAAGGGTGAGGAAACTCAGCAGCCTGGACCAAACAGGGTGATGTCCTGCGGAGTTGACAGACTGCCAAGGGCCTCATAGGATCTTAATCCTGGATGTCCCTGAACACTGTTGCCACTAATTCAGTGTTTGCAACAGCCTTCCTAAAACAACACAGTAAAACAACTCTGATGAGTAACAAGAATTGACTGCATTTCCTCTGAGCTAAAAGCTGTTTTCTGACACTGTTTGCTCCCTGACTGGGCTGCCCAGGGACATGGGGCGGGTCTGCCTGAGCAGCTTATCTGTGCCCGTGCTCTTTATTCAGGCTCCACGGCCTCTCTGTATAGAGAAGCTCCCTAAGGACTTTGGTGCAGTTGGGGTTCTGACAGTCACATGCTCCCTTGCCTGATGGGAGATATTGCAATATGCTGGAATTCCGAGCGGCGTTTTCTTTTGTTCCTTTGCATTCTGCAGCGAAGTGATGATGACGACAGAGGCAGCGACAGGAAGGACGGCGCCTCGAGGAGCAAATAGAGAGACTGCAGGAAAAGGTGGAGTCAGCCCAGAGTGAGCAGAAGAATCTCTTCCTTGTTATATTTCAGGTACAGGTTTTTTTTTTTTTTTTTTTGAATCACACCCGGCGATGCTCAGGGGTTACTCCTGGCTCTGCACTCAGGAATCACTCCTGGCGGTGCTCGGGGACCATATGGGATGCCGGGATACGAACCCGGCCGGCACAGGCCGGCCGCAGTGCAAGGCAAACGCCCTACCTGCTGGGCTATCGCTCCGGCCCCAGGTACAGGTTTTGGCTTGGGACATTGGACTATAAAAGGAGAAACTGTATATATTTCTCTAGCTATGAAAAATGTTTTTATTCCCAAGCTAATTTATAAGAATGTAAAAATATAAAAAGTTTATAAAGGAAATAAAAATCCACCACTGGAGGGCTGGAGAGGTAGAGCCCAGATTTGATCCCCAGCACCCCGTGTTGTCCCCCAAGCCCCGCCAGGAGTGATCCGTAAGCACAACACCTAAGGTGTGACCCAAAGAAGAGAATATTTCCCACTGGGAGCACATTTCCCTCCTAGCTGTGCTGTGCCCTGGCGTTCTGTGTGAGCATCTCTCGTGCATAAAGATGAGGGGCTGCCTTGGTTAAGGACCTCTCTCATCTCTATTCTTGGCAGCTTTCTGTCCCGATAAAGCTGTTCTACGTAAAGTCCTGGTAATGTTGCTGATTCCATCCTTAGATGCTAAGAAGGAAAATTCCTAGCACAAATAATCGAGACATTAAAGGTCTTCATGTTTTGCTACAAAGGTTGTACCAATTGTCATCACCAGTTGATCTCTCCACTGGAAAAGATTGGAAATACCTCAGGGGCGAAATAGGCAGAACCTGAGCCTCTTAGCCTTGAGTGGGGAGTGTGAGAACCTCCTGATCCCTCTAACTTCATCCCCCTTCCCAGCGCTTCATCATGATCCTCACCGAGCACCTGGTCCGCTGTGAGACCGATGGCACCAGTGTCCTGACCCCTTGGTACAAGAACTGCACAGAGAGGCTTCAGCAGATCTTCTTACAGGTTCGTGGGGCTCACAGGCTGACAGATGACTCGGGGTTGGAGATTATTTGGGGATTAAGAGGTGTGGCGGCCCGGTCTGATCCTCAGCAGCACATGATCCTCCAAAGCTTTGCCAGTGCTGCCCTACAGACCTCCTTAATGCCAGGATGGCTTGGGGACCCCCAGCACCACATCTCTGGCCTCTCATGTTGTTACTTAGCCCAGTTGGTTGGCTCAGAGGGCCAGGAGGCACCTTCCCCCGAAAAATCATCAAATTTTGTCCGCTTCTATAACACCTATAGACCCTTGTAACTCACACCCATTTGCTCTTACTGCTGCTTATCAAAATCTCAGCTTAAATTAGCTGTTACTCCACTTTCCAGTTGGACTTTCTCTTGGCTAGAGAACCTATGAGTCAGAATGTTTTGGTTTGGGAGGCCACACCTGCCTTGCTTGGTGCAGTTCTGGGGATGCAACCAGGGTTGGCCGCAAACATGGGGAGGCAGTGAGCTTGCCACTGTACTGTTATCAGTTGAAAAGCATTAGCAACCTTATTCCTTTTAATAACTCCAAGTATGTTCAAGGTGCATAAGAAGATATGGAGTATTTCATTTTCTGGCACTATTTTTCCCCCCAAATTAGGCTCAAGTTGCTAGTTTTCAGTAAGACAGGAGTTATTTTTAACAGGTGATAAAAGTGAGGGCTGAGAGCTCAAGGGGGCTGAGCATGGGCTTTTGGCAGGCCTGGGATGTGGTGCAGCACCACAGGCCCCCCAAATACCAGCAGGTGTGGCACTGTCCCCACACCCTGCCCGGCCCAGGGGACAGAAATGAGAAAGTGAGGTTTGGGTTTCTTCGTTGTGTTCAGTAGAAACTTCGGCTTTTGGGGGTTTTGGGTTTGTTTTGTTTTTTTTTCTTTTTTTTTTTCTTTTTTTGGGTCACACCTGGCAATGCTCAGGGGTTACTCCTGGCTCTGCACTCAGGAATTACTCCTGGCGGTGCTTGGGGGGACCTTATGGGATGCCGGGGATCGAACCAGGGCCGGCATAGGCCAGCCCAGCGTGCAAGGCAAATGCCCTACCGCTGGGCTATCGCTCCAGCCCCATGTTTTGTTTTGTTTTTGTTTTTTAGACCACGCCTAGCAATGCTCAGGGGGTTACTCCTGGCTCTGCACTCAGGAACTGTTCTTGGTGCTCGGGGACCATATGGGATGCCGGGGATTGAACCCAGGTCGGTCGCAAGTGCAAGGCGGCGCCCTACCCCATTGTGCTATCGCTCCGGCCCTGAGACTTGGCCGTTTAAGTCCTGCTGGATTCTGTCCTAACCCGGAAGCACCAAGGCTGAGTCTCAGGTGCCGCTTCTTCCTACACATAGAGACAGAGTGGGGGAGGGACAAGTCGCCAGCCTGGGCTTTACCAGAGCTACGCCCGCCTGGTAGCCCTGGGCCCAAAGTTCCTGAACCGCCTTTGAGTCCGAGAGGGCGGTTTGCGGCCAGCGGGCCCTTCCCAGCCCTGAGTCTCACTTTCCTCTCGCAGCATCACCAAATAATCCAGCAGTACATGGTGACCCTGGAGAACCTGCTCTTCACCGCCGAAGTTGGACCCGCACATCCTCGCCGTGTTCCAGCAGTTCTGTGCCCTGCAGGCCTAGGAGGCCGGTGGCCCTTACGAAGATTTTTTTTTAATCTTAAAATTTGTCTTATTTTTTGATGGTTTGAATGCTTGCTTTCTTGTAGTATCCTTTCACTTCTTAAAGGGGGTGGGGCAGCAACAATGGAGAATACAACTTTTGTTAACTCGTGACCCCTCCCTAAAAACAGCAATGTTACCGTGACCGTAATATGTATTATATATGTGACAGGTACAGTTTTTCTGATACTTGTTTTTTAAGGCACAGGTGGTAACTGAGGTATGGGTGACACAAGATGTCAAGATCACAAAGTAGTGTAGGGTTGACGTCAGTTAGCAGAGCTTGTCACAGCTCCTACATAACTTACCATGGCTGAAATAAAATGAGAAATCGGTTTTTAAAACTTTGGTATTTCATGATTTATCATCTCAGTCAACTTTAAAACTGACGGTTTCTTAACTGAAGGGACACTTACTCCACCTTAAAATGTTCTCTTCGCTCTTTTTCTGAAGCGAGTATTTTAAAGCTGTTGCCCAGGGAAGTGTTGCTAGAGTAGCAACTCCCCAAAATGTCTGGCCAGGTCACCTGGGTGTGTGACTATTTCTCATAAACAAGCCACACAGACACGGGACAGACAGGTCCAGGTGATGCACCCGCTGTGCAGCAGCCCTTGGGGCCTCGGCCCTGCTGCCCGCTCTGTACTGAGCTGTCGGGGGTCGCAAAGTCAGGGCACGCGGAAGCGGAACTAGATGTCACTGGATTGCGGAAACTCCCGGGATTAGATGCAGGTCTGGGTTGTGTCTGGAACTTGGTCCAAGTAACTACTTACTCCAAAACCTGATTCCTATGCTGTGTTGAGGCCTGACTAAAAGGACACGCTGTGAAGTAGTAGAAGTGTGATGGGTTACTTGACATTCCAGATCTCTATCATTTTCGTCTGTTTCATTAGCCTTAGATAAAAGTTACAGATACCCCATTACTGATAGTCTTTTTTACATTTGTACCACGGGTTTTTTTTTTTTAGTATACATAGACTCATTGCATCATCGTTTGAGAAGCTTTATGCATTCTTCATATTGATACATGGTTTCTTACATTTGGCAGCTATAGGCTAGTCTCAGTTGATGGGAATTCCTAGGATTTTTTAAATTCCGTAAGATTAGGTTGCATAGCAAAATCCTGGCAAACGGGACCAACCTAGGATCGTTTGTTTACACTGTTCCTCTTCATCACTATGTAATTAGTTAGAAACGTCTCATCCTCAAGAGGCCACCGGATCACCATTTAAGTCTTCGGTGACTGTCTGACCCGGACCTGCTCTGTAATCTTTTCACTGTGTGTTACAAAGTCTAGTTAGTATACTTGCTTGACCCACGTTCTCGAGGAATTTCTGGGTGTTCATTCCTTTCTCTCAAGGTTCTCTCCATGTATAATTGTTCCTTCTCTATCACTGACCTGGCCCTGCTCTGTTCCAGGCTGGCTGTCAGGAGTATGGAAAGACAAACCAGAATCGATTGTGTTGTAGAGAAATTAAAGGTGCTAGGGTAAACTTTCAGCAGTTGCTTTTCCCACTAATGGAGCTCACACAGACAGAAGATGGGGACGTCTTGTACACTGTATTGGAATAAATCAATATTCTGTTAAATTGCATTGGTGCCATCTAACATGCTTTTGTCCAAGTGAACATAGCTTTGTTCTTGATTCAAAGTCTTACCCCAGGGATTATTCAGGCAGCAATTTATACAAAGATAAATTGTGTCTGCTTCTCTGGAAAGGATTTCACTGTATCACTGTCTTCCCGTTCATCATCGATTTGCTCGAGCGGGCCCCAGTAACATCTCCATATGTCCTGTCTCATGCTAGTAGAGCCCAAGGGCATCTGCTTGCTCCAGGAACATAAAGAGCCTCAATCCATTCCGAATGAGGTCTATAATTGTTACTGGTATTTGGCATATCAAATACAACACAGGTAGCTTGCCAGGCTCTGCCGTGCAGGTAGCATACTCTTGTAGTCATCTCTAAGTCCAGCATTTATTGATGAACCGCGCGGCGCGCGTGAGCCGTCTGTGATAAGCTGGTCTGCTGGGTGGAGTTCTGACGAGAGAGAAGTCTGGATGTGGAAAATGGAGGCCCTCATGGAGTGGGGGGTCGTCTGGCTTGTTGCAAGGCTCTGCTGGGGTGGCAGGCCAGGGCTAGAACCCGCCATCCCTCCTGGGCGCCTTGTGAGCGGCTGGGCACAGGGAGAGCAAGTAGCAGCTCTGCCCCATGTCTGTGAGTCTCCGGAAAGGATTTAGTAGTTATATCACATATAACTTAATCGTAATTCTTCCTGCACACTGAATGTTGAAAAAAAAAAAAGACATGGCAACTAGCCTCGAGCAGGTTTAGCATTGAGTGAATTCTACACACAGGTTGCCTTAAGTTGGCAAAGGTAAAGAATGCATGCTACTGGGATTTTCTTCTAATTACTGGTAGCTGGAAATCTTTGGCTTGATCACAAAGGCTACAACCTTGGGGGGACTTTTATTTATTCAGTGAAAGGCAGGCAAATGAGGAAAACATCACAAGTCAGCACTACCTGCCACCAGGAAGGCAGGAGGCTGTGGCCAGGACAAGCCAGCAACCTAGAGAGGCCTTTTTTATTTAATTTTTCATTATGCCACGGTGAAACATACAGTTACACAGGTGTTCATAATTGGTTCTTGGTAATACGGTATTCCAGCGCCCATCCCTCCACCAATGCCCCATCACTACCACCAGTATACCCACACCCCTCCCGTCCACTCCCAGACTGGAGAGAGGCCATCTTAATCCCAGCAACCTAGAGAGGCCGCCTTAATCCCGCTTTAGCAACCTGGAGATGTCTTAATCCCGTCATTAGCAGCATGGAGCCATTCCCTCAACAGATCTTTACTCAGAGGCCTGCTATGTTTGGGGCCCAGCTGACAAATGGTCTCCTATTTGAATCTGTCAGATTAAAATCACGCTTTAGGGCAGGGGATGTGAGATGTAGTTTATTTGAAGAACACTTGCTTTGTGTGTGTGAAACCCTAGCTTCCACTCCTGGCTCGGGAAAAAAAAAAAAATTTTTTTGGCTTCCATCATAAAAGAATAGCTGCTTACCAGACAGATGTAAATATTGGGTCCTGAGATTGCATGCACACTGGTGAACAGCTGTTAGTGCCAGATTCTACAGTGGGGGGCAGTACTCAGCCCTTAGAGCATCCTCTCGACTGAAAAACAACAGGCCCAGGCAGGCACTTCCCCAGGGCCACAGCTAGTAAAGTGATGTTTAACACTGCCACATCAAGCACTTCCCTAGAGAACAGTTAATTGTAGAATAGTTGCGTGTACATGTTTGGCTCTTACCTTTCAAAGGACTAGCCAACCGCTAGGTGGATAGAAAATCACAAATGCTTGCATAAACAAGCTGTTTTGCGCATTTGTGGCAGCAGGATAAAGTGGGATGTGCCTGGAGAGTGGCTCCTTGCCTTATTCGCCTGCCTTGCAGTTACCAGCACTGCTGTCGTGAGCAGGGTCTGTCAGCTCCACGATTTGTCAGCTGTGCTGGGAGCCATTTCCGGCTGCAACACAGCCAGGTGCGCATCTAGAAATGGCTAAACAGTGCGCCTCTTAGCGAGCACAGCTCCAGGAGTGTGACCCTTTGCGGACACACCTAGGAACACGCAACATGGTGAGCACACACATGGCCTGATGTATAAGCCCTGGCAAACACCATGACTACAGAGGTGAGCCCCACAGCCATGTGTGTGTGACTCGGTCATTCTAACCACACTGATGGGTGGCGGGGCAGAGAGGAGAGACATGCCAAAGAACAGCCTGAAAACATCCCATTTATTTACCTGATTCTAAAGTAATTCTGCCTGGCCCTTGTGTAGTTAGGCCCTTGTGTAGTCACGGGGCAGACCCTGTTACGCATTAGAACTACCTTGTACTGGGCCGGAGCGATAGCCCAGCGAGTAGGACTTTTGCCTTGCACGCGGGTCGGCCCATGCCGGCCCGGGTTCAATCCCCAGCATCCCATATGGTCCCCCGAGCACCGCCAGGAGTAATTCCTGAGTGCAGAGCCAGGAGAAACCCCTGAGTATTGCCGGGTGTGAACCAAAAAGCAAAAAAAAACATACCTTGTACTCCTTTAGCAGGGGGTCGGTCAGATCTAAATTTGATCCGAAATCCGGGGCAGTGCGATGGGAGCTAGGTGGTAGCTGAGCACTTCCCTGGGCAGAAGGCAAAGGTCTCCCTGCAGAGGCCTTAGCAAGAATACTAGCACAGACCCGGCCTACACACGGTAAAGGCTAGCCACGCCTCAGCACCGTCTTCCCTTTCTGCCTGGATTTGAAAAGCCCAACCTAGGTCCTCTCTCAGCTGTGTAGTGGGAGTGACACCACCAGACTCGCGTGACTCATCCTTTAATAGGGCTTCTCGCAACAGCTCTGCTTCCTCCTGAATTGGGAGAGGCTGGAACCGTGGCTGGGCTGTGGAGGTGTCCAAAGGTTGAGGGCCACCAGTGTACAAGACTCAGCCTGGGGAGCAAAGGCTGGACACATCTGCACGTGGGACGCCTGAGCTTAGGCCCCAAGCACTACAGCTATGACCCCTTCGCCTCCCCATGGAAAACAAGACCCGAGCCAGCTTCAGAAGCTCCCTCTCTACCATCCTATTTCATAAATAAAATTAGTTTACGTAAAAGCTAAGACTCTGGTTGCATCTCATTTTAGCTCTTGTTACCTATAAAACTACCCTGCCACGCAGCTCCCATCCCTGTCCCTGACATAAAAATGATCAAAGATCATAAAAAGAGCAGTGTCCTGCCTGCAGCCAGGCCTGCCGGACCTTAACTGAAACTCCCCAAAGCCATTCCTAGCACAGAAACATTTGTTCTAGTGTTCCTGTTGCTCTCTGAAAACTCTATACTTTGGGTGAATTTTGAACCAGACTAATCTCCATTTCCTTTATTTCATTTGCTCTTTAAGCATGTTTTTAAAAACAATCATTTGGTTAACGGTCACATTTTCTCATACGTCAGTTCATGGCCACACACAGTGCAAGTCTTCCGGTACATGTCGCCTTCGAGGCTCTCTTCTGCGCCGTACTGCGTGCTGGTGGGCAACACTCTCCCTCTTCCACACACTGCTCCTTACCGCGCGCCGTAACTCTGAGAAAGAAGTGGAGCTTTTAGCTGAACCCAAAACTCCGTGAAACCTCTGGGGTGTGTGGGGATGTGTAAACCAACAAAGTGAATTATTTTAAGTGGATTCTTCTCTCCCTCTTCCACACATTCCTCCTTACCACTCACCATAACTCTTAAGTAGTCAAGCTTTTAGCTGAACCCAAAACTCCATTAAACTTGTGTGTATGTGTGTGTGTTCAACAGAAGTGGATTGTTGTAAGTGGATTCTTGTTATACCAACTGGGAATGCTTCCTTTTTACTTTCCAACCTGGCCTGTGAAATCACTGCAGCCCTTGTTGGCGCAGGGGAAGCCAAGACTTCGGGACGGGCCTTGTGGTCTGAGGATGGTAAGAGAGAACCAGAATAGGGAGACGCACACCTAAGCGCGTTAGTGTGAGCAGCCGGGAACGGAGGACATCACGACAGGAAAAGGGCTCAGCTGGGACGAGCCAGGACAGGAGAACGTTAGGTAGGCCTGTGTCTGAATTCCTCAAGCCACCTCTAACTTTGCTGCTAATTCTGGCCAAATTTGGGGACACCAACTTCTGAAAACACGTGTTTGAAAATGCAAGATCTACATGAAGTGTTTGAGTTGTACTCCTATTTAATATACCCAGGGCTGCACAGAATTTCCTCCGGGGGAAAAGCGGGGGTAGGGTGGGGTGTGAGTAGAGAAAGTCGAAGGAGTGTTGACTTGCAGGGATGGGTGAAGGTGAGAGAAAAGCCAAAATGCGGGACCCCTGGCACTGTGCTGACGCCACACCGGGGAGCTCCGCTGCCAAGGCCTTGTCTGTTCCTTAGCAGCGGGCGCGGTGCTGCAGGGCACCAACGGGTTCTAGCCGAAAAGGTAAGAACCACTGCTCAGAACTACTATCGCACACGGGGAACAGCCCTGTTTTTTTTTTGTTTGTTTGTTTTTTGCTTTTTGGGTCACACCTGGCAATGCTCAGGGGTTTCTCCTGGCTCTGCACTCAGGAATTACTCCTGGCAGTGCTCAGGGGACCATATGGGATGCCCGGGATTGAACCCGGGCGGCCGTGTGCAAGGTAAACACCCTATCCGCTGGGCTATCGCTCCCGGCCCCTGTTTTGTTTTTTTAATACTTCATCATATTCTGTAGAAACAAAGCAAAAAGATGTCAACCCAGATCGCCTTAGTACATGTTTAATGTTGGAATTTCATTTTGCAAAGGAAAGAGGCTGGATACTCTGGAAAGCAACGAAGCCAGTCACATCCTAAACACTCATGTTTCATGCTAATCAGAAATCACCAGTTTGGGCTTGTTCTTCCAGCCCTGTTTGCCCTGAACATCTCTCCTTTGCCTGTCACCGTGTTTCTTCATTTCCACCCTGGAGAAGCCTTTGTTCTCTCTCCAACATATTTTCTCTCCCTCCCGTCTTCCTAAATAAATGTCAACAGGAACTTATCTTCACAAAAAGCAAGCAAGCAGGTTGTTGATATCGGCACTGCCTAAGGGGGAGCCTGGCAGTTAACCTCATTTCATCTCAACCACACACTGCAGTGTACACTTCCAGAGCTAAGGACAAAAAACTAGGTATACATTTATTAAAGCTGAGGTTTGTCAACTACATCTCAAGAATTTGTTGACAAGATATTAACAATTTACATTGTCAAGAATTTGTTACAAGATACAGATGCTTTCTGTGCTATCAAAATGTCATTACTGTTGTATTTTTGACAGAATCTGAAAAGTAAGCAGCAGTTATTTGAAAGGTACATTGAAGGTTAAGTCACTCGTAGTTGTTGGGGACCGCATGTGGTGCCAGGATCAAACCCAGGTCAGATGCATGCAAGGCAGGTGCCTTACCTGCCGGACAGTCTCCTGCCCCTCGGGTCTTTCTAAACCCTCTCAACTGGTCCTTGATTATCGCTGAAGTCTAGAGGACAGCAATAGCTAAGCACTCCTCAGGGACAGTATACTAGTAAGTCAGACAAAAACACAGGATAAGATTTTTATGCTCCTCAGTAGTGTGTAAGGAAATAAGTGAACCAAATAAAACAAGTCAATTTTTGACTTATAAGACCATGTTAGTGGTTACAGCAGGGCCTCCCCACCTCTTTGGAGTCGGAAGAAAGTGGAAAAGGGTGAGCCACATAAAAAAAGGAACAATAGTAAAGGATGGAATTAGACTTTATTGGTGAATTAATTTCATGTAGTACACACAGATTTATGATTTATACTGGAACCTTTATATTGTTATAAAAGTTACTTTGAGTGTTTAAAAGTATGAATTGATGCCCAATCTTAAATCTTACAATTTTCTTATAAAAATTGTGATTCGTTCTAAGATGAATCACATTTTTCCATTCTAGAATTAAAAGTACAGGAAGTTCAGACAGAGTCTCACAAACCAACCTGAGAACAATTTCCTCTGTCAGTTTCTTGCCTCAACCCAGAAAAACATAATTCCAACTTCCGTGTAACATCTTTCAACAGGAAGAACTGAGCTGCAGGCCTTGTACAGAACAGTAAACAGTCCGTCATGACACATAAACTTACCTCTAACTTTTTTATCAAATTTCTTCTGTTTCATTTTTTCCCGGTTTTCCTGTCGAACTTCCTTTGCTTCTTCTAATGCTTCCTGACTTCCCCAAACTTCAAGAGACCTTTTCACAATCTACAAGTAGAAGTCCATTTTTCAAGTTGTCATTCAGAGCTTTTCAGTTATAATTATTAAATCCAAAGGATGATATAACCCAAGTACAACTGTTACCTATTTGGATTTTTGTTTTTCATTTAAATACTGATAAGAAATAACTGTTGTACCTGGCTAAGCAACCCTAAGTATACATTGAATTATAAATAGAAAAAAAATTGTCCTTTGTATATGTTTTCAACAAGACTACGGAGTCAGTGGGTTGATCACAAACAGGTTTGCACCAAAACTAAACTTGCTTTACCTCCCTACCTGAATGATGGGCTCATCTCTAAAAACTTACGGAGCTCAGTCATCACTACTCATTTCCTCACTTTCCCTCCACAGGACTCTTTGTGTTTTTGCACTTTGGGTCATACCAGCAATGCTCAGGGGTTACTCCTGGCGCTGCTCAGGAGACGATATGGGAGGCTGGGAATCAGACCCAGGTCGGCTAATTGGAAGGCCCTACCCGCTGTATTATTGCTCTGGCCCCCTCTGGACTCAGTATAAATGTATATATATATTTATGCATATATACTCAAGTATAAATGTATATTTTGATCTCAGAATACACATTTATTTTAAACTTTAGGGGCCGGAGCGATAGCCCAGCGGGTAGGGCGCTTCCTTGCACGCCGGCCGGCCTGTGCCGGCCTGGGTTCGATCCCCGGCATCCCATGTGGTCCCCGAGCACCGCCAGGAGTGGTTCCTGAGTGCAGAGCCAGGAGAAACCCCTGAGCATTGCCGGGTGTGACCCAAAAAGCAAAATAAATAAATAAATAAATAAATAAATAGATAGATAGATAAATAAATAAACTTTAGTAGATGATCGACCCATAGAGTCTTTTATTCGAGTTTTAACAAACTTTAGATAAGAGCATCGGAACAATAGCAGAGCAGCAGATAGGGCGTTTGCCCTGCATGTGGCCTGGGTTCCAGCTCTGGCACTCAACATGGTTCCTTGAACCCCGCCAGGAGCACAGAGCAAGGAGTAACCCCTGACACTGCTGAGTGTGGTCCAAAGAACAAACAGGAAAAAAAGGAAAAAAATATATATATATATATATATATATATATATATATATATATATATATATTTGAAAACTGAAACTTTAGATTAAATCTCATTACTTTTTTTTTTTTTTTTTTGCTTTTTGGGTCACACCCGGCAATGCTCAGGGGTTAATCCTGGCTCTGCACTCAGGAATTACTCCTGGTGGTGCTCGGGAGACCATATGGGATGCCAGGGATCGAACCCGGCCAGCACAGGCTGGCCATGTGCAAGGCAAATGCCCTACCCACTGGGCTATGGCTCCGGTCCCAAATCTCATTACTTTTAATATAGTAATTTAACTTAAGGGGGAAAGTACCATTGTAGTCAAACTCATTTCTTTTTTACACACACTCTCTGAACGTACATTTCTTTTTGTTTGTTTGTTTGTTTGTTTGTATTTTGCTTTTTTGGGTCACACCCGGCAATGCTCAGGGATTTCTCCTGCCTCTGCACTCAGGAATTACTCCTGGCGCTGCTCAGGGGACCATATGGGATGCCAGGGATCGAACCCGGCAGGCACAGGCCGGCCGCGTGCAAGGCAAACGTCCTACTCGCTGGATTATCACTCCGGCCCTATTTCTTTTTATTTTTTAATATAAGAAAGTGAAATGCTGTGATCTCCCATAAACTCTATCACATTTCCACAGCCTGATACCCTGAAAGTACTGTGCTTAGCAGTATTTTTTTTTAAGTAAAATAATAGTTCAGTCAAAAAACAGTTCAGAAAAACTAGGTTAGGAAAATCTTACTAAATCAGTTGCACTGAAATTTTCCTTTCCATGTATGTCGGCATGCTATACAATTAGAGTGTGTCTAATGGTACTAATTCAGTAAGTATAAACCAACACACACCCCAAAAAAAAGTTACTGCGCCAGTTTCTAAAAGTGTTTCTGGAGTGGGGTTGGGGCGGGGCGGGGGGGGGGTTGCGAATCTGGACCACACCTGACAGTGCTCAGGGCTCACTCCTGGCTCTGTCCTCAGGGATCACTCTGGTGGGCCTGGGGGCTTTATATAGTACCAGAAATCACAAAAGGGTCAGCCTCATTCAAATTCAAATCAACTGCACCTCCCCTGCCCAGCTACAAACAAACCTCAGCTCCTAAGGCCCAGAGCCCCAAGGATGGGGTCCAGTGCCCCCACAGCTCTGGGTGGCACCAACCACTCGGGAACAGGGTACTAGAGTTACAGATGGGTATCTGAGAGGGCTCTGAGAAGCATTTCCCAAATTAAAATTACATTTTAGGTTCTTGTGAAATCACAATTAAAAGTTTTGTTTGTTTTTCTTTGTCTGGGGGCCACACATCTGACAGTGCCCATGGCTTGCTTACTCCTGGCATTGTGCTCAGGAAACCCTACAGGGTGTCGGGGGTTGAACCTGGGTCAACTGGGTAGACGGCAAGCACCCTACCAGCTGTACTAAATCTCTGGCCCATATTAAACGTATATTTTGGAAGGGGGGGGGAGGGACAGTTTTATTCCAAACTTTAATTTCTGAATTTTATTCTGAAAGTTTACTGAGACTATACCACCTACACGGCAAAGCCTGGCAAGCTACCCGTGTTTTATTTACTTGTTATGCCAAAAACTAGTAACAATTATGGACCTCAGTTCCATGACCTGAAGAATGGTTTCAGGCTCCTCCTGTCCCTGGAGCAAGCAGATGCCCTTGGGTTACACTTGCTTGTGACAGGACTCATGGAGATGTTACTAGTGCCCACTCGAAGCAAATAAATGAACGATGGGAAGACAGTGATACAGTGATTCTGAAAGTTACCCAACCACCAGAATGCCACACTAAAAGAAAAGCAAGAAAGCATGTCATTGAACATGATAATAACTCATAGCAAAATAACAAAGGGGATCATCTCTATAAGCCAGAACTTAAAAATAATGAGTTCATGCTAAAAAAAAAAACTTAGATGGAAAAATAAAGTAAAATAAAAAACAAAAAGACATAAACGGGGTTTAAACAAGGTTCAAAAATAAATAAAACTTGTTAGACACCTGTAATTTTAAGTAGAGTTTCATGTCACCCCACTGTGAGTGATGAGGATTCTTCTTCACGATAAATTTAAGAGCTGGTTCTCTTTTCTCTAAATCACAGTCTTTTAGCAGGTATTCCTGCTTGGCCTCTGTTTTGGTTATAAGCTTGTGTTTATCTTCAGCATCTCTGAAAAGAGAGTAGATCCATTACCTAAGAATATTTCATCCCATCTTCAATGAATTATTTACCATAGCTAACACATGGAATAAACATCAGGTGTCCACTTATACGTGAATAAATAAATAAAATATGGCCTAGATCTATAAAATAACTTAGGTGTCCAATAGTGGAGGAAGAGATCAAGGAAATGTGGTCTACTGTGACATGTGGTCTACCATGGAATATTACTCAGTCATAAAAAAGAATCTTGCCATCTGCATCAGTGTGGACAGAGCTTGAGAGCAGTATGTTACATGAAGTAAGACAGAGGAAGACAAATACCACATGACCTCGCATATGTGGCAGACCAACGCAGCTCATAGGAAAAGACACCAGATTGACAGAGGGCAGCCAAAACTGGTTGAACTCTTGGAACCAAATTATCATCCCCCAAGCACTGGCAGCCAAGAATGACGCCTGAACAGAGCCAGGAGTAAGCCCTGAGCATTGCCAGGTGTGTAACACACACACACACACACACACACACACACATTTTTGTATACAGTGACAATTAACTACATGGTGATAATCATTTTGCAATATATACCGAAATCCAAACATGTTGTACATCTAAAATTAATGTTGTATGTCCAGTGTACTTCAACTTTTTTAAAAAAAGGACTATAACTTCATTTCTAGTTGCTTAAAATTCTTCCTTTCCATAAAGGATCTGAAATGACTTAGAAGAAGACAGCAAATGTAAGAAGATTAAGTGAGCAGAAGGAAAAATTTGAAATATAAAGTCAGACGCTATTCGGGTCTCCCAAAGAGGAATCAAAAGAGCTATGCTTGGAATATCACGCCTCACTCAAGTGAGAGAAGGAATAGGGAGTTCTGACCTCCGTCGACGATCGAGAGTCAGGGACGCTGTCTCGTTTGCCAAGGCATCGAAAATCAGATGGGCTGGACATGTAATGAGATTTGGAGGCGACCGCTGGACTAGAACCATTACCAACTGGACCCATGAGACATCAAAAGATCACGTGGTTGTCCCCCTACAAGATGGTCAGACTTCTTCGCCAAGACCCTGAACGAACGCTTTGAGGCTCTTCCTATCCCTGGAGCAAGCAGATGTCATTGGGCTACACTGGCACATGATAGGGTCAAATGGAAACGTTATTGGCACCCGCTCAAGCAAATCCACAAATAACGGGATGTCAAGTGATCAAGTGATAAAGTCAGAATGAAGAGGAAATACAAATATGCAAAGTCACACTGCCCAGCAGAGCTGTGTTTCGGGCTGGCTCCAAGATATTTCAAAGCAAGGTGGAAAATGAAAACACAGACAATGACACCGCTTTTGTTTTTAATATGAGGCAGGTGTGCGGTGGATTGAACCCAGGGCCTCATACTTGTGAGACATATATTCTGCCAGAGTCACATCCCAGGCGCCAATACAATGTTTAGTTTTTGCTCATTCATTTGTGCTCCATCTACACACCAAGCATTAATCAAGGTACTAGGAATACAGCAGAGAGAAAAAATACAGTCCTGAGATCAATAACACCAAGAGCTGGTTCTTTGAAAAAATAAACAAGATCGACAAACCCCTAGCAAGACTCACAAAAAAAAAGAGAGACTTAATAAATGGAATCAGAAATGAAGAGACGGACATCACAACAGAAATTCAAAGGAAGGAGAATCAGAGATACTGACACTCTATATACCGGAATGTGCAAAAGAGGAGAGAGACAGAGAGAGAGAGAGAGAGAGACAGAGAGAGAGAGAGAGAAGACAGAGAGAGAGAGAGAGAGAGAGAGAGAGAGAGAGAGAGCCTGCCCGAGAGGCAGGTTGTGTGTGTGGGGGGGGGAAACAGGGCTCACGGGTGTTGGGAAATATGCACGGGCACTGGAGCACCGTATGACTGAAACCCAATCAAGAACAGCTTTGTTTTTTTTTTCTTTTTGGGTCACACCCGGCGATGCTCAGGGGTTTCTCCTGGCTCTGCACTCAGGAATTACTCCTGGCGGTGCTCGGGGACCATATGGGATGCCGGGAATCGAACCCCGGCGCGGCATGGGCCGGCCGCAAAGCAAACACCCTACCCGCTGGGCTATCGCTCCGCCCCAAGAACAGCTTTGTAATGCTGCACCATTGCACAGTGATTCAATAAAATAAAATTTTTTAAAAGTTCTGTTTTAATTCTAGACAGTTGCTTAGGACATGACAGTGTTATAAAGATATATACAGCCTGATAAAGGAGCAGACACCCAATTTTATTTATTTATATTTATTTGTTTGTTTGTTTATTTGCTTTTTTGGGCCACCCGGCAATGCTCAGGGGTTACCCCTGGCTATGCACTCAAGTGGTGCCTCAGGGGACCATCTGGGATGCCGGCGATCAAACCCAGGTTGGCTGAGTGCAAGGCAAATGCCCTCCCGCTGTGCTATCACTCTGGCCCCAGGAACAGACACTTTAAAATGGAGATAGTAAAAGAGGTCTCTGAGCAGGCCCTATATCAGAAAACATTCTGAACAGCCAGAGGAAGAGTGTTACCAGCGAGAGAGCAGCAACTGCAGAGAATCCAGGGTAGGAATGTGCTGTACACCAAGAACACACTAGCATGATACAAACGCTTCGGGTGACGGTGAGGAGCGGCACACAAAACTGGATCTTGCCAGCAATGACAAAGACGATGTACCCCACACAGACTGGAAACCATTAAAAACCTCTGGTGAAGGTTACAGAGAAGGGACTCCAGTGGTGAGGAAGTCAAGGGGTAGCCCTGGAAAGAGCTGACGGTGGCCTCATCTGCAGTAGTAATGGGAATTCAGGGCGTGCCCAGACATGGAGCCACACGGACCAGGAAGCAAACATGAGCTAGCAGGGAAACAGCCCATTGGCGCGCTGCCTTTACTGACACGGGAACACTGAAGAGGAGGGATGGAGGCTGAGGAGGGGGTGGATTAAACCTGAGAATAATCCTGAGACAACAGAGCCGGGAACTGGACCCGAGAGCAGGAGCCTGTGCTCTGCATGGGGGAGAAGCAGTTTCAATCTCCAACACCAAGTGTAGTACAGCAACAGGCCCTGAGCACTGTCGCCACAGCCCCCACACCAAATAAGTTCATCAACAGAACCCCAATTATTTACAAATCTGAACAAAAGGAGATGACAGCTAGACTGCGTTGTACAAAAAACACAACCATCAAAGACGTTGGAGTAAAGGCCGGGATGCATGTACCACAGTGGATGCTCTGTGAACCACTCCGCGGGCTTGATTCGAAACAGCCATAATTCAGATTTCTCTAAAATATATCTCCAGGCTATTCTCAGCTTTCTTTAAATTGAGTTGCAGTTTAAAATTCTGGGGGCGGTGATAGCCAGGTAGGGCGTTGCCTTGCGCACCGGCCTTGCCAGCCGGTCGATCCCCGGCATCCCATATGGTCCCCTGAGCACCACAGAGTAATTCCTGAGTGCAGAGCCAGGAATAACCCCTGGAGCGCCAGGTGTGACCCAAAAAGATAAATAAATAAATAAACAAACAAACAAATAATAAATAAATAAAATTAAAAAATAAGATAAAATTCTGTAGGTGCCATTATACGCCTAGTCACAGATCCAACCCAGAAACCAGAAAGAACCTCTCTGACTCCTGTATCTTGGGAAATGTCACTTGCAGAAAGTCCAGGAGCTGGCTCAAAGCCAGCCAGCGGGGACCTTACCAGGGCAGGTGGCTCTTGGCAGGTGTGGAAGTACAGGAAGTGGGGATGAGGAATAACAGAGGGCTTCACGAGCATCCATGGCAGGCTCTGGAAGGAAGGCCACGTGGAGTGCACGGGTTACTCCAGAGTGAGAGAAAGGGGGTGAAGGCGCGGAGAAGCAGCAGGTACCGGGATTCCCCCTCAACACCCCTTCCGAAGAGTCAGTAACTTAAAGAAGGTTTGGGGAGGGCGGGAGAGTGGGCAGTTTCTATGTCTGTCCCTCCCCAGAAAGGAGCTTCGTCCCTTTCCTTCCTTTTCCAAGCCTCTGACCAATGTGGATCAATGAGAAACAGGAGCTCTTGGGGAGCTGAGGAAGGAGAAGGACTAGGAATTCAACACTGAGAGAGGCTGAAGAGTCCAGCCAGGGACAGAGCGACAGTATAGCGGGGAGGGATTTGCCTTGCACACAGCCAACCCAGATTCAATCCCCAACATTCCATATGTCCCCTGAGCACCACCAGGAATAATTAGTGCAGAGCCAGGAGTAACCCCTGAGCACTGTTGGGTGTGACCCCAAAAAAGCAAAAAAAAAAAAAAGAGTCCAGCAAAAGGCAAAGGCCGACATCAGGGCCCCTTCCCATCCATGACCCCCTTCCCATCCATGACCCCTTCCCATCCATGACCCTTCCCATTCAGACCCCTTCCCATCCAGACCTCTTCCCATCCAGACCCCTCCCCCAGACCCCTTCCCATCCATGACCCCTTCCCATCCATGACCCCTTCCCATCCATGACCCCTTTCCACCCCACGGAGCCTATCACAACTGACAGGCACAAGCTCGGACACTTCTGTGACAGACTAGAAAGCAGACATTTTGGAAAACACCCCAAATTAAACATCCTCGTTGCTAAGAAAATGTTACATCCAAATAATAACTTAGTTATTACTTTCCTCTAAACACACACACACACACACACACACACACACACACACACACACACATTACACTGCAGCAATTGAGGGAGGATATTAACTGAAATAAGTACCTGCAGTTATCACAAGTTGCCAAGTCAAAGTGGTTCATAAGGTAAGAATCCATGAATTCTTTACCACATTCTTCACATAAGGTATAATCGAACTCCATAACAGGCCCTAAGGAGAGGGAGAGTTAGTCCTTTTATGATGCCTCTTTCTTGTGACAAAAGCAACAAATATTCCAGCATCTTATTAGCTTTTTTGTTTGCTTCTTTTTTGGTTTAGGGGCAAAACCTGGAAATCCTCTGGAATCACTCCTGGGGGACTCAGGAGACCATTTGGGGTGCTGGGGATTGAACTTGGGTCAGCCGCATGCAAGGCAAGCACCCTCCCCACTGTGCTTGGCTCACCCATTTAATTAGCTTTTCGAGCATTACGACACAATCCATTTAAAAAGAGAAAATAAAATAAAATCTTGATTAAGCAATTTTAATTGATTCCTTAAGAGATTTTTAAGAAAAAAAAAGGCATTTCTTATAAAAAGACTTAAGACCAAAAAAATGAAAGATTAAAAAACTATCAAACCATATGGCATTAGTTTTATACTGTTGCTGTGACAAATCACCAAGAATTTAGTGACTAAGACAACAAAAATCACCCCTCAGCTCTTTGGGCCCAAGCTCAGAAGGTTAACGCAGGGCTGTGCTCCTTCTGGAGGCTGGACAAGTCCATTACACAGGCCTTCTCCAGCCCAAGGGCTCTTGAGCATCACCCAGTGTGACCCAAAAAGAAAAAGAAAATTCAGTTTCAAATGGGAAACTTTTCCTCTCCATTTCAACCCGTCAATGGACTATTTTATCTCCAATCCTCTCAACCCTAGACTGCCTCAACCTAAGCTCAAAGAATTGCTTTTTTGAGCCCCAACGGCCCCTGGCTCTGTGCTGGGGGATCACGGCTGGTGAGGCTCAGGGGAGCGACAAGTGTTTGCCACATCAAGGAAAGTGCCTTCGCCACTGCACTGTCACTCCAGCCCCTCGAATAAGTGTCTTTAAACCAATGCTGTTCGCAGGTGGGGCATTTGCCTTGCATGCGGCCGCCCATGCCAGCCCGGGTTCGATCCCTGGCATCCCATATGGTCCCCGAGCACCGCCAGGAGTGATTCCTGAGTGCAGAGCCAGGAGTAACCCCTGAGCATTGCCAGGTGTGACCCAAAAAAGCATATAAATAAATAAATAAATAAGCAAATAAATAAAAAACAAACAAACAAACAAATAAATAAACCAATGCTGTTGGCTGTTGATTTCACCCATCAAATAAAACTGTATTTGTTATCATTCTGAAGAGCAGAAAAATATTCACACATTGAGATTATACACATAAGGGATTTATTGAAGCTTTAATCTTAGATAATAGTTATATTCTCTTAATGCCAGGTTTCCCTATCCTAAGCACTGTAAAAATCTTTTTTTCCCTCCAAAAAAATATGTCAGTTGTTTTAAATTTTCTTTTTGTATTTAGGCCCCTCATGAATATATCAAGATAACTGAGTAGTCAGCTTACTCATCAATATATTAGTTGTATCTGCCTGTTTGAAAAAATAAAAAAAACAGAAAGAGGCGAGGAAGTGGCTCAGCGGTTGAGCACATGCCTTGCATGTGTAAGGTCTTGGGTTCGATTCCTGACACTGTATAGTCCCCAAGCACCACCAGGAAAGGAGCCCCCAAGGACA
The DNA here is from genome assembly GCA_021461705.1 of Cryptotis parvus. Classification (NCBI taxonomy): domain Eukaryota; kingdom Metazoa; phylum Chordata; class Mammalia; order Eulipotyphla; family Soricidae; genus Cryptotis; species Cryptotis parvus. Next base: position 206,271 of record JAJIBD010003539.1, read on the forward strand.
GCAAGAACTGGCCTAAAAACCAAAACCAAGCACAGAGAGCATCAGCCCTAAGTATACAGTCAGAGTTAAATTAATAATCACAGCCAAATTTAATTTTTCAACCTGGTAGCCACCGTGCCACACTTGACCACTCTTATAAAGCTAAACTACTCACCAATGTGTGGCCTTTTCTAACATGAGTTTACAAAGAATGAATATATACTACTCAAAACAACTAATCTAAATACCTATGTTCTGGAAAACACACCTTACCTGGTTGATGAACAACATTTTCAATTTTACGTGTTTGTTCTTCCTCCTCCTCTAGAATGAAGCCTCCTCCTGTGTCAATGATCTTCGGAGCTGATTTAACGTTAGCCACACCTACAATTGAGAAATTACAGTAAACCAGTAGCCAACCACTAAACCAAGGGGCCAGAGAGCGACCTCAGGTACCTGAGCACACCTTTGCAAGCAGGAGGCCCAGCTTCCATCCCTGGCACCACCTGATGTTCTGGGCACCTACAGCAGTGACCCTTGAGCACAGAACCAGGAGTAGCCACTGAGCCCACTTTTTTTTTTGGGGTGGGCTTTTTGGGTCACACCTGGCAAGGCTCAGGGCTTACGCCTGTGAGCCCACTTTCAATCAAACCAAATAAACCTGCATGTTCCCTGTACACACACAGTAACTTTCTTTACATTTTAGTCTATAAAAGAATATGACATGGATGCCACTATCACCGCCATGCAACAGCCTGCAGAAGATCTCAGAGTTTACAGTAAGAAAAGAAATGGCGCTAAAGGTTAGAAGTGAAGCCATCTGCCACAGACCGTAACACTGTATATGCAAAATATCTACATGAATCTTCAACTCAGCTACAAAGTACACCTAGAGAGACACGTAAAAGCTCTCCACTGAACACCTTCCCAAGAGGAATCAAGTAACTGAGCAGACAGGGAAATAGTTCCATGCACAGATTGGAAATCCCCATACTGTAAAGATAACAATTCTCCCCTTGCGTTGTTTAAGACCTTGGTTGAGTGGGAGAGACAGACAGACAGACAGACAGACACAGACACAGAGAGAGACTGTGAAAGAGTCCAGACCAAATTAATACAAGCAGGACCTTTCTTCCAACAGTGCCCGGCAGGTCAGGGCCTGCCCATGGCACTGATTATTAGCCTTGAGCACCCCACCCCCTTCCTTTCCCGGTCTTTAGTTAACACCAAGCAAGCCGCGGGTCCGAAACTCTGCCCTGATTCACTTAACACTAGCGATGCGATCCATGGGGACCCGTCTGCTGGGGGTGCTTCTCCCACCACGGCCGAGCGCCACAGGTCCAGAATGCAACATGCAAGCGATCGACCATGCTGGGGTGAAATGCATGAAGCAAGGAGGGAGGGAGAGGCATGATTGCAGAAACGGGATCTTTTTGTTTAGTTTAGTATTCTTTTAAGCCACGCCCCGCACTGCGAGGCTCGGTGGACCGTTTGAGATGCCGAGGATGGAATTTGGGTCAGCTTCATGCAAGGCAGGTGCCCAACCAGCTGTGCTTTTTCTCCAGCTCCAGAAATGGGAGACCTTAAACTTTATTCAGGTCCACCTCCGAGCGGGAGCGCACTGCAACCACGAGCGGTGGCTGACACCTCCCGGCGACAAGGGATGCCGCATCCCCAAGCCCTACGATGGGGAAAGCCCGGGGCTAGGGGGATCGGAGGTAGTGACGGCCGCGGCCTCGCCCTCCGGACTCGCAAACCACCGCTCCCCGAGGATGCGACAGCCAGGGACCCGGTCGCCCGGGGAAGAAAGGGGCGGAAGCCGCCCGGGACCAAACCTCCGGTGGTAGCGGCCGCCGCCGGATAGGGCCGAGCTGTCAGTCGGGCCTGGCGCAGCATCAGCGCCCGCTGCCGCTTGCGCTCGATGCTCGCTCGCACCGAGGCCGGCAGCTCCGCCGGCTGCGCTGGAGCCGCCGGCTCGGGCGAAGCATCCCCGGCCTCCTCCATCTCCGAGCCGGGGGGACCGAGGGTCCTACCCCGCGCACGCGCACTGGCGCATCCGAGGCTGTCAAAAGCGCGCTGCGCGACCCAGGTTCCTCCGAGCCGCCCGGGGGGCGGGAGGGCGCCTGCGCACTGAAGGGAGCCTGGACGGAAGCGTGCGCGGTGGGCGGGGTCTGCGCCGGCGTGGGCCGGAAACACCCGCCTTTGGAACCCGGAAGCGGTGAGCGATGGCAGAGAAGGTGTTTCAACATCTGATCGTCAGGGATGCCGGCTTGCTGGTGTGGTATATAGACTTTGTCTTCAGAACTAGGCTACGACCTAGCTCTAGCTCGGACGTCATTTGCGAAACCTCCAACTAGTTAACCTGAGTTCAGTTTCATTGATAGTAAAATGGAGATTATGAAACCACTTCCCAGGGTGTTGGGAAGATTACATGTATAAGGACTTAGCGCATATTAAAGCTTCCTTAAGTGATGGCAGCTGGTATTAATAGTGTCGCTAAAAACAATAGATAATCCCTGTGGTTTGATTTTGGACACAAGGCCGGAGGGACAGAGTCTTGGATTTGAAACGACCCTCGTTCTAGCTTTCATTTGCTCTGTATCTCATACCGAGGCCGTGAAGCCAGCTGTCTTTTCCCACCCTGTCTTTTTCAGAGTGAATGAACTGCAACCAAGTTGGAAGAACTTGGATTTGGGCTAAATAATCTCACTTCTCAGAAAGTTGGGAAACAGCAAGACTGCATGCATTCGCAAAAATTGTATACTTATATTTTACAAATTATATCTGTTGAATACATGATGTATTAATACTGGGGTTTTCTCTGGTTAAAAAGCACAAATAAAATTTTATTGGAGGGGGCTGGAGCGATAGAACAATGGCTAGAGCATTTTCCTTCCATGTGGCCCACTGGGTTCTATCTGTGGCATCCCATATGATTCCCAAGCACTGCCAGAAGTAACCCCCATAGCATCGCCGGGTGGGCCCCCCAAAAAAATTATTGGAACATGGTGTTCTAGTTATACCATTTAGGATCTGTTTTTAGAAAATTAACCTAATATGCTGAGTGAGGTGTCCCACTAATATTCAATGACTGAAGTTTGAAAAGTACAGCGTAGGTTGTCCTAGTGGTCTGGAGAGTAGTACAGTGGGTAGGGCATTTGTGTTGCAGTCAGCCAACCCAGGTTCAATCCCCAGCACCCCATAATGGTACCTCATGCACCACCCAGGAGTGATTCCTGAGTGCTGAGCCAGGAGTGAGCACTGCTGTGATGGCTGGGGGTAGGGGGAGGGAGAAGAGAGGGAGAGAGAAATAGAGAATCAGCTATCAACTTCTTTAGATGAAGAGAGACCAGAGTACCCCATAAAGTAAAAGAAAGGACTCACACATCCCAATTTAAGTTTCTGGCCACTCCAGATGGGAATGTACACCACTTGCTTTTGCAAAGTTGATTTTATAAGGTTTCGTCCCAAACTGCCCCCTAATTGGGACTGTCTAAGTAGACAAGTCTGTTGCTCGGATGTTAACCAAGGGGAAGATCTTTGCTCTTTTGTGGTCCACTTTGGGTGGACTTGATTCATCAAGGCCTGTGTCATACAGCTCAGCAAGACAACTGTTTTGTGGGGCCTGTACAACTCTAGTGTTCACTCAGCATAGATCTAGTTCATGACAGTCTTTAGCAATCCTAACACTCCCCTCCGCAGGAGACTGCGGTGGGGCAAGCAGAATTAGCTCCCCACTTCTTCACTGACATTAACTTCTTGAGAAAATATTTATCACTAGGAAAAGGTAAAAAGTACAGTAAGGGGCTGGAGTGATAATACAGTAGGGAGGGTGTTTGCCTTGCACACAGCAGACCCAGGTTTGATCCCTGACATCCCAAATGTCCCCTGAGTTCTGCCAGGAGTAATCCCTGAGAGCAGAGCCAGGGAGTAACCCCCTGAGTATCACCAGGTGTGACCCAAAGAAGAAAATAAATACAGGGATGTACCACTTAATACCTAGGAAGAGGACTATAGTTATTTGTTTTGTTTTAGAGCCACACCCAGTGAGGTTCAAGGATTACTCCTGGCTCTGCACTCAGAAATCACTCCTGGTGTTGCTTGGGAGGGCTATATGGAATGCAAGGATTCAAACTCAGCTTAGCCTTACTCACTGTACTATCTATATGGTCCCAAGACTAGGTCTTTTAAAATAGTAGATAATGTGTTGGCAAGACTATGGCAAAATTAGAACATATTTATATTATATATTCTGTATTATGTATTATATATTATGTATTATGTATTATATATTATATATAGTTGGTTGAGATGTAAAACTACCTTCTGCAGAGAAAAGTGTTCTTGAGGAAAAGCTTTGCATATAATTACCCTATAGCAAGACACGAAACTATTGAAAACAGGTGTTCAAATACACTCGCACATAAAAGTTCATAGCAGCACTATTTTCAATATCCAAAACATTGAAACCACCTAAATATTCATCAAATGATTAGCGAACAAACACAACGTGGCACAGTTGTCACTTGTCACTTGTCTTCCTGTTGTTCATCGATTTGCTTGAGTAGGCACCAGTAATGTCTCCAGTCATTAGGAATGAGGTTCATTATTGTTACTGTTTTTGGCACATCAAATACACGACAGGTAGCTTGCCAGGCTCTGCCGTGGCTCTCGGTTCATCCCAGGGGGCCCAGTCTTTTTCTATGTCAGACCATCAACCATCCAGGACCCACGAGGCAGAGCCCTGGGTATAGACAAGCCTGTCTCCTGTCTGCCACCTGTTGATGCAGCTGGGCACCACAGCCACTCCTGCAACACCTCAAGAGGCAGGGGCATAGTTGTACAAAGGAATATTATCCAGCCATATACAAGGCCAGGGACACAGCTCCATGCTACCACAGGGGTAAACCTTGAACAATTATGCATTACTTTCATATGAAATATTCAGACGAGGCAATCCATAAATGGCAGTACACAGAACTGGTTGCCTGAGGTAATCAGGGTAGAGGGGAGAGAGACTGGGGAGTGACCGCGTAGTAAGTATGGAGTCCACTCAGGCTGATGAAAATGATACTCCAGTGCTGGAGGAGTTTCTGAGAGAGAATGTCATCTATTGCTGCCAGATTGCCCAAAATTTCCAGAAAGTAGCTTGGCTGGAGAAAGAGCACTGGGTTGGTCTGGGTTGGCCCCAGGCAAGGCAAGCAATTGAAGAGTTTGTCTTGTATGTGGCCCACCCAGGTTTGGTCCCTGGCAACACATGTGGTCCCTCAAGCATTGCCAGGAGTGACCCCTGAGCACAGAGCCAGGAGTAAGTTCTGAGCACTGCCAGTGTGGTCCAAACCCCCCCAAAAATGAATGAATGAATGAATGAATGAATGAATAAATAAATAAATAAATAAATAAATAATAAAATGTCTAAGTTACTTTTTCATGCTTCAATGCAGAAACAAATTACCTGGTGATCTTAACAAAATGCTGATTTGATTCAGGTGGTTTATGGGGGGCCTCCCAGGTGGGACTGCAACTCCAGCAGCCCTTCTCTGAACAGCAAGCACACAGCCCAGCAGTTCTCAAACAGGTAATCCCAGGTGGCCTGGTGGTTAGGATTCATCACTCTCACTAGTTCTCAAGCTTAGCTGCACACTGGTAGCACCCAGATTGTTTTAAAAACTACTTAGACTAAGTACAGACATACATTATCATAGGCCAGGCAGCATTCAAATAGAAGGGTGTGTGTGTGTGTAGACCGTGCTGCATTTGTGTATATGTGTGTGTGTGAGAAGCACCCCCATCCTGTAATACTTCTAATGGCAGCAGGTTTTGGGAGTCATCCTCCTAGATGGCCTTTCTAGAGTCTACACACTCTTAGTGTCTGTAGGTGGAGCATTATATGGGAGGGCAAGGTACCAGTTCTCCCCCAGGGTAACATATATAAGGCCAGGGGCACAGCTCCATGCTACCACAGGACATTTTTATTTAGAGATACATTTTATTTAGAGAGACATCTCAATTATTTAGAGAGACAATAATTAGCTGGGCACCTCCTCCCCATCAAAGCATTGACTCCAAAAGGATGTAGGCCAGAGCTCAGACAATGTGCCAGCCCCAGGTGTTGTAACTCTTGACAACTTGTCAGGCTTCTTTTTACTGGTAACTCCCTCTCCTTTGGCTTCCTGACCTTTGTGAGCAACTTTCTTGTGGTTGGGTCTCAATTGTTAGGTGACTCTTCAATCAAGCTAAAAGGAGATGCTTCCTTTGAGAAAGGAGTGCGTGTCTAGATCTGCCCACCCAAGGGTGACAGGACTTGGAGGGGTTGGCCCTGCGGGCAAGGCCTGAGTCACCTCAGTGGGGGACAAAAGGAAGACAGGCAAGGAGAACAGGGACCATGTGCTCTCCGCATTCATTGGCTCAGGAAACAAACCTGCGAGGACTTTCATCTTCTTGCTTTATACGTCTCTCACCTCACAGAGCGACTCTGATCCCGGCTGAAAGCAGGATAATTAACAAAGCACAGAAGGAATTGAAAACCCCAACTGAAGCTTGAGAAAAGAGCAGACAGGTGAGAATGGCAGCCAGGAAGGGGCCTGAGACACTTGGCAGGTTTCCTGAGGGAGGGCCTCCTCTCTGTGGGCATGCCGGGGTCTGCATGCCTGAGATGACAGGATGGGACTGCGTTTGTCTTCAGTGTCTAGTAAAGAGCACACGTGTGCGGCTCTCTTTATTTTTATCCTTCTCCCACCCTGATCCCTCAGAGCTCTGCTGCTTAATGTGGTCACTTTGAACATCTTTTGGCATACATTCACAACCAGAGGACATCTGTGGGAGACAGAACACCAAGAGGGCGAGCTGTCGGGAACAAGGATGCAGGTACAGACATTCACTCTTTCATAGGGTTTTTGTTTTGGGGCCACACCTGGCAGTGCTCAGAGGACCATACGAGAGGGCAGGGATCAAATCCGAGGGGGCCACATGCAAGGCAAATGCCCTACCCACGGTACTATCATTCCAGTCCCTCACTTTATCTCAGGCCTTTACAATGTATTAATGCCATCATTCAGAAAAATTTTTTCTTTTTATCCTATGTTGAAATTTAGATTTCACGCCTCCCTAAACCAAAAAGTTAAGAGAATTGGTGGGCTGGAGAGATGGCGTAGTGGGTAACGTGTTTGTCTTGCATGCTGCCAGCTTGGGCGCAATCCCTGGCATGGCATATCATCCCCGAGCAATGCCAGAAGTGATCCCTGAGCACAGAGCCAGGAATAAGTCCTGAGCACAGCCAGGTGTGACTCCAAGAACAAAATACAAAGATAAAAGAATTGAGATAAAGAAAAAATCTATATCCTGTAGGTGTGTGTTCATCAGTTTAAAAGACACTCAAATAGATTTAGAAAAAACATCTTAAAGATTTCTCTCCAGGGCTGGAGTGATAGCACAGCGGGTAGGGGTGTTTGCCTTGTACGCGGCCAACCGGGTTCAATCCCCGGCATCCCATATGGGCTCCTGAGCACCGCCAGGAGTAATTCCTGAGTACAGAGCCAGGAGTAACCCCTGAGCATCGCCAGGTGTGACCCAAAGAAAAAAAAAAAATTTTTCTAGAGGTGTGAAAGCATGGAAAGAGGCAAATGATTCCCAATGACTAGGCAAAGAGGAAAGCACCTCTGAAACCCACCTCCCTTCTTTCTCTGCATTCCCCGGACCCTTTTACCTCTGGAACCCACCTCCCTTCTTACTTTACATCCCCGGATCCCAGATAAGGCTCAGACACTGAGTATGGCTCTTTTCTTCTTACCTCCTTCAGGAAGCCCATCCTGGCCCCCTCCTTACCTAGGAGTTGTGGTGGTCCTTCCCACAATGGATGTGGTACCAACCTGCCATCTTTACTAGACACTCAAGGACTTAAGAGCTGGGACTGTCTGATTATCCCATTTCCAGAGCCTAGCACTGAGTCTGACACGCAGTAGCTGCTCAGTAAATGTTTGTGAAATTAAATAAACAAACGACACTCATTATATATAAATAGTCTTTTTTTTTGTTTGTTTGTTTTGGGGGCCACACCTGGCAGCGCTTCAGGCTTACTGCTTGCTCTGTGCACAGGATCCCTTTAGATGGTGCTCTGGGGACCATGTGCAGAGCACAGGACTGAACCCAGGTCAACAGCATGCAAGGTCAGTGCCCTACCCACACTGTATTAATCTCTCCAGCCCGAAGGTGATTTTTTTAATCATGTAAAGTTAATTGATCTCATTTCCATAAGACAATTTATATAAGTCACTAATCTATTTATAGAAGAGACAACTAAGGCACAGAGATGCTAAACAACTTGTTCAAGCTAATAAGTGACAGGACTGGTTTCAACCAGACCCAGCCCAGCCCAGGAATCAGCTTTCTCAAGCACTACCTGTAAGCCTTTAAATTAGAGTAAGTCTTCCTCTTAATCCCTCTACCAGCACCTGCCTTATCTGGATTATCCAAGAGTTGGTATCCAAAACCAGATCTTTGCATGTATATGTGCATGCGAGAGTGCATGCACGCGCAAGACGCACACACACACACACACACACACACACAGAGTATGGACTATTATTCAGCCATTTAAAAAGAATAATAGTTTGCTATTTGTGCCAGCATGAATGGACCTTGAGAGCATTACATGAAATAAGTGAGAGAGAAAAAGATAATATACCTTATTATTATAAATGAGATCACTTGATCACTTAACATTCCATTATTCCTCGATTTGCTCAAGCGGGCGCCAGTCACGTTTCCATTTGTACCTGTCACGTACCAGTGTAGTCAATGCATCTGCTTGCTCCAGGAATACGAAGAGCCTCAAACCGTTCATTCAAGGTCTTGATGAAGAAATCGGACCACCTTATAGGTGAGATCACTTACATGTGGAATATAAACAAAACGACAAAAAAAAAATAAAGTTCGTTGATAAAGAAAACAACGATGGTTGCCAAAGCGAGGAGTGTGGGAGGGATAGATCAAAGATTGGAGGAGGGGCCCCCAGCCATAGCACAGTGGATAGGGTATTTGCCTTGTATGAGGCCGACCCGGCTCAATCCCCAGCATTCCGTATGGTCCCCTGAGCACCACCAGGAGTAATTCCTGAGTGAAGAGCCAGGAGTAACCCCTGAGCATCGCCAGGTGTGACCCCCAAAAAAAGAAAAAGAAAAAAAAAGACAAAGAAAAAGAAAAGAAGAGAAAGAGAAAAGAAAAGAAAAGAAAACAAGAAAGAAGAAAGAAAAGATTGGCAGAGGGCCCAAATTACAAAGTTCTAGTTATAAACCCTGAGGAATTAACGTACAGAATGGTTTTTGTGTCTAAACTGCTATAGAGTGTATTTAAAACTTGCCTACAGATGGAGCTGTGATATAGTACAGAGGGTAGGGCAATTGCCTCACACACGGTTCACCCCAGTTTGACCCCTGGCACCCCACTTCGTCCCCAAGCCTGTTAGACACAGAGCCAGGAGTAAGCCCTGAGCATTGCCATGTATGGCCCCAAAACAAACAAACAAATAGGCTGAGAGTAAATCTTAAAAGTTCTCATCACAAGGCTAAAAGTGTAGTTATACAAAGTGACATATATTGACTTAACTTACTGTGATCATTTTGTAACTTGCATATAAATTGAATCATTGTGCTATATAGCCGAAATGAATATAATTATATACCAATTATACCACAATTTAAAAAAATTAAAGAAACCAGATCGTTGCACCACTTCACATGGCTCTGAGAGGCTTGACGCCAAGGTGCTGCGCGTCTGCCTGAAGCCACTTCGCAGTTACCGGTGTCTGTCCGGTTGACCCCAGGGAGGACGAACAAGATTTCGGTTTCCTCCCTCATATGGACGGACTCCAGTTCACATCACGGGATTCTAAGCTGTGGTTTCCTGTTTTCTTATTACCCCCAATTATTGGTTTCACTTCCAATTAGTTTTATAACAAGTGTGGTTGGCACTTCAAACCACAAACCACTTATATTTTATTGGCAAGAGCTTGCTATAATAGCTATAGTTCTATTGAATAAGCCATGGCCAGATGGTTGTGCTTGACTGTTTAAAATGTTTAGAAATTGGCTTAAGTATCTGGCCCTGCCCCTCCTTGGATCAGCCCCTCTCAGCCATAGGCCTAGTTTAGCGGCCTTCTCCTACTGAACCATCTTTAACACATCTTCCAGACTCAGGGCTCACTACTTCTAACCTTTGTCCCTCTTGGGTTTGCAACTTCAGATTTCATTCTTCCTTCCTTCCTTCCTTCCTTCCCTTCCTTCCTTCCTTCCTTCCTTCCTTCCTTCCTTCCTTCCTTCCTTCCTTCCTTCCTTCCTTCCTTCCTTCCTTCCTTCCTTCCTTCCTTCCTTCCTTCCTTCCTTTCCTTCCTTCCTTCCTTCCTTCCTTCCTTCCTTCCTTCCTTCCTTCCTTCCTTCCTTCCTTCCTTCCTTCCTTCCTTCCTTCCTTCCTTCCTTCCTTCCTTCCTTCCTTCCTTCCTTCCTTCCTTCCTTCCTTCCTTCCTTCCTTCCTTCCTTCCTTCCTTTCTCTCTCTCTCTCTCTCTCTCTTTCTTTCTTTCTTTCTTTCTTTCTTTCTTTCTTTCTTTCTTTCTTTCTTTCTTTCTTTCTTTTCTTTCTTTCTTTCTTTCTTTCTTTGGGGGTTCACCCAACCATGCTCAAGGGTTACTCCTGGTTCTGCACTCAGGAGTTACTCCTGGCAGTGCTCGGGGGACCATATGGGATACCAGGGATCGAACCCGGGTCAGCCGTGTGCAAGGCAAAGGCCCTACCAGCTGTGTTGTCCCTCCGGCCTCGCTACAACTTCAGATTTATTTTTTCTTTTCTCTTTTTTCTTCCTTTTTTTTTCTTTTTGCTTTTTTGGTCACACCTGGCGATGCTCAGGGGTTACTCCTGGCTCTGCACTCAGGAATTGCTCCTGGAGGTGCTCGGGGGACCATATGGGATGCCAGGGATCGAACCGGGCCAGCATGGGCTGGCCGAGTGCAAGGCAAACACCCTACCTGCTGGGCTATCACTCCGGCCCAACTTCAGATTTCTAAAGTGCAGCTTTGGACATGCTATCACTCTTCTTTTTAAAACGCACACACACACACACACACACACACACACACACACACACAGAGTTAAGCTCAAGTCCCTCCCACTTATTTTTCCAAAGCCCTTTGAGGGATCTGAGTTCCATTACTCCTCATCGAACTTTATGTTAAGTCATGCTTTATAATTAGCCAGGCTGGAAAAGTTTGCTTTTTTTTTTTGTCTTTCTCTTTTTGGGTCACACCCAGTGATGCTCAGGGATTACTCCTGGCTCTGCACCCAGGAATTGCTTCTGGCAATGCTCGGGGGACCATATGGGATGGTGGGGATCAAACTGGGTCAGCCTCCTTCCGGGTCAGCCGCCAGCCACTTGCAAGGCAAGCGCCTTACCCACTGTGCTATCCCTCTGGCCCCAAGTTTGCTTTTCTGTACCTGTCTTGCATTCCTCTGGTTTTCTATTTATTTATTTATTTATCTATTTATCTACCTATTTGTTTATTCATTCAGCTATTCATTCATTCATTTATCTATCTATCTATTATTTATTTGTCTATTTATTTATTTATTTTTTAGACATGTAATTGAAAGATGCTCATGTACAGTTTTGGTTCTACAGTGTTCCAACACGCATCCCTCCACCCAAACCCATCTCCCATCACCAATGTCCCCACCTCCCTCCCCCTCCGCACCCCAACTACTTGGCAGATTCTGTATGTCATTTCTTTCCTTTTTTATATCTCCTTCCCAATAAACTTTCCTGCTCTTCGTGGAGTACAGTGCATTAAAAGACATTACTGTTTCACTATTTTAGTGGACCGCTTGGCCGCAAGCGGCCGCCACGCAACATCGGGCTCAAACTGGTTTTGCTCTGTTGATCTAGTTGTGAGGCAGTTTCCCAGCGTCCGGACAGCGAAAATGGTGGCTAGTGTGATGGGCGGAGTTTCATCCGGCTGCTTCTGGGACCCCACAGAGGCGATGGGCCAACACCCAAAACCCATCTGCCCTCCTCGGGATCCCATCGTCAGCTGGGCTCAGCACGAGCCGACTTCCAGCCTCCCCAGCCGCTTGCGAAGCTCTGCCTGCTGGTCCATGGGCAGCTCCTGGGCGGGGCTACCAGGCTTGACAAAATGGAGAGGGGAATGGCCGAACCCTGACTCCATCTGACGAATTCCCAGTGATTCCCGCTTCTGGGGAGCCACCTATCTGGGCTCGAACTGGTTTTGCTCTGTTGATCTGGTCGTGAGGCAGTTTCCCAGCGTCGGACAGCGAAAATGGTGGCTAGTGTGATGGGCGAGTTTCATTATTTATCTATTTATATTTTGCTTTTTGAGTCATACCTGGTGATGCTCAGGGGTTACTCCTGGCTCTTCACTCAGGAATTACTCCTGAGTGGTGCTCAGGGGACCATATGGGATGGCAGGGATAGACCTGGGTCGGCCGCAAAGCAAGGCAAACGCCCTCCCGCTGGACTATCACTCTGCCATCCCCCTTTGTTACTACTGGGTTTTGCTTCACATTCTTTCCCTCAATATTTTGTGTTTCTAGTACCTTATTCTCTCTTTTGAATGTGTTTGTGCCCCCAAGCCTTATTGAGATGTATTTCTCAGGTTATGATTTAACCTCACCTATTTAAAATGTACGTTTCAATAATTTTTAGTTTATTCACACCTGTACCACCATCACAACCAATTTTATACTATTCTCATGCCCCGAAACAAGCCTCCTAACATTCACAGTCACTGCCCCTTCCCTTAGACCTTCGCTGCCCTTGTAAGCACTAAGATTTGACTATTATGGACATTTAATGTAAATGAGTTAATGTAATATATAGTCTCTAAAACCTG